>JABACO010000007.1:6965216-7390216 GCA_013339895.1 Ephydatia muelleri
TGGGCCATATGGTCTTGGACCAATACTCGTTAACATAAGCTCCCTGGCGTGGGTTAAAAAATGTGATCGAACATGGCCTCCTATAATATAAACCTAACTGCACGTGTTAACACATAACTTGGCGTAGGGCCTACAGACCACTAGGTCCTTGTCCAAAGTTTCTATCATTTGGTAAGCTATTATGGCATTAAAATACTGCCAACGCTTGAAGTTCAACATGTGAACGTTTGAGTCCGTTTATATTACATAGCATGAGTCTTATGAATCTACGCTCATCTCACCTTTGCATGAGACATTCCAGCAGGAAAGATACCATTTGAATTCACGCGCGCCCTGAAATAATAACGACGTGCATGAGTTGCATAAATTCATTGTTGGACCGTGTTATGAATATGCGCTATGAATAATTGTAGCCCGTGGATTCATGAAATATACCAGGAGATATTTGAAATATGCACTGACCTTAGTATATTAGTGGTAAATGCAAAATATGCGCAGAAATATACAGTTGCGTATACTAGGTATTTTGCACAGTGTGCTCTACCTCTTAAACCCGTGTCATGTGTGCACAGTACTAGAGGTACCGCACGCCTCAAAGGAATATGAATTATGTTTTGTCTGACCCTATAAATACTTATTGCTGTCCAAGCTCAGAAGAATAGCCTTTGCCGTATTGAGGTAATTTGTTTTTGGTTTGACGACGCGTCTTGAAATGATTTCTTTCTCTTCTCTTCCTTCCAACTAACACCCCCCGTTTTAGGTTTTTGGTCCATTACATATACGGGGCAGCCATTGCTCTGTTGTTCCAAGAAACAGATTCTAGGACTGGTGAGGATGCACACACTACAATGCGCACCACTACACCACTTGACACACATGTGCTTGCACTGTACATGCACAAACACCACGCGCAACACATGTGTGCACACAATACAGGTAAAGCATATAAATGAGATGACACTGTACGGACGCATACTGCTTACATGATTGGCGACTGCAAGCGCACAACAAAATGCACCACTCATTCAATCTCTCCTATCCATTCAGCTTCTTGGTGAAGTGTCCACCCACCCCCTCTCCCCAATGCAAATGCAGTGATACCTTTGGGCAGTGTTGCTCAATTCTAAATGTAGCTCACCCATGTGAATCTGAACTACCTCGGATGTCCGGCTAGTGTCGACCCATTCAGAGAACCTTACTACAGAACCATTGGGCTGTTTCATCAAACTCTTTGCCTAGTGTTTGTGGGCAAAGTATACACCCTGGTGGTCAAGTATGATCTGTACTTATTGTCCAGCAAATGGCGGAAGAGGCTGTGAACACTAGGTGACAATACATATTGCATGTGAGTATCAAAAGAGAAACAACCCATTCATATCAGACTTATTCATATTGAGTGCATCCAGAATAAGTTATTTTGTGTACCAGTGTGTTCATTTGTGTGTGCACCTGTAGCCCTTTGTATGTACAGTACAAACTTGTATGAAAAATGTGCTTGGAACTTTAAGCCAATGTACATGTACAGTAGGTAGACAATGTACATCACATGTACGAGCACTTGAATCAATATTTCATAACATGGAGCGTTTCCATGAAAAGGGACCTAACACATATTTTTTCAAGATTTCAAATTCTTAGATATTCTAGAAGTCTGAAACGACTACACATTGCATCTTATGTACTGAGGATTGGAGTATCTATAATGGCCGAGTCATAAGTCTTTTTAATTACCCATACATTTCAACACAAGTGTTACATTTCTACTGCGTGTACTGGGATTTTTATAATGTATGCGCTAGGTCCCTTTACGTGGAAACAATCCCACATTCAGAATGCGTTGTCAAGCCAATAGTGTGCATGCATAAGGTATATCAAATGTAGAGAAAGGTCTGAATGGTGCACAACTGTGATTCTCATGCACCCACAGCGTCAGTGATGAAAGAGTATTGCATTGAAGTACTTTTCAAACGAACCAAAGTGTCTTTTGCTAACAATGGTTCCTTTGTGCACACGTACATGTACTTCATGGTACGAAGTATGCACTGTCTCACAGCTACAAAATGTTCTGTTTTGTATTGCATGTACTTACAATAGGTACTGATTAGATTGTATTCAGTATTTTAGTTGTGGTGACGTGCTCTCTCTGTGTGTGAAGAGTGGAGGATGGGGTGTTCATAACTGCTTGCACTTGGAAGACGCTGGGGGTTCTGGTGAGCTGTGCGACGTGGTAGAGGATCATGAGTGCGTATGTGCATGTGTCCTTACATGCACATGTTTGTTCAAGTGTGTATTGATGTGCATGTACTGTGCATCTACATGTACTTTGATGTCTGACCAGTGTGCATATATGAAGCTGTAAGTACACTGCATGCATGTTTGTGTATACAAGCATTCACTGTACACTGTTCTGTGTGTGTGTGTGTGTGTATGTGTGTGTGTGTATGTGTGTGTGTACTGTACATGTGCCGTGTGGTATAAAGGGATGCATGTGTATACAGTATGTGCAGTTGTGGTTATAGTCTTGTAAGCAGCACTGCTACTGTCAGTACTCACATTAGTGGTAGAGATTATCATGTGAGACCTCCACGTTTCGTGCATTACGTGCACATGCTTGTGTCAAGTTGTGTTACTGTATGTACAGTATGTACTGCCCAGTCACAACTACATGTAAATATGATGTCATCCAGAAAATGCATTAGCCATACGGTGTCCCCATCATCCCACACCTCATCCCCACACCCCCCCCACACCTCACCCAACCGCATCCCCACACCTCATCCCCACACCTCAGCCCCACACCGCAGCCCCACACCGCAGCCCCACACCGCAGCCCACACAGCCCCACACCGCATCCCACACCGCAGCCCCAACCTCATCCCCACACTCATCCCACACCTCATCCCCACACCATCCCACACCTCATCCCACACCTCACCCCACACCTCATCTCCACATCATCCCCAGACCTCATCCCCACACCTCATCCCACACCTCATCCCACACCTCATCCCCACACCTCATCCCCACACCTCATCCCCACACCTCATCCCACACCTCATCCCCACACATCAGCTTCTCCCTTGACCTTTTCCTTCTTCCTTGACCATTCTACTTCTCCCTTGACCTTTTTTTCTTCTTCCAGACACAGCCACTCCAGTGATCAATGTGCAGGTCAGGCTGGTGGGAGGCTCCTCCCCTCTGGAGGGGAGGGTGGAGGTGTACTACAACAACACCTGGGGGACGGTGGTGTGATGACTTCTGGACTGTAGAGGATGCCCAGGTGATGTGCCGTCAGCTAGGCTTCTCTGGGACCCTCAGTTGCCTTTTCCAATGCCTACTTTGGAGCTGGTAGCTCCAATCAGCCCACCTGGCTGGACGATGTCAACTGCCTTGGTACAGAGACCAACGTGGGACAGTGCCTGAGTGGCGGATGGGGTATCCACAACTGCGTGCACTTGGAAGATGCGGGGAGTGAGGTGTTCTGGTGAGCTGTGTGACATGGTAGAGGATCCTCTGTGTGTATATGTGTGCACAATATATGCTTGTGTGTGTGCATGCATGTGTGCTCACATGTGTCTGTATACATCGCACTGCATGGTGAGATGATCAGGCTTTATTATATGGCGCCGAAGGCGCCCTCCGTTGACGGCCGAAACATTGCTAAAATTTTTTAGTGCTAGACGGGTGTTTTTTGACACCAGATTCGGATTCCGGGGTGCAAGTTGACCTAGTGCTCGCGCCTTCGGCGCGACCCCAAACCCTAAACCCTAAACCCCGGCCAAAAACATATCCTAACAGCATCAATGCCGCATTTTAGTGTGTAAATCACTGTACATGTGCATTGTACAATGACATGTATGTATTCATGTTGCAGCATGTTTCTCTCTGTTGTAGCAGTACTCGTACACCTGTGCATGTGATGATGTGGTACCTCATCTTTGTCCTCACAGGTCGTCAGCTCGTTAGGCTATAAAGTGGCCCCACCCCCTCTGAAGGCAGGGTACTGTACTACAATGGCTCCCCAAATGACCAGAAAGGATAGACACTTGAGGACGCTAGCATCATGTGGATGCTTTAGTGCTTATAGGTTCATGGGTTTGTATTAATGTGTGTTGGACACGACACTTCCTTTTTTCTCTTCATAATTTTTTCTCTTCACGTATACATCACCCTCCAATACATAGATATGGATTTTGTCCATTTCAACTACAATATTGTTATCTCATCACCTCATTCCTACACTTCTTCACTCACTGCAATTTAACAGACCTATCATTGCACATTAAAATTATATGTATCCACGGTGTTATGTATTTAGTGGATCGTTAGTCATGACCCTGCTGATGTCGGTGGAATAAAATAATGTGGATGCATGGCCTCGAATGCTTTGCCTTCTTCCTACATTTCACTAACTTACTATTGCATGTAACGGTTCAAACGTTGCATTAAAATGATGCTTCACGTGAATACAAAGTGTCAACCACAATAAACTAAAAATTACATCTAACTCTAACATTCAGTTTCATGAAGAAAATATCCAAGAACACATACACTATCAGTTTCTATGGATTTTAGGTCTTGATAATTTACATTATTAAATCTATTCTTATTTATGGGGTAGCTTCAAATTACTTATCTAAATCAGTTAAATCTGGTAGTAGATCCTTCATAGTTGGACGGCTGGCTGGATCATCACAGATGCACCTCCGTATCATCATTGCCATTTCTTGCCAGGGTAGTGTGTCAAGCTGCATGGCTTGTAGCTTGTGGTCTGGGAACTGACCAGTGGCCATTTCAAGCAGGAGTATGCCATAACTGTACACATCCATCTTTGGAGACTGCAGCTTGGGATTGAAGGATTCTGGAGCTGCATAGGATGCATTCCCAGGGCCCATGGTTCTCACTTTAGACAGGAAGTTAGCAGAGCCATAATCAGACACCTTGGCTTTCCAGTTACCTGGTCCGATTGGCTCAAGAAGCACATTTGCACTGCTAACATCTCGATGGATGATAGGGTCAGGCCTCATTAGGTGGAGGTAGTTGAGACCACGGGCCACATCCATGCCAATAGTGATCACATGATCTTGAGGAAGTGCCACAATGATACTTCGCAGGTTTGTTGGCATCAGTTCTGTTAGGATGACAGGCTTATTGTCATCCAATGAGGCTCCGATGAACAGCAGGAGGTTGGGATGTCGTACACTAGCTGCCATGTGCATCTCTCTGAGAAACAGGTTAATATTGTGTGGAGATATAATTGCATTATGGATTAACTTAGCAGCAACCCTGGCACCACGGAATGTAGCCACTCTCACCTCACCCCACCCTCCCACACCAAGAGGTTCTTCACCTGTCTCTTCTATTTCATCACGTTCTACCCTCCAGGAAGATTTCATATAATCAGGAATTTGCTGCTCAGCCCTCGCAGCTCTCTCATCTGCCTGTTGAACTTGTAGTCTTATTTGCTGTTGCATAGCGTCTCTCTGTTGCTTGGTTTCCAGGTGCTCCCTCTCTGCTGTTCTTGCTCTTTCTTCTGCTCTTCTAGCTCTCTCATCTGCACGTTGAACTTGTAGTCTTATTTGCTGTTGCATAGCATCTCTCTGTTGCTTAGTTTCCAGGTGTTCCTTCTCTGCTGTTCTTGCTCTTTCTTCTGCTCTTCTAGCTCTCTCATCTGCATTTTGAACTTGTACTCGTGCTTGCTGTTGCATAGCATCTCTCTGCCGTTTTATTTCTAAGAGTTCTTGTTCAGCCCTTGTCGCTCTTTCTTCCGACAGTTGAACTTGCAGTCTGATTTGCTGTTGTAGAGCATCGTAATGTTGCTTAGTTTCCAAGAGTTCTTGATTTGCTCTCTTGTCTGCTCTTTTAGCTTTCTCATCTGCCTGTTGAAGCAAAGCTTCATAGTGTAGCTTTGTTTCCGAGAGCTCTTGCTCAACCCTTGTTGCTCTCACTTCTGCTATTCTAGCTCGCTCATTTGCATGTTGAGCTTGATGTGTAATTTGCAACTGAAACATATCATTTTGTTGCATTGGTTTCAAGATTTCATGCTCAGGTGTTGTATTTTCTTCTGCCTTTTTAGCTCCTTCCTGTGTCTGCTGAGCTTGTGGTATGACTAAAGCTTTATTTAGTAGCTTTGTCTTTGAAGGTGCTTGCTCATCTCGTGCTGCTCTCTTTTTTGCATATTGAACCAGTGTTGGTGGAGTGACCTTGATGCAAAAAATAACAATTGTACAATGCATGTCAAGTGTATCAAATACTAATATCTCAGGACAGCCAAGCAGCAATAAGATTTTAAATTGCTTCTATCATTATATGGCTTAAATGTACGAGTCTAGGGATATGATATGCCCAACCATATACATGTACATGTAACTGGTGCAATATGGCCTTAGAGATTGTAAGCAAACTAGCCAGAGTGTTGTACGAATGTGGCAGGCTTATTGACAGTCCAGAGCAAAACGTAAATGTCAGGTTTGATCTGCCTGTATCAACTGTTCATCAGATGTGCACCTCACCTTGTTTGGGTAAGTCTTCAACAACTGAATTGTTGCCTTGTGACCTTGCTCCACAGCCAAGTCCAGGGATGTTCTCCCATCCTGAGAATAAAGCATTACATACTTATTTGATACATGTACATGTATGAAGGTGGAGTAGGAGGTACTACATGTATAACAAGGAGCCACATGTAACCAGTGTAAGGGAGATACAATGTATGGACATGTGTGACATCCTGTAACCACTGAATACATGTCTACCTACTGTACCTCAGTGGCCTGATTGATATTAGCTCCAGCCTCCAATAGTGTCTTCACTACACCAAGATGTCCTTTCCAACTTGCTTCATGCAATGGGCTCCAACCATCCTGCAATACAAATGTCTTCATAACCAGAGGCTGGACTGTCACAATACAGTCGTATACAGTGTAAGTGTATACATCCACAACACACCTGCAAACACACACCATAGATAATAGAATAAATAGATTGGAAACGGTACGCAAAAAATTGTTGAGCTTTTCTTTAACAGCCAGTGCCAATCAGAGCTGTCGGGTAGTGGTATTTTCCTGGAGACAGGTAATGTTGTAAATCCCTTTCGCGAGTTTCATACATAGTATGTAGCAGTGAGTGTGGCGTAGGCATGGACATGTTGTCAGAATTCTTTAATTCTTAAAGAGCAGGGGTTACATGTACATGTAGATATGTACTACAGGGTCATTCCAAGTCAAATCATCATGCTTCATGTCCTCTGATTTGGCAAAATTCTGTTATGAGTTTGTTCAACAAAAATAATTGAGACAAATTATTAGATTTACCAGTTATGTTGTTACCAAATACAGGGTGCTAAAGTTTTCTCATCCAGTTTGTATCTTAAGCCTTAATATCTCTGGCACTGATTTGTTTTGGGTATAAACTAACTACATGGTACTCTCACAACTGGCAAAATTGGGAATTAACTATATTCGAGTAAAACATTTTTTTCGCATTATTTCAAGCTTAATAACTCCAGCAGGCAAAGCATGACCAGCAATGGCTGGAGCATTTTAGATTAACTAAATTGCCTAAATTATTATTATTGTTGAACAAACTCATAAGAAAATTGTGCCAAATAAAACAGCATGGTGGCATAAAGCATGATGATTGACATCATGAACAAACACTCACACACACATCTGAAGCTAACAGGGTCATTCCACATGAAATTGTACCACCGAGAATACCCCACCCTCTCATATTGACATCCCACTATTACTATTGTGCATACCTATTGATTAACACAGCGCGCCCAAATGTACTGAAAGGGTAGAAATTCTTTTCTGACCTTTCAGTGCATATGGCCACGCACAGTGGTATAAGCTATAGGCATATATTGAACAAAAGTGATGCATTGATAAAGTAAGCGCTTGGAAATGTGCCCTTTTGTTCTAACACGCATACACACATACACAAAATGTTAGTCAGCTTATAGCTCTTATGTCTCTCTGTTACACTTGGTGGTTACTGTGTAAACAAACTAAGTACAGCAAGGTGAATTCAAAATGAGTCTTTCAACTGGTACACTGTATTACAGTCCAGTGGTTCGTCTCTCCATACATCTGTCAGGCAAGCGCCTTCGGGATAATAGCAGCTACCCATATTTCAGCAGTTCCGTGACACTAAAATTGGTTTTTGTAGATATTTTTCTCCAATGAGGTTTTATCACCAGAAGGGCATTCCTCACTGCTGGTTTATCGCATAGTGTGGGCAGAGGGTGTGTGGGCCCATCCGTAAGTCTATGTCAGTTTATTCTATGTGTTTAAATACTGTGCTATTCTGTTGTGGTATGTGATTGTGGAGGTGGGTGCAGCACACAATGGACTGGGAAATATAGCTACAGTACAATAGTTATGTTACACAATACATGTACATGTAGTTACATCATGATAAATTACCAGGCTTATGGTATTGTGTAAAATGGACTCCAACCATCCTGCAATACGAATGTCATCATAACCAGAGGCTGGACTGTCACATGAGAAGTGGTTTCGGGTTGAACAATTTCACTGCCACAATGTGTCCCTCCTCCCACCCCACTCCAAGACCACTTATATGTGTTGAAAGGCCTAAATAGTGATTAATTCCATAGCACCTAAACTATCAGTGGAGATTGTGGTAGGTTAGGAACCTGGTTAGTTTACACAGACATAACAAAGAAGTTAAAAACATTATTCATTATCTACATGTAGCTCCATAGCCAACAAATAAAATCTTTACCAATGCAACCCTACCCTGGTAAGAAGGTCAATCAATGCATGGAGCACTTGTGCACAGTGCTAGACGAGTGTACTGAGGGAAGAATATTGCAGCAAAGTAATTAGGTTGACAGTACAGTAACACTACATCTACATCTAGTTGTTAGAAACAAGCAATGGAATTCACTGCAAGTGTCCAGAACAAAAGCTGAGCGAGCGAGGCATAAACAACGACGAGAATGAATGAAAAGCACTGTTGCATTCCTTCTCAGTGAAAGTTGTTGTGAGTCTCATGTTTCATGGTATGTACAGAGCACCAGTCATAAGAGAGCTCCACATGCATGAGAGAAGTTGTCAACATCATGAATGAATAGAGAGGGCACTACAAGTACAAAAGCCCAGTCACAGTACAGAAATTGAGAATAGAATGAGTGGCTGCTCATCATGCATATGACTAGTTCAATGGAATAGAATGCAAGAGCATGTGCAATGGACAGGTTCAGCAGAACAGATCTTGCATGCAAGGTACATGTGTGTGTGTGGTGTGTTCATTAGACAGGTTTAATGTTTGCCATGGGGTATGTGTGTATGTGTGCAAGTGTGTTGTACATGAGTATCTGCGCACAAGATTCCATTTACATGTATGTAACAATGTAAGTGTACTGTACGTACGCATTTGTGTATGTGCACAATGTTTTGAAAAAGAATACAGTGAACAGGTCCATTTACATAAGAATGCATTGTGTGCACAAGTGTGTACTGTAACAATGTTATAGTTGCGCCTGCGCATGAAATGCCCGCGTAATTATATTCATAATGAACAGCTGTGTTAGTTGCTTGGTTACGTAGTAGTTAGTTGTTGTAAGTGCATTACTGTATTGGGAAGTCACTATTAAAATTGCTCGCTGACCCACGTAACAAATTGGTGTCAGAAGTGGGAATTGGTCACAGTGCGAGATATGGCTGAGAAAGTGAACATTCCACTTCCGGATATTACTTGCGAGGACTTCGAATCGTCATGGATTTGTTTTGCATGAGTTGGTTGCGGCTGCCAAAGAATGGAGCCAGGAAAAACAGGCACTAATCTTACCGACGTTACTGAGGGGCAAGCTAGTTGAGTGCTATGTAGAGCTTGAAGCTGATACGAAGAAGGCGGTGAACTACGTAAAGGAGGAGCTGGTGAAGAGGCTAAGGTTATGTCGTGAGCCGTTGGAGGCCGGGAAGTTGTTCATGACACGCTCACAACTTGAAAGGGAAAGAGTAATGGAATTCGCAATGCAGTTGAAAAAATTGTTCAAACAAGCGTATCCTGAAGAGGACAGTACGTCCAGCATACTTTTGCAGCGGTTTGTGATGGGACTAAAGACTCCCGTTAGCAGGCAGCTATTATTACGGGGTAAGCCGGACACGTTCGAAAATGCCATTGAGGCAGCCAGAGAAATTGAACTTGTACTGGAGTTTGAGTCCAAACCAATGGAGCTGAATGCTAAGATTAGTTCCGTGGAAGATTGCGACACAGGTCTGCTGGCTGCACTGAAAGACTTGACCGAGCGTGCTGAAGGTATCTGTCCAGACCCAGCCAAAACTGAGGTAGTCGTCAGCTATCCAGTCCCAACAAGTGCAAAGGAAGTAAAACAGTTTATGGGCCTCTGCAATTATTACAGAAGATTTGTGAAGGACTATTCGAAGATTGCAGCTCCCTTGTTTAAACTTTTGAGCAAAGAGAATGCTAAGTTTTTTGCATGGAATTCAGCGAGTCAGAATGCTTTTGAGGAGTTGAAGTCAAGATTAGTTTCACCACCCATCCTGGCATATCCTGATTTTAAGCAACCATTCCTACTCCATACAGATGCATCTGATGCTGCAATTGGGGCTGTTCTTAGTCAGGTTCAAGGGGGTACAGAACGTGTCATTGCATATTGGAGCAGGAAGTTACAGAAGGCAGAGAGAAATTACTCCACTACAGAGAGAGAGGCACTAGCTGTGGTTGCTTCATTGAAGGAATTTTATCCCTATGTGTATGGTTTCCCATGCAAGTTGATCACCGATCATAATCCTCTAACAAGCCTAAAAGGGATTAAGGATGTTGGAGGACGCCTGACAAGGTGGCTGCTTTTCCTTCAGCAATTCAAGCTGGACTTCCAGTACAAACCAGGAAGGTTGCATACAAATGCTGACACTTTGTCTCGAATTCCATCAAGGGATAACACAGTGGCTGCCATTGAAGAGCTCATCTCAGAGGATACACTTCATACCTTTCTGAAGGCACAGGAAGAAGACCCTGCATTGGGTAAAGTGATTGAAGCCTTGAAAAATGGAACTGCTGTTCCGTCTAGTACAGTGCCAGGGTTGAAAAAGACGTTTCTTCGAGATGGGCTACTTTGCCGCAAGTTTAGGGCGTCGTGTTCCGATTCAGTGTGTACACAGCTGGTGGTCCCTAAAGGTCATGTGAAGATTATTTTGGAGAACTTGCATAATGAGTCGGGTCATTTGGGTGTTCAGAGGACAACCGAGAAGTGAAGGAGCGCTTCTATTGGCCTGGATATGAGATGGACATTCAGAATTGGGTTCAAGAATGTCAGCAATGTCAAAAGCGTAATCCACCTCAACCTCATCCTCTGGCACCTCTTGGATCGATCAAGTGTACTTATCCATTTGATGTGATAAGTTGGGACATAATGGGGCCTCTTCCTCTGTCCACTAAAGGGCACAAGTACATTCTAGTTATTACTGATCTGTTCAGTAAATGGGTTGAAGCTTTTCCATTGGCAGTGACTGATTCAGAGACTCTGGCATCTGTACTGATGGATGAAGTTGTGTGCAGGTATGGAGTGCCTCGTTCACTGCACAGTGATCAAGGTGCTAACCTGAACAGTCAGGTAATATGTGCTCTGTGCAAACGGTTGGGAATCAACAAGACGAGAACCACAGCATATCATCCTCAAGGAAATGGACAAGTGGAACGCTTCAACAGGACTTTGGAAGCCATTTTGTCCAAAGTGGTAGCGGAAAATCAAAGGGATTGGGATTGTCACATCCCAAAGGCACTGTTCGCGTATAGGACGGCTTTTCATGAATCTAGTGGCTACTCTCCATTTCGAGTCAACTTTGGACGCTCTCCAATTCTACCAATTGACATTGCCGTTGGTCAATTGAATGTTCAGGAATACGGAGAGGGGGGAGAACCGACGGTACCTCAGTATGTGGAGACATTGAACAAAACTCTCCGCAAGATCTTTAGTGATGTGAAGGAACAACTGGCTTCAGCTCATGATCGAAGCAAGAAACGGTATGACAAGGGTGTAAGTGGAGAGAAGTTCACAGTAGGAGATCAGGTGTGGCTATTGCACCTGCAGTAAAACAGGGAAGGACCAAAAAACTGGCTTCTCTTTGGCGGGGACCTTATACTGTGATTGACCGTATAAATGGTGCATTAAATTACCGCATCCAGCTAGTGGGCTCCACGAAAACGCTTGATGTCCATCGTAACAGATTAAAACGATGTTACGGCCTACCTAAAGAAGGAACAGGACAAAACCGCAGAGTTAACCCAGTTCCAAAGCGAAAAAATGAGGAGTCTCGACCCCAAGAAAATCTTGCTTCTGAAGATTATACAGTACATGTACCTGATGCGGAATCTGGATGTTGTGTAGATGCTGATGATGAGCCGGATGCAGACAACGTGCAAATGGCACGTCCACAGAGAAATCGAAGACCCCCTGATCGCTATGGGATTTATGTTGAACACTAGGATCTTGCAAGGATGCAAGAAACAAGGAGGGGAGTATTGTAACAATGTAATAGTTGCGCCTGCGCATGAAATGCCCGCGTAATTATATTCATAATGAACAGCTGTGTTAGTTGCTTGGTTACGTAGTAGTTGGTTGTTGTAAGTGCATTACTGTATTGGGAAGTCACTATTAAAGTTGCTCGCTGACCCACGTAACAGTACATTCATGTACATGTACATGTATGCTTTGTGATAACAGAGTGAGAAATAAGAACCCAAAGTCACTGCAAGAGGTACGAAGGCCATGAAATAACTGGATCGGAATGAATATGAGAAGATTAGCAAGGGCTATAGCAAAAGGTAAAGCTTCCTGTAGAGAAAGGTGCATGATGTGAGTGCACAGGAAAGGCTAATGCATGTCGTATTGCATATTATTCTTTAGCTCACATAACAGTGCGTGTGTGTGTGTGTGTGAGTGTGTGTGTGTGTGTGTGCATGTGTGTGTGTACATGTATGTTTGTGTGTGCCAGTGTACAATGCATGTACAGAGTACACAATGGCCTCCCATTACATAAAAAGTCCTCGAATGGCTACATGACTCATGATGTTACACGTCCCACCACTTACATTAGAACTTGCTATGTTGACATCAGCACCTGCCCCCAACAACGTCTGTACTACATCATGGTGACGCTCCTGACTCGCCACATACAATGGAGTTACGTTTTTCTGGTAGGGAGTGAAGGAACAAAACAAATGAAACATACACTTGTCATACCACCACCTCCATGTACATGTATAGCATTATGCAGGCCTGTGAGAGAGATGGGACCACACAATAGTTGGGCAGTATATGATGTACAGTGTTTATTTGCCTGTTTATATACAGGCCAAGTAAATTAACAAGGCTGTGTCATGCCTTTGTGTAATTGTTTACTAAGTTGATATTCTTTTTGTTGTCTACCAGTAATCAATGCTTGCGCTAAGCGCTTTTCAATGCTTGCGCTTAGCTGTCTACAAGAGGGCCGTTGCAATGATCACTATAAGACAACAAAGGGATATCAACTCAGTTAACAATAACACAAAAAGACAAAGTAGCCCTACTGTACCGGCCACAAATCAGTTGACTGCACGTGACTGGCGTGTGCTTACATGTGAGTTGTGAGACAACCTATTAACGCAAACATACTAAGTGGGGTATTGCGAACCCATTATTCCACGGTTCCAACCCTCACATTCACAAGGCAAATACCATGTAGCTTCAAAATTGATCATTGATATCCCTTTGTTTAATGGGTCCGCAATAATACCCTACTTACAGTGTAGTATGTATGCTATGCTGAAAAAGTTGACAATGCATGACTTTACAGCAAAAATGCAGGCCAGGTTTGTTTTTAAGGAACAGCTCAAGGAAGGTGAATACCTCGTGATTGCAGACTTTTCGGAAAATTATTATTTTGTTGTTGAACAAGGAATTCAATCGTTCCACTGGAACAATGGGTCTGCAACAGTACACTCCTTTGTATGTTATTACAAAGATAAAGGAGAGCTGTGTTGTGTACCCTGAGCAGGACAATCTCCTGGATGTAGACCTCTCTGATATTCTGACCTCTGTCAATGGATGGAACCACTTTGGCAGAAAATGACAGCTTGCCAATTAGTGACTAAATGTCCCTCTTTGTGGTCTTGTGCTTTCCCAACCAGGATTTGATCAAGAGGGTCATTTCTTGCAGCTTGTCTGGTGGTAACCGCAGCTGTTGGAGTGTGGTGTTGATGGTGATGCCAAGGAATGTGATGGTGGTCGCTGGACCTTCCAGCTTGTCCAAGGCAACTGGGATCCCCAGCCTCTCGCACACTCTAAGCATGGTTTCCGTTGACTCACTACAGGTGGGTTGTCCAGGTAGGCCAGCCAGGAGGAAATCATCAAGGTAGTGGATCAGATCTGCTGCATAGTTGGTGGCCATGATCCAGTGAAGGGCAGAGGCAAACTGGTTGAAGATGTACGGAGTTGACTCGGTTGTTGCACCCTCGCTCGAAGATTCGCTGGAATCTTCGGACTCGGGTGTAGCGTCGGGCACGTCTTCATGTTCAGGCTCTGGCTCGCTTGAGGAATCCTGAAGGTGCAGGTAGAGTCGCTCTACCAGGGCCACCTTGTTTCTTGTCATCGCAAGCTTCGCCACGCCAAGCCGAAGATGGAGGACCTCACACGCTAACTGTTCTAATTCCTTACGGTTCACTGCAGTGGCTGATGACTGAGTGAGTCACCCTTCCCAGACCTCTCTTATGTATATACCATGCCTGGAACCAGACCCCTAAACCTTTTTTGTGATTATGGTCTGTGGCTTTGGGAATTAGTGCAGATGTGTGGTACTTCCAACATTGAGCATGTACATGTATATGTGATCACATAAAAGTCGACGTGATTGTGTACATGTTAGAACTTTGAAAACTAAAACCTGCAAACGTTTGTATTTTCAAGTATTTTTTATCAGCAGTTCCATGACAATGAAATTGGTTTTTGTAGATATTCTTCTGGGATGAGATTTTATCACCAGAAGGGTTTTCCTCATTGTAGGTTTATCACATGGTGTGGGTGGAGGCCCATCTATATGTCTTTGTCAGTGTACAGGCTCCCGTTCTATGTGTGTAAATATTGTGCTATTCTGTGTTGGTATGTGATTGTGGGAATCTGCAAGTCATTGAAATAGATCAAAAGTAGTGGGAAAAATGGCCAAAGGGTGGATATTGTACATACATGTAGGTCATGTTGTGTGCATCATGTGTCAACTGGTGTGGAACACAACTCTTGTGAAGTAAGACCAGAAGAGGAAGAGTAACGAAAGGACAGCTGTTACAACACATGGACACCACACACAGCACATGACACCACACATGTACATACAAACACACTCACACCATTGATAATAGAATATCTTAGAACTTTGAAAACTAATACCTGCAAATGTCTGTGTTTTCAAGTATTTATTTTATCAGCAGTTCCATGACACTAAAATTGATTTTTGTAGATATTTTTCTCCAATGAGGTTTTATCACCAGAAGGGCATTCCTCACTGCTGGTTTATCGCATAGTGTGGGCGGAGGGTGTGTGGGCCCATCCGTAAGTCTATGTCAGTTTACAGGCTCCCATTCTATGTGTATAAATACTGTGTTATTCTGTGTTGGTATGTGATTGTGGAGGTGGGTGCAGCACACAATGGACTGGGAAATATAGCTACAGTACAATAGTTATGTTACACAATACACGTACATGTAGTTACATCATGATAAATTACCAGGCTTATGGTATAGCACCTACTGCACATGTCATGGCAAATGGCAAAGGCAATTTGATACATGTACATGTATGAAGGTGGAGTAGGAGGTACTACATGTATAACAAGGAGCCACATGTAACCAGTGTAAGGGAGATACAATATATGGACATGTGTGACATCCTGTAACCACTGAATACATGTCTACCTACTGTACCTCAGTGGCCTGATTGATATTAGCTCCAGCCTCCAATAGTGTCTTCACTACATCAAGATGTCCTTTCCTACTTGCTGTGTATAGTGGACTGTAACTATCCTGCAATACAAATGTCATCATAACCAGAGGCTGGACTGTCACATGAAAAGTGTACATGTACGCTTTGTGAAAACAGTGTGAGAAATAAGAACCCAAAGTCACTGCAAGAGGTACGAAGGCCATGAAATAAGTGGATCGGAATGAAGATGAGAAGATTAGCAAGGGCTATGGCAAAAGGTAAAGCTTCCTGTAGAGAAAGGTGCATGATGTGAGTGCACAGGAAAGGCTAATGCATGTCGTATTGCATACTATTCTTTAGCTCACATAACAGTGTGTGTGTGTGTGTGTGTGTGTGTGTGTGTGTGGGGGGGGGCTAGTGTACAATGCATGTACAGAGTACACAATGGCCTCCCATTACATAAAAAGTCCTATGGGACACAATGTACATGTACATGTATGTATAGAAGACCATTCCTATGCATCCCTTGGACACTACATGTGGCTATATGCACATGTACCGACCAATGTGCAGTTAAAGGAGGATCTATAGAGAACCACTCATATGAAAACTCCACATGCACAGAGAGTTGCCAAAGGAATACAGTTTCATTTACACAATGTGTGTACATGCATAAGAGTGTGGGAGTCTGATTTGAATGCAGCTCAGATTTCAAGCTACAAGGGATCACTTATGAAGTCACTGCCACTGTTGAGGGACAGGATGCGAGGCTACATGCACTGGATGGCATACTGCTGACATGATTTAACTTTAGTGAATGGCTACATGACTCATGATGTTACACGTCCCACCACTTACAACAGATCTTGCTATGTTGACATCAGCACCTGCCCCCAACAATGTCTGTACTACATCATGGTGACCATTCCAACTCGCCATATACAATGGAGTTGTGTTATTCTGGTAGGGAGTGAAGGAATGAAACAAATGAAACATACACTTGTCATACCACCACCTCCATGTACATGTATAGCATTATGCAGGCCAGTGAGAGAGATGGGACCACACTCATGGACACAGATTATACCAGTATGGATAACTCCAATATAATTTTGTGTTGGATTTAGTGTGACCAACCCATCTATGTAGGTGTGTGATTGTTTGACGTTTGTGTGTATGTGTGTGTGTGTGTGTGTGTGTATGTGTGTGTGTGTATGTGTGTGTGTATGTACATGTACAATGTACAAGCAACTTCACTCAGATGTCCAGAGTCCTTTGGAGTATGAAGTATTGTACCAGCAACTTGCAATTCTGTCTGTAATTTAATACCTTCTCTTGGCACTGATTTTTAGGTTATGAACTAAATACATGGTACTCTCACGACTGGCAATATTGTTAAATGAACTTTTCACTCCGCCATCTGCCTAGGTTCTTAATCATTGCTGGGGGTAGACCACTGGGGGATGACAAAAGCTGGCTATCATAGGGTCGGCCTGTGTTCCAAACCATTACGCTGGCAATGGCTTAGGTGGCTATTGGGGTAGAAGCCCTGAGGGTGCCGCCCAAGTTATAGTGTAACTATATACCCCCAATAGGGTTTAAGGTGGGTTTATGGTTCCAGGCATGGAAGTACAAATACAACATGTGTGCATGTGCCAATGTGAGTGTGTAAATGTTACTGAGCTGAGGCTATGACTGCACTGTCTTAGGGAGCAAGCTGTGTCAGAGGGTGATGTGTGTACACCTTGTAGGCTTCACTGGCCATCTGCCTAGATTCTTGATCGTTGCTGGGGGTAGACCACTCCTAGACACTGCTGTTGCTGCTCCAATTCTTAGGCTGTGGGTGTGGTATAACTTTTACAACTGCAGATCAGATGATGCAGGACCAATCTCAGTGCCCTGGAGGTGAGTGCTGTCCCTGATTCAAACAGAAAGAAGGGTTTCCTTGCAGATCGTGTCACGTGACCTAGGTATCTCTGCATTGCGAGGTGTGGGCAGTACGTTGTGTGTGTCTGACTGATGTTGATCAGGCAACTTTCCCCCTTCTGGTATGTCTTCGATTTCTTAATCACAACTACCATGCTGCCCTTACGCATGGTGATATCCTTTGCGGTAAGGAGCTGGTCAGGGTTAAACCCATGCTGGTTGGGTACTGTAAACTCGCTGACCCTCAGCAGAACGAAGAAGGCCAGCGTGATGGCAGCTTTGAGCATCAAGTGATCGTGAAATGGTTTGTGATCCCTGGCAAGTTCTGAAAGCATCTGCCCTAGCATCTTGGTTGATGTTTAGGTTTCAGGTGGGCTGCTGGCATGGAACGTTCGATGCCTTGGTTGGTGCTCGCTGGACTCCTGTGACCGTTCATATGGTGTAGGTAAGACACTGAGCATAAGAACTATAGGAGGATCACCTGATGTAGACCTCTCTGATGTTCTGACCTCTGTCAATGCTACCACTGCAACTGGTAGAACATATTCACTAACCAGAAAGGAGATGCAGGAAGCCAGTGCTGCTCTAAGAGCAAGATTTATGTCAACTGTACACAGGGTGATGTGAATGTGGTTTGGAGTAAAAACACTGTGGCTGGGTGTTATGATAAGACAAGTGTGTGACATTAAACTGATCAGACTATTTTAATCTTTAATCTGCGTGAAACGATCATGAATTCAGGATCGGTAAAATCCTGAATTCAGGATAGTGAGTTCTTCCGTTTATAACAACCATTGCAGAGAAAATTAAAATCATTAAAACATAGAAGCTGTTTGTTTCAACAATGGTGCGCACATTCTATAGCATGGAATAATTTTTATCATCTAGAAAGCTGCCCAAACTTCAAGGATGCATAAGCACGTTGCGTTGCTCTCGCTTACATAAATTAAATGATTAGCAATTTATAGTTTGGAATGCTTACAAAGAGCATTGAACATATCAATTTTACTCCTGTTCACTACTTATTGGTGGTAGCACCTCCAGACTCTTGTTAGAAGTTGTA
Organism: Ephydatia muelleri; assembly: GCA_013339895.1. Lineage (NCBI taxonomy): Eukaryota > Metazoa > Porifera > Demospongiae > Spongillida > Spongillidae > Ephydatia > Ephydatia muelleri. The sequence goes on from JABACO010000007.1 coordinate 6,984,149, forward strand.
TTTTCATCAAACTTGTACTCAAAATAATAGAAAAGTGTAATTAATGATCACTGTCCGAGCATCCGCCCCTTCTTTTTATGTCCCAACAGTACTGGTGACAGCATTTCTACCAATGCCAGGCATTTCTGCATTGCTCTCAACGACAGAAATGCTGTTTTATTGTTATTTTCAGAGGCTAACCATCGTACCACTTGCTCTGACTCGCTTCGCTTAGTCCGTCTTGAGTTCATTCGATGCTCGTATCTCCTGTGTCCCATATTCTTGAATTTGCTTATATGGCTCTCCTTACAGATCTTTGTAACAGTTTCTATCTTGAAAGTAAGCTTCCTGCTCTTTCCTCAACTTTGTACCTGACTTTGATGGTATTTGCGAACGAAAAAGGAAACTAAGCCTAAACATTGTTTTTATCTAAATTTGAACGACTAAACTGGATAGCGCTGTTTAGACGAAAGCCTACAGAAGCTAAATAGCAAAAAAAAAATCATCAATACCGTTCGAATTGATGTCGATACGAGCGGCGTAAAGTCATCCTTAATTCAGGATTCCCATCCTGAATTAAGGATGAAAATAGATTAAAGGTTAAGGGGACTTAAAATGGCTACCTGCCTTTAAATCAAAATCCTAGGCTACCATACCATTTTCCCACTAAGCTTCACAAAATACGTAAAATGTTGTTAGCAAGTATCTAAAATAAATTGGTGGCATAATTATCTTCCGATTTTTTGCTACACACTGACCTTGTGATTAAAAACGTTTCATTATGTGTCAAAATAACAAGCACGCCCTTCGTTAGATGCAAACAGTAGTCATTCAAAACAAGCAAAGTAGGGAACAAAATTAATTATACAAGAGCATGTACATGTATTGGACTAACCAAATATAATTGGGTATGCTAATGTATTGTGAAATTGTCTACTTCATTGAGCAGAACAACTGTGAGAAAAGGTATGCAGATTGGAAACTAAGGGGCTACAATTGATTTTGGAATGACCCTGCTGATATGAACGCCTGGATAGTCCCCGACTGGAGGTTCATACTCAGGTCTGTCACGAATAGTGCCAAAGTTCGTGTTGTGCCTGGGAGTGGTTTTCGGTGGTGGGTGCTGCAGAAATCATAATCACTGCAGAACCATGCCCCATTAAAGTATGCTCCATAGCCCAGTGTCCCAGAAGCATCTGTAAATCAGTTGATGGCCTCTGCATCCTTCCAGTTGGGATCGAGGAAGATTGATACATGTACCTCTCATTCCATGAAGGAAAGAACCTGTTCCACCAACACCTAAACAACACACCTAATTTGCCAAAATTATTATTCATTATTATCAAGTCTGCTGCATAATTGTGATGGTGGTCGCTGGACCTTCCAGCTTGTCCAAGGCAACTGGGATCCCCAGCCTCTCGCACACTCTAAGCATGGTTTCCGTTGACTCACTACAGGTGGGTTGTCCAGGTGGGCCAGCCAGGAGGAAATCATCAAGGTAGTGGATCAGATCTGCTGCATAGTTGGTGGCCATGATCCAGTGAAGGACAGAGGCTAACTGGTTGAAGATGTACGGAGTTGACTCGGTTGTTGCACCCTCGCTCGAAGATTTCGCTGGAATCTTCGGACTTGGGTGTAGTGTCGGGCACGTTTTCACGTTCTGTCTCTGGCTCGCTTGAGGGATCCTAAAGGTGCAGGTAGAGTCGCTCTACCAGGGCCGCCTTGTTTCCTATTATCGCCAGCTTCGCCACGCCAAGCCGAAGATGGAGGACCTCGCATGCTAACTTTTCTAATTCCTTACGGTTCATGACTACGAACTGCAGTGGCTGATGACTGAGTGAGTCACCCTTCCCAGACCTCTCTTATGTATATACCATGCCTGGAACAACCTGTTTGGTGGTTATGGTCTGTGGCTATATGCTGGGGAGGGATAGTATGCTTAGCTAGGCCTTTGATGTTTATCTAAAGGTGAGGCTTAGCTGACAATGTTTAGGACATAAACAACACCTAATTTACCAAAAGCAGTATTATTGTTAAACAAGCTCATAACAAAAGTGTTCCACATGAGAGGACATGGTGGCATAAAGCATGATGATTTGATTTAACCAGTGTAAGGGAGATACAATGTATGGACATGTGTGACATCCTGTAACCACTGAATACATGCCCACCTACTGTACCATATCGGCCTGATTGATATTAGCTCCAGCCTCCAATAGTGTCTTCACTACACCAAGATGTCCTTTCCAACTTGCTTCATGCAATGGACTGCAACCATCCTGCAATACAAATGTCATCATAACCAGAGGCTGGACTGTCACGTGAAAAGTGGTTCCGGGTTGAACATTTTCACCGCCACAATGTGTCCCTCCTCCCCACCCCAAGACCATTTATGCACATTGTACTCTATGTGACAGAGAACATGTATTTAAGGCATGCATTTGGACCTTAGATAGTATTCTGTGTTTGTATGAGTGTGTGCATGTGTGTGTGTGTGTGTGCATGTGTGTGTGTGCATGTGTGTGCATGTGTGTGTGTTTGTGCATGTGTGTGTGCATGTATGTGTGTGGCAGTGTGCACAATGTACTACAGTAACTGAATTGGTGTGTGTGACAGACCAACACACAATGGACTGGGAAAAATAGCTACAGTACAATAGGAATCAAGTACATGGAGAAGCCAGGGGAATCGTTATGCAAAAATGGCCTATCAATTCAATTTACTATTGCTCCAAGACGATTGGTCCAACCTAGATCAACAACAGCTAGCCTAGTTGAGGCATGGTGTGTAAGCTATGTGTGCACATATATGTATCGTGTTTAATACGGACCATTATCAGAAAGACATGTACACTGGACATTTACCCCTGACAGTAAATGCACAGAATTCAATGTACACCCATGAAGTGCATACTGCTAGCTGACTGACGTACAAGGCTGTGGACCGTAGTGCTCTAATTACAACTACTAGGATACAGGTGCACATGGCCCACATGCTGACTGGGATGTGAGAATACATGCATTGAATGACATCATGCTTACATTTACACACGAACCCAAAAACACACATCAGTGGTACTGTACATGTAGTTACATCGTCAACCTTGTTACTGAATTGAGGGAATTATCTCTATGTACAATGTACAAGCAATATTCTAAGCTGCCAGTGCAAGTTCTTTGAACCAGTTTCCAAGGACAAAGTTAGTAAGAGAGTACTTCAGAACAATGCCATCATTGCAATGTATGTACGAATACATAACAACTGATACGTGCACATACACTGTACGATGCTGAAAACAGGGAGATAGATGGAAGGGGAGGGGGTGGGGAGGGAGGAGAGAAGAGGATGGAAATGGAAATGGATGTGACCCCCCAGCAAGATACATGTATATGTGAATGTAGGTGTAACTACAGTGTACATGTACTGTCTAGAATAACAGACCACCATTACTATGAAGTCTTCTCACATGCATATCTACATGTACAGTGTACATGCACACGTGCACTATTGCATACCACACGTGTACTCGTAGTCACAACACATATGCACACACGCATCTGGATGAATGGATACTACAGTGTTTCAATACAGAATGCCCATCTAATACATAGATCATTGATTATACCATGTGTCTACAAAAGAACGCAACAGAATAAAAAGTGTTTAACTTTCGTCAGAATTGAAAGAAAAATCTAATGTATTTAAATTTTATTAATTAAACTTGGTCTCCTACGATCAAATTATTAGCATCGTAGCTCAATCCAATTGCAAAATCCATTATCATTGGCTGGAAAAATTTTACAACTGTTTACCACCCTACAAATTGCAGCAATGTTTGCAATAGCTTTGCTATGCTTACTCATGTGCCATGATGCAATATCATATGATGATTCCCAATCCACTCAATCCTGACAAAGTTAAACGCTTTTTATTTTGTTGCATTCTTTCGTAGAAACCCAGTATATAGCAAGGTCAATCAGCTGGACATCCAACACAAATTGCAATAACTGTGTACAATGTACATCTTACCCTACATGTAGGGATGTATTTAAAGCATGCATTTGGACATTGGACAGAGCTGTGTTTGAATGTGGTCGAACGAGAAGACAGTTATATGGTCATTGTCAAAACCGCGCAGTTGTAGAGAACAAAAGAGTACAGTACTGACCGTCCTCGTACCCAGTCCATTATTTAGCACATTAGTAGGATACATGTCATGTGCTAGATATACACTGTAGGACTATTACATTTTCCCTTATTGTTAGACCCTTGCTCCTTGCTCTTTACACCACTATTGCCTTCAAATCCTACATACCACCAACTTTCTCATAGATACTTGTTACGTGTAACATCAATTTCCTCTCTTTTCTAGTGCACTCATCAAGGAGGAGATGCATTACGTTATGAATAATTTAGCGTATAATCGGTTAAGAGGACATGCAATTGTGTCTCTGCTGGCTACACTTGATCCGTCTACATAGGACTGTGAAGCACTAGTGTGGTGTAATTTATTTTGGATCACATGCTGAACTGTTGGTAATAGCATATTTATAACTGCTATGCCCACATGTGTCCTAGAGTTTCAACATCATATCACTTACATCAGACCTTGCTTCATTCACTTTAGCCCCTGCTCCCAACAACCTCTTCACTCCTTCATAGTCACCCTTCTCACTCGCCACATACAGTGCAGTTGTTTTGTTCTGTTAAGAAGTGAAGGAACAAAACTAAAAAACATACATGTTCCACGTACGAAAACTCGGGGGGGGGGGGGGGGGGGGGGGGGGGGGGGGGGGGGGTCTGAAAGTCATATTACTCAACCATACATGGCGATAATTGGGTGACAACCATTTCATGTATGATGGATGACCCCCCCCCCCCCCCCCCCCCCCCCCCTAGTCTCGTACCCAGACCCAAATGTACGTAACGATGATTATCGCTTACAGTATAACATCACGTACAGAGGGTCTGGCCGATCGAAGTTGTTCTGGTGCGCCGGAATGCTGGCGCTCCAATCAGAATCGAGAGTTCGCGTGACGTCACGGTAATTAGATTCCAATAGCATTCCACACTACAGAGAGGAGCCTGGTGCTTGATCGTGCGTGCGCGGCTAAAGTTGTGATATATGGACACGTGTCTAAAACGAAGGCAAAGTCATTTCAATATGGAAGGACTCATTACGAAGTACGTCTAAAATCTGTCGTGAATCGCTTTCCAGCCCATCGCGTTCACCACTCTGAGACTATCATTGCGGTGGTAACCTTTTCTCTCCATAGCTTAAGCAAAGACAGACACGCTAAAACAAATCTCACGTTTTATCGTGATGACGTAGCCGTTGCCTCTGCATTTTGCGCCCCCCCTAACTCTAAATCCTGCGTCCGCCCCTGACCAGGTATCATCAATGCACTGGAAATCAAAATCCAACCGTAGTCACTTACTTGCGCCATGCCTCTGTGCCTCAGATTCTGTACGACAACACACTCAGAAAAAATCTCAGATAAAAATGGCGACGCATATTCATTCACGTGACTCACGTGACTCGAGGGAGCCACGCCTGGTGGTCTGGTGGGAGGGGCTAATGTGATAAGAATAGTGCAGTAATCAGGCCGCTGCATGAGTAAGGCCGCCTCAGCAATTTTGTGGCTAGACATGGGTGTAAAATTATACATGTATAATGTCGTAAATAGGCTTGCACGTTTTGAACAAGCCGTTGTTACTGTTTGATACGTGCTAAAGCATTCTCTTTCACCTAAAATATATGGGACAGTTTCCGCGAAAATTGCCCCACGGTTATAATGTTATAAAAATGCATCGCATTTGAATCGCTATAACATCCCAACGGATAACGCTATCGACTTCCTATTTTCAACACTTCACAGTGAAATGGTGTAGTATGAAGTGTTGAAAATAGAAAGTCGATAGCGTTATCCGTTGGGAAGTTATAGCGATTCAAATGCGATGCATTTTTATAACATTTTAACCGTGGGGCAATTTTCGCGGAAACTGTCCCATATTGTAGTAGACAATATATCATATGCGCACTCCTTGTATTGCAATCCGTATTGAAATGCAGCCGGTTTTTACAGCTCTTCGTACCTCAGTTTACATGTAAGTTGAGTGTTCGAAGCGCAGACAAATTCCGGCAGTATGGTGAATCGTCATATGAAGAATTTCCAATACATCGAGGGGGCATCTTTGCATTTTAAGCCCCCCAAAAATTAATTTTCCGATTGCGTCAATGGATAGGTTGGGAGATCATAATGATATGGGATCATTTCCGTGAAAAGGAAAGTTGTTATAAAAATGCCTAACGTTTAAATCGCTATAACTTCGGAAGGGTAAATGGTATCGACTTTCCATTTGCAACACTTCATAACACACCATCTCTGTATGTGAATGTGAATGTACATGTATATTTTCGTGTCTTACACAAGCTCAGTGTCGATGTTGATTACCCATGGGGTTCGAAACTGCTACATCTTCAGGTAGGAGCGTCCAATTCGTTTCAAACTCAATGTGTAGGTAGAGAGGTCCTTTCGCTATTGGGTTTTTCGGTTCTTAATTATTAAGTTATCCGTTAGGGAGATACAGCTGTGCAAAGTTAATGCACTTTCCAGCTCATTATAATTTGTATGCAACCCTCAAAATCAACAATAAATTTCGATAATTTCTTTTTTCCGCCCATTCTTCGCCTAAAATAAAACTAGGCGTTCGCAACAATTTTGCCCCACCCAGGCAGCGAGTTTATACCGGTGAATTAAAAGAAGACTTCTCGCTTCGCAAGACGATCGTACCCAAATTGATGGATCTGAGTGAATCGTGCAGTATTCAACATGGCGTGAGTAAGGCTATTGCTACGCACTTGCATCATCCTCTAGTCATGTAATAAAGCTTCTAATTTCCTATTAGTATAGCCCTTGCTAAAATTCTTGTCAGCTACACTTACAATGACATCGGTCTTATTTTTTACAATTTTCAGCTCACGCATTGTACATGAACATACACTCATGCGGGCTCACACAGCCTTATGCACTTGTGCACACACTTGCATTGTTGTGTACATAAACTGTACCCCATCGTATGGCATATTCTTAGATGCACAAGTACAGTTGACACCCTCACTCACGTACAGTACTATAGGTGGCACATGATGATACACTCTCACACCACACTTTGTCACATGCACGGGATCTATTCCATTTAACTGTGTGCACTTTTGAGTTAGTTTATGTACTGAGCTTCTGTACCACTCACTTAGTTATTCGCCTGCATTGTTGTTGAAGCATTCCTTACAGCAACTCCCTCACATGTGTAGCTACATGCAGCGTCCCATAGGATGGATGACTGTGCATGCATCGTGTGCTCATAGAATTGGTCCTCTATTTGTGCATACGATTCCCATAGGGTTGGTCATTTGTACACACAGGTACCTCGTGTCCCCATAGGATTGTTTATTTGTGTATGCATTGTGTCCCCATAGGCCCATACAGTTGGTCCTTTGTATGTAAATTTAGTCCCTGTATATTGATTCTCAGTGTCCAATTGGATTGGTCCTTTGTGCTTGCATACACTGTACATCGTGTCCCCATAGCACTGTATACATGCATGTGGCAAAGAATAACACTATATTTACCACAACATATTCCTATGCACTCACCACATAATCTTTCTTTAGTGGAGAAGGATGTAATAAAGCTTTCTTATTTGGCACAACCCCCCATCATTCTTTATGTCTCAGCTATTACGGCTTATGCTGACTTCGTCTCGTTTTGCCCACAGGATGATATGGAGTGCGTGATCATGCCCTCATACTGGTTCACACACCCTTATGCATGTGTATATGTTGTGTAAATGGCACTGTACAATTCTTGAGTACATCACTGCACACACACACACACACACACACACACACACACACACACAAACACACACACATAAACACATGCACCGTGACACATATGGCAACACCATAACACTCTCAAATAATGATGATACACCCAAATACATTCAAGTGTAATGTCTGTATCTCTGAACGTTTCCTCTGCACAAGCGTGAAACAGCTCTAGAGGCAACTGATTCTATTCTCAATTTCTGTACCCTGTTTCTGTACTCACTGTGATTTTCCTCTGGATTTGTGCTTGCAGTCCTCTCTAAATGCATACTCCTTCTCTCAGTTACACTCATCATCTAGCACTCTACGTTTCACCTGTAAAAGCGTTTGGGAGTCTGGCAACAGCAGAATAATGAAATTGTTACTATAGCTTGCATATGTCTGTGTTAACTTACCATGGGCCCTGACCCACCACAATCTGTAATGATAGGTAGGTACAATCATGTCATCACTATAGGTAACAGCCTAACCTGACAGACCAACAGTATAATGTTGCATTACTAGTTGAATGCAGGGAATTCAATGAGTGTTACTGCACACCATCATCCAGATTTCTGTTACTGGCCTAGCCTTTTCACTATTAGTACAAAGTAAGTATTGTGCTTCCCATCCCGCCCTTGCTATACTCTTCTAGGAGTACTTGAACACTCAGCATACATGTACGACTAGTGTGATCTGCAACACTGTGTGCTGCCTCTTTTTGATGGAAAACGCATATAAAGTTTTGTGAAAGGTGATGTTCCTGCATGGCCTGTGGCAATGAATTTTAGTGTAGCTACCCTACCATGCAGATTGTGGCAGGTCAGGGCCCTTGGTAAGTTTACACAGACACATGTAGCAAGTTAAAGTTTAATATTCATTATCCAACCCTGCACCACTCTAAAAAAAATTAAAAAGCCTTATAGGATTGATTGAGGATTGATGAATATCATTAAAAAAACTTCACTCGCGTCTGGAGGGACAGCGGAGAAACGGATCGCTTATCTCTTTGTCGCGATGGAACGAGAACTCAAAGATCTACAGTTCTACGTTTGTTCCGTATCATAAAACGGTGTGCTTTTAGAGAAACAAATGAAATCCTGCTCCTCGTGCCCAGTCCTAAAATAATTCTTGGTCGTCGTCGTCGTCTTCTTCTTCTTCCTTAGGAAGGTATAACTTGAGCTACGAACGGTTTAGAATAACGGCAATAGCACCAATATCTTCGGAATTCACCTGCACGGTGCCCTTTAAGGTCATTAGAAAGACTACAGCGAGAAGTACTTCATGCGGTAGCAAGTTCTGTATAGGATATGAATTTATTGCAGAAGTTTATTTGGTTTATTGTTGATTAATGAAGTTATTTTACAGCATGCAGTATAAATACTCCGACCTGCACGAAATTTATTTGGTGTTCCTATCGAAACTTTGGCTAGTGAAGTTAAATGCCTTCGCGTAATCGAAAGAAGAGATCTAAGCAACGAGCGGAATACCTTCAAAAGCAAGACGATATTTTATCACAAGAAAACAAGGCTAAAGCCCGAGCGCGCTACAAGGCCGATCCCGAAAGAAGAAGGCCTCTGTACGCGACAGCTACAAGGCCGGTCCCGAAAAGAAGAAGGCCTCTGTACGCGACAGCTACAAGGCCGATCCCGAAAAGAAGAAGGCCTCTGTACGCGACAGTTACAAGGCCGATCCCGAAAAGAAGAAGGCCTCTGTACGCGACAGTTACAAGGCCGATCCCGAAAAGAAGAAGGCCTCTGTACGCGACAGCTACAACGCAGATATTGAATCTAAGCAATCTGCTAAAAGGCAGCGATATCAAGAGGACGTCGAGGAGAACCGCGCTGCTAAAAGGCAGCGATATCAAGAGGACGTCGAGGAGAACCGCGCTGCTAAAAGGCAGCAATATCAAGAGGACGTCGAGGAGAACCGCGCTGCTAAAAGGCAGCGATATCAAGAGGACGTCGAGGAGAATCGCGCTGCTAAAAGGCAGAAATACGAGGACAATTCAGCTGCCATTAAGGCATCTGAAAGGAATCGGTATTGGAATGACCCCTGTATCTGATTGGCTAAACGTGCTGCCGAGAGGAAGCGGTTTCGCATGGGTCACCGAACTACCACTACCACCCAAAGGTATGTCATGACATGCATGTTGTATTGCACTAGCATTAAAAAGCTATAGGAAGATGTGCATGCAACATGTGTACAGCACGCATGTAAGGTATTTGCACAAAACCATTCACTTCACATGTACAGCATGCATGGTGACCCAACTGTTGTGTAGTCCTTTCTCCTTTGTGACCTGTCTATTGAATGTTGGGGTGTCATCCTTAATCTGATGTACAAAAAGGCTTCCTTATCTGATGTACAATGGCAGCCCGCCTGCAACTTTGTATGAGTTTAATTGCATTTGCTAGGGTTGAGCACTGATAATTACTATATCTATCTCCCATATAGCTACTCCTTGTATGAACCCAAATCTCATGCACTAATGGAGTATAATGGTGGTCTTGAAAAAGCTATTCTTAGGGATAGTGAGCTTCTAAGTGAAGTAAATGATGCCTTTTGTAAGTCTCATCCATTGCTAGCTCAAAAGGTTGTTACAAGATCTGCCCGTGCAGCAGTAAGTAAGATTGGTGCAGATGCATTAGTTTCTAAAGCACTGAGTGTACGAAGAGCAAAAGCAGGTTCATTGCTAAAAACTATCCGGGTAGTTAATGCATTGAAATTAGAAGAAAATGATATTTTAGTTGGGCAGGGTATCATACTGCTGGCTCTGAACCTTACTTTTTTATTAATTCGTACACTTACACAAAACGACTTGGGGCCATTCCAGTAGACCTCAATGGTAGGTGTGTAGTGGCAGAGGAGATAGGGGACAGAGATAAGGATACCATGCGCCCCTTGAAATGGAAATGTACAAATGAGTGTCGCAAGCTCACTAGTGAAGAAGTAGAATTAGTGGTGAGGACAAAGTCACTGTTCCAAATGTCCATTGAAGACCTTCGAGCTGGGCTTGATGGTCTTGATTCAGGGTGTAGTCATGTTCATACTGATATCACTTTGAAATTACATTCTGGGTTTATTGAACAGCTTGGGCATCCTATTTATTGTGAGCTTCCAGAATGCTCTAGTCCATTGCGAGTTATTAGGGCAGCTATGCCTCACTTTCCTGTGTTAAGGATTTTCACTAGGCTACTTTATAAAGCTCGCAAATGCCACATGACCATTTTAGCTATTGATTCAGCACTTTCTTGTGGAAATATAGATGAGCTGATACCTTTTCTGGGCTTGAAGGCAAAGTTTTCAGATTTGTTTAGTGAGGATGGAGTTGAGCATGCCGTAGTTAGTGAAGACCACTCATCATCTGGTCTAGGCTGCATTGAGAGAGACTTGAAAGTTACACATGCTGACCTTATAGCTGAGCTACAATCCAAGTTCAATGACGATGCAGAGTTTGCATGCTGTAGCTGTGAACGATTATGCCAGCGCAAACAAGTGTCTCGTGTAAACTTCAGCCTTGACAAATATAAAACAGATGCCTGGCAAAGAACAAAAGCCCTTGTTTTGCAGAATGGTGTCACTGAACAACTCCTATACATTTGTCAGTACTGCCGACCATTTCTAAACAAGAATACTATACCAGCTAGATGTGTTCTTAATGGGCTTGTCACTGAACCTACACCACCGGAACTGAAGTCGCTTAATGCTCTCTGTAAACAACTGATTTAGAGAGCAAAGGCTTTTCAGATCATTGTGCGGCTTGGAACATATTCAGGGAAAGTGCCAGCATATAATGCACTGCAAGCCTGCAGAGGTTGCATGTTCTTTCTGCCACTTCCACTAAACAAAACATGGGACACTTTATCTGAAGTTGAACTTGGTAGGACTGACCTTGCCAGACCCTCAGCTGTACATAATTGTAAACGGTGTTCCAACTAAGGATAAAATTGTATGGCAAACACTAGTGGATGTAAATGCAGTAAAGTTAGCCATTCAAAAACTCAAAGAAATAAATTGGCTTTATAAAAATGTAGATGATGCATCATTAGATGAGGCAGCTAAAAATATTGTTGAAGTAGTGGACAAAGCTTCTAGCATAATGTTAGAAAAAGCATCAACTGATGATGTGGCTGCTTTACAGGCATACACTATTCGATCCCTTGACCAACAAGGGTCAATATAAACGGATGTTGAGCAGTACAAGATGCAAAATGTTAAAGACAGCCCTATTGAAAGCAGACAGAGACATATTGACGTGATGTGCTTTCCAACACTCTTTCCCTCTGGGCAGTTTGGTGAATTCCACCCTCGAGAAATGCACTTATCAGCATCGGAGTATGCTAAATCTCGGCTGCTCAACAAAGATTCTAGGTTTAGAAAAGATCCACAATATGTTTTCTTTCTACTGTGGCAGCAAGAGATGCGGCAGATTGCTGCAGGCATTTACAATGTTCTTAAAACTACATCTAAGGGTAAAGTGCCTGTGCATGAATTCCTTTCCAGAGTTTCAAATTCTGATGAAGGTGTAGAAGCAAATCTTTCCACCATATTTCAATCTGTGCGTGGGACTAAGCAGTACTGGTTCCATAAAAGTAGTGAATTGAAATGCATGCTGAGAGAGTATGGATCGTCCACTCTTTTTATTACTTTTAGCTGTGCAGAGTACAACTCTACTCACATAGATAGGTACCTAAGGAAGTTCAATGACCATCCTCCTAGCTATCCCATATCTAAGCTTTGCATTGAAGATCCTGTTTCAGTGTCCAGAAAATTCTCTGCAAATTTTCATGATTTTTTTAACACTGTTCTACTAAAAGGATCTGTGATGGGGGTAGTTGAGCATTTCTTTTGGAAAAAAGAATATCAGATGCGGGGAGCCCCTCATTATCACGCATTACTGTGGATTCGAGGAGCACCAGTGATTGGGAAGAGTGATCCAAAAGAGGTTCTTGCATGGATCCAAGAACGCATAACATGCAAAATCCCTGATGCTTCCCTCAACCCTGAACTCCACACATCTGAACCTGCGGCAGCAGGTTCAATATAGGATTGATTGAGGATTGATGAATATCATTACAAAAACTTCACTCGCGTCTGGAGGGACAACGGAGAAACGGATCGCTTATCTCTTTGTCGCGATGGAACGAGAACTCAAAGATCTACAGTTCTACGTTTGTTCCGTGTCATAAAACAGTGTACTTTTAGAGAAACAAACGAATTCCTGTTCCTCGTGCCCAGTCCTAAAATAATTCTTGGTCGTCGTCGTCTTCTTCTTCCTTAGGAAGGTATAACTCAAGCTACGAACGGTTTTGAATAACGGCAATAGCACCAATATCTTCGGAATTCACCTGCACGGTGCCCTTTAAGGTCATATAAAGACTACAGTGAGAAGTACCTCATGCGGTAGAAAGTTCTATATAGGATATGAAGTTATTGCAGAAGTTTATTTGTTTATTGATGATTAATGAAGTTATTTTACAGCATGCAGTCCGAAATTTATTTGATGTTCCTACACAGCCAAATTGTTACAAACCGTACCAGATATGGTGAACTCAACATTCTGGTATAAGGATGTTGACCATATTTGGTACATAGTACGATAGCAAGCCACAGTCTGGACCAGACTGTTTTGACAGCCACTATCAGAATGGCGCTACATTTTGGTACATATAGGCAACTATATGTACCAGACTGTCGGACATAAGCACCTCAGATTGTAAACATGTATGGAACCAGCCCAGAGAAATTTTGTATTAGCGCTTTATCGGATAAGTATTTGCGCTGTAAAGGAACGAGCCGCTCCATGCATATGTTACATTTGCTGAATAAATGTGAGCGATAAATATGAACTCATCCAATGTACGAGTATGTAAATGTTCGATCTTAGTCTTGACTCATGGCACGTGGCATCTCCGTATAAATTGGAGAGTTGTGCTGGTACTCGATCGGATCGGCGGGAGGATAAAATAATGCATCGTCCTCAGCTAACGCTGACTGCAGTTGTAATCCTGACGGTTTGCCGTCCGGGTAATTCTGTCTTAGCCATACATCAAATCCTTTGTGCATCTTCTCTTTATAGTTCAGCACGCTTCTGCAGTATTTGCGCTGTAAAGGAACGAGCCGCTCCATGCAGATAAATACGTTTGTTGCATTTGCTAAGTGAGCACGTACCAGCATAGCCACATGGCAGGGGTAGAGCGGAATAGCTTCTCGCTCTAACTTCAGTGTGGGCAGGAACTTCTCCACGAATTCATTGCATGCCAAAGAGAGGTACACTTCGCAAGGTTTTTGGCCGAGCACCTTTGAATAATGTAAACACATCATCATGGCAATGCAGTGTGTGTAGATGTCTTTACCCTGCGCCGCTCTTCAGCACGAAGCTCTCCTAGACGAGCTTTTATGAAAACAGAAGCAGCATCCTTTCTATATTTCTTTGATGCGTCCCTCTTTAGCACCTTTACAGTAATTCCCTATACAGATAATATGGCTAACATGTATTTCCAAATTGTACATTATCATTATCATAGAATAGCATGCAGCTAACCAGAATTGATTTTTGGTCTGGCTGCCTGTTCAAGGTCGTACAGAACAGCATACTCATTTCCAGAAGCAACTCATCCTGTGTATATGGATTGGTTTAACATGCAAACTTTGATTCCACTGTCACTGACATGTACCTTATATCCGCTTTTCTCAATACTAAATGAGGATTGCATCAAATCATTCAGTTGACTTGCTTGTGTCTGCTGCTCTAGCTGGATAGTAGCTAAGGTGAGTGAAATCTCATTTATACCGGCAATAATCTTGTCGAGGGATGCCTGCAATGGATGATGAGGAGCAGCTGCTGCAGGCCTCTGAACTGGAGCAAGAGCGGGAGCAACAGGAGCAGACGCAGGCGGATGGATGTTGCCTCTAACCGCAGGTGCGGGTACGTGATCATTAATCCGAGATGTAGATGGTCGATCAGAATGCGGTAACACGTAAGGATGAAAACGATCATGGGGGGCATTAGCCATTTTAACCGCTTTCGATAAGGCACGTGTGCGGATAAACAAATTTATTCATTGATCGCTTTGAGAGAACGATGTCAAAACGTAAGTAAATAAATGGTACTGGGTTGTGAGTATTACAGAGCAAAGTCTGACCTGTTTTGAGGCCAGCGAGGATCAGATAAGATATGTTGGTTGGCGGTGAGATAGGTAAAGTAAAAAGCAGCCAGTGCCTGAATTCTATAATTTGTAGTGCGCATTTATTAAAATCACAGTAATACCTTCATGTAGCTTATGACATACGTTATAGTCTAGTTGTCAATGTACGCGACTTCATTACCACCTGTTGTATGCTTAACATGCTCAGAATTTCACTGTGAACCATGTGGTCAAAGTTTTCAGTACCAAAGCCAGTACAAGAAGCATGTTGCTAGTCGTGCACATGTCACCTTTGTTGAAGAGTTGTCAGGCTTCATGCAGCCTGTTGAAAATGAAGAGGTATAGTTCATGGTGTGTTTCAGTATCTATAAATCGCAATCCTTATTATATCTAGGTTGCCATTCATGATGAGCAACCACTGCAGATGCATAGTGAAGAAGTGATCCATGCTGAGCAACAACCCACAGCAGATATCGATGACTCGTCTGATGATGTAGAGGATGTAGTTGATGATGATGATGATGATGACCCAGATATTGTGGAATGGTTTGATGGTCTAGGACAATCAAACACAAGCAACTATCATCCATTTCCATCCAAGATCTTTGCACTCTTTTTTTTCCTGGTCAACTCCCCACATCCAATGGTATGTTTAGCCTTCTTTGAGTTTGTTGTAATTTTATTGTTAAATTCATAAAGGGGGAAAAGAATCTGTCTTTTGTGTGGTTTATTCTGAAACAAATGGGAATCACTGTTCCTAGTCTTGCAACTGTGAAGAAATTTCAACTACCAGACATGAAAGAACCTGTTAGGGTATTTTTTCCTCAATAAATGTTTCATACATGTATTCACTTGAAATTTTCAAACATATTTGTAGCATGTTAACCGTAAAGGAATACCATTCTATTCAATTCCATTGGAGTCAATAGTTTCCCAATGCATTGGACAGCCTCTTTTATCTAGCAACTTGATGCGGTATCCAGTTGAAGGCCTTGACACATACACGTAGGCAATTTATGTGTAGTATTGAACTGTTTAGATTAAGGTTTTACTCTTTTCAGGGAAATGTACCATGGAGATGCTTGGCGCAATGATTCCCGTTTCTTTTCACCTATGGTTAAGATTCACAATGGAACATCAGTGTTTTTGAAGGAGTGTGTTAATATCAAGCACCAAGAGTTTGGGACTGTCACAGGAGTTGTTCTGAAATTCTATCATTGGGTTAGCTGGTGAAACTGTGTTTATGCTTTTTAATGTTGTTTTATACACAGGCAACCTCAAAAGACATTCTGGCCCACATTGAGATCCTTTTGGATCTCTTTCAGTTTCAGCACATGGTACTAGACACAACTGTTACACATCTGTCTTCAGACAGTCTCATTTCCTATGGCATAATGAATGTTCCAGTGTCTGATATTGTAGGTTTGGCCACACCACCAGTCCACATTGTACAGCGAGTGTCATCAGGTTCTGGTTTTGTACGGATGGACAAGCAGGTATGTGCATAATCTATGTATATATGTTTTTAAGCAACTTTGCCTGTTTAGGAAACTGCTGCTCATCTTGCCTCACACCCTCTCAAAGCAAGAGCAGATGGGAAAAAAGTAGTGATGTTACCACTTATTCTTTTTTCTGACGATACCAGTGGTAACCGGTCTAAGAAGTGGCACAAATTTGAATCTTGGTATCTCTCCTTTGCTGGTCTTCCACGTCATCTGAACGCCAGGATTGAGAACATCAATTTTGTGTGCAGTTCCGACAGTGTGTCTCCACTTGATCTGAGTGAACCAATTGCCCAGCAACTGACAGCGCTGGAGACTGAAGGGGTATTCACATTTGATGCATCGCACCAAGAAACAGTCCTGGTGGTGGCTCCTCTGATGTGCATAGTGTGCGATAACCCAAGGGCTTCCACACTGCTTAACCATCTTGGCAGTGCAGCTTTAAAACATTGTCCTCGGTGTATGGTGAGTACTATAACTGTATTGTATAATATCTTTTATTTGTCAAACACTATACTTTTTCAGACTAGCAGACAGGAAAACCCTGACACTGTGTGTGCACTAAGGACAAAGGATATGGCATTGCAGCAAATTGCTCAAATCAACGCCCTGCTTACAGAAGCCGATAGGGTCGGGATGAGGAAATCCTTTGGATTGCGGGAGGATTACAACCCACTTCTTTACATACCTGCTGACCTCTACCTGTAAGTACTATAAAAACATTTTCAAAGCAGCGTTTCACATCCTTCTCATAGATCCATACCTGTTGAAGTTTTGCACACCTTATCACTTGGTTCTTGTAAGCACATCCTGAAGGATGTAATGCCAAAGATGTCACCGCACCAGAAGAGGGAAATCCAGGCCCGTGTGAGGGCTTTTAACACGTCTGGTTTTAGTACCAAGCTACATGGCAGTGTCTGTTACTACTATCAGTCATTTGTAGGACGTGACTTCAAAGGATGGACACAGATGGCACTATTCATTTTAGGTCCATACCTCAGTGATGGGCAAAAGGAAGTACTTCTTGCGTATTCCAAGGTAAGCATTGCCATCACCGTAGAATGTGTGAGACTATTCTATGTTTCTTTAGGTGTTCAGAATCGCATATTGCGACTTCTTCAAACCAGTGTTGTTGGATGAATGGAAAAGTGTGTGTCAAGCTTTTGTGAGCACTGTCAAACAACACATGCCTTCTTTGCTCGAAAAGCAGAAGACGCACCTCATTCTCCATCTTGTTGATAGCATGGTGAAATTTGGGCCATGTTCATCTTTCTCAGCAGAAAGGTAAAAATTAGTTTCAGGTTTGTCTATAATTCTATAGCATCATGTTGTCATTCTTCAAAAGGTTTGAGTCTTTCAACTCTAATGTAAGGATGTACAATGTATTCGGGAACCGACTGGCCCCTAGCCGTGATATAGCTAAACGGTTTTGCACTTTGCAACACTTACGTTACATATGTCATGGTGGAAATGCTAGTGAAAGGTAGGCTTTCTATCCTGCTTTTTATAATCTTTGAATATCTGGTAATCATGTTTAGGTGTGGAG
Organism: Ephydatia muelleri; assembly: GCA_013339895.1. Lineage (NCBI taxonomy): Eukaryota > Metazoa > Porifera > Demospongiae > Spongillida > Spongillidae > Ephydatia > Ephydatia muelleri. The sequence goes on from JABACO010000007.1 coordinate 7,002,197, forward strand.
GTGCTCTTAAAGAACTATATTTCACTCCATTACTACAACACATGGTACGCGGTATCTCCATGCGAGAGCTGCTTGGACACAAGGCCATTTATCAACCTGGAGTAGCAAGAAAGGTTTGTGTGTTTCTGTGTGTGTGTGTGTGTGTGTGTGTGTGTGTGTGTGTGTGTGTGTGTGTGTGTGTGTGTGTGTGTGTGTGTGTGTGAGTGTGTGTGTGTGTGTGTGTGTGTGTGTGTGTGTGTGTGTGTGTTGTGTGTGTGTGCACGCGTGCGTGCGTGTGTGTGGAGTGTGTATGTGTTTGAATGCATGTGGGCATATGTTTAGTGTATGTTTGGGCGTGTGTGTGTGTGTGTGTGTGTGTGTGTGTTGTGTGTGTGTGCACGCGTGCGTGCGTGTGTGTGGAGTGTGTATGTGTTTGAATGCATGTGGGCATGTGTTTAGTGTATGTTTGGGCGTGTGTGTGGTGTGCGTGCTTATTAGTATATTAAGGATGAGTGTGTATTTGCTCCTCAGTCAATGCGGACATCACGTACCATTTCAACACTACAACTTATATCTGCGGGAAAGCATGCCACCACCCTTGGTCACTTGCTACAGTGTGGCATGCAGTATGATATTGTCCTGGGCATGTTTGCGCTTACTGATAAAGTGCTGGAGCATCGGTCAGTTGTGTCCCAGAATACTGTTCTGGTCAGTTCTGGAGACTATGTTGAACTTGTCATTTCACAGTGCAATGTAAGTCCCATTATTACATAAATGCTATTATGTGGAGTACATTATTTCTTTAGATGAAGTATGGAATCTTGCTGACCACGTTTACACTTAGCGATGGCAGTGTGCATTGCCTGGTGCAAGGCTTTCATGAGCTCACATTACCTGATGGACAGCCTCTGGTGAATGAGTATGACTGCCCACTCATGGACCTATCTACCACTATCTTCTGCACTGCTGGCAACAATATACAACGACCTGTGTCTTTTGTTCATCAGTGCAGTGGTACTTGCCTATTCAAGGAGACTGGGGCATCAATCAGGAATGTTGAGCGTGAAATTGTTCAGGAGGACACACTTATATTTAAGCATGACTGGAACAACACTATGTATTGTTATAATGTCTATTATACACTTTAATAATAAATTTCTAATAATGGCGATGATGCTGGGTACAAAAATAAGTACATGACTCGGTACATGAATACAATTTTCAGCAACAGCTATCAACAAGTCCTTATATGGCAAACCGCATTTCTGGTACAGTATGTTATCAGTCTGTTCCAAATACGCCATCATATTGATTAGCGTATGGTGTATCAAGTCTCACCAGAGGACTGCTCCACATAGTATGGACCAGACTGTGTCAACATTTTGAGCCATATACGGTGACATGTACCTTCTGCTATGTATACAGGTTTGATCCAGGAAACGCAATTTGGCTGTGTATCGCAGTTTAATACTTTGGCTAGTGAAGTAATCGAAAGAAGAGATCTAAGCAATGAGCGGAATACCTTCAAAAGCAAGACGATATTTTATCACAAGGAAACAAGGCTAAAGCCCGAGCGCGCTTCAAGGCCGATCCCGAAACGAAGAAGGCCTCTGTACGCGACAGCTACAAGGCCGATCCCGAAAAGAAGGCCTCTGTACGCGACAGCTACAAGGTCGATCCCGAAAAGAAGAAGGCCTCTGAACGCGACAGCTACAAGGCCGATCCCGAAAAGAAGAAGGCCTCTGTACGCGACAGCTACAAGGCCGATCCCGAAGGCCTCTGTACGCGACAGCTACAACGCAGATATTGAATCTAAGCAATCTGCTAAAAGGCAGTGATATCAAGAGGACCTCGAGGAGAACCGTGCTGCTAAAAGGCAGCGATATCAAGAGGACGTCGAGGAGAACCGCGCTGCTAAAAGGCAGAAATACGAGGACAATTCAGCTGCCATTAAGGCATCTGAAAGGAATCGGTATTGGAATGACCCCGCTGTCCGATTGGCTAAACGTGCTGCCGAGAGGAAGCGGTATCGCAGGGGTCACCGAACTACCACTACCACCCAAAGGTATATCATGGCATGTTGTATTGCACTAGCATTAAAAAGCTATAGGAAGATGTGCATGCAACATGTGTACAGCACGCATGTAAGGGATCTGCACAAAACCATTCACTTCACATGTAAAGCATGCATGGTGACCCAACTGTTGTGTACTGTACTTTGTGACCTGTCTATTGAATGTTGGGGTGTCATCCTTAATCTGATGTACAAAAAGGCTTCCTTATCAGATGTACAACGGCAGCCCGCCTGCAACTGTGTATGAATTTAATTGCGAGAGTTGAGCAGTAGACCTCAATGGTAGGTGTGTAGTGGCAGAGGAGATAGGGGACAGAGATAAGGGTACCATGCACCCCTTGAAATAGAAATGTACAAATGAGTGAATGAGTGTCTCAAGCTCACTAGTGAAGAAGTGTTGAGGACAAAGTCACTGTTCCAAATGTCCATCATTGGAGGGGAGGTCATTCCCATGTAAACATTGTTAACACCTTTTAAATTTGGAGCATGAACAACTTCCTCCAATTTTCAGCACAATGGCACCTTTGGGGAGTCATGAGTTATGCAGACCAATCCAGTGAATAGAAATAAATTGGACCAATAGAATTTTAGCACAGCTGGCAACACACACACACACACACACACACACACACACACACAACCACTCCCCTTTATCTGTGAGGTCATGAATATGTACACCAATTGGTGATGTACCAATGAAATTGGACCAATAGAATTATAGCACAGCCGCACACATGTAATGTATAAAAGCGACTCACCTGCCAAATAGTGCACTTTGCTTGCTGAGAACGAAAAAGGTAAAAACTAAATCCTTGCACTTTGTTTCTATACTCTCTGTCAGATGCAGTGCTGCCCCCCTACCGTTCGCCGCCAGCAGTAGCAGCGCTGCCCCCACCGCCACCAGCAGCAGAGCTGCCCCCACCGCCAGCAACAGCAGCAGAAGCACCAGTGCCCCCACCACCACCCGCATGGCTCCCATGGCCTGAACCAGGCTGCCGAGGTCAGAGACGAGGCTGGGGGAGAGGATGAGGACAAGCCAGGGGAACCGTACAGTCATTAAAAACTCATATACTTATAATTTCAATTATTAATTTTTTTAACCTTCCTCCCTTCGAAAATTAAAATGAATTTGTGACAACATTTAAAGATGCGCTACTACGACAGAGAAAAAAACTAATGAAACAAGTAAATAAAAACATTCTCTAACGAGAAAGTTGTTGGTATATAGGATTGACCAATGGTGGTGTAAAAAGCATGGAAACAAGAGTGACAGAAATTTGACTGGAAAATTGAAATAGGCCTATATTTAGCACACTAACGTTGTAACAGTACATGCCTGAGTAATGGGCTAAATATAGGCCTATTTCAATTTTCCAGTCAAATTTCTGTCACTCTTGTTTCCATGCTTTTTACACCACCATTGGTCAATCCTATATACCAACAACTTTCTCGTTAGAGAATGTTTTTATTTACTTGTCCCTTATAATTTGTCCTCTACTCTCTTTAATGCCATCAAACTACTCTAACATGCTGATGTATTGGGTCGGCCTGTGTCCCAAACTGAGATGTTGGTCATGGTTTGGTGGCTGTCCTAGGGTATAATCCCAACAGGTGTTGCCCAAGTGAAACCCCAAAATGGTTGGAGATTTGGATACGGTTTCAGGCTTGTGGGAATACATTACATCAGTTAGGCATGGGTACATACAAGTGGGCATAAGTTACTGGGCAGCAGCCATGGTTCTGGTGTCTGATGGGTGAGTCAGGGGGGTGACGAGTGTATGTCTCGTATGCTGAGCTTCTCCATCTGACCAGCTTCTGAATAGTGTCTGAAGGGAGGCCTGCCCTGGCAGCAGTGCTGGCAGCACCAATGCGCAAACTGTGTGTATTGAATTTGGCTGCATCGAAGCTATCAGGTGTATGATAGTCAAGGGGAAGAACATTGGCTGTGAGTGGCATCCCATCCTGTAGTGGAAGAGTGGTGCCGAGTGGCTGAACAGCTGCAGCATCACATATAGGCCTCCACTGCTGCCACTGGACACATGCATTGGTGTGTACGAACAATAAAAATGGTGGCACCTCTGCCCATTTGGTCATTTTTCAGCTGCTTTACAAAATAACATGTCGAGCACTATGCCCAGGAAGATTAGGGTTGTGATGGGTCCCCTTCAGCTTCTCAGAGGCCACTGGGATGCCCAACTTGTCACACACCAGCAGCGTGCATTTTGTACATGGCCTCCTGACAGGTTTCTTTGCCAGGAGGGACCAACTAGGAGGAAGTCATCCAATTAGTGTAGCAGCTGGGCCCCACAGTTGCTAGTCATGATCCAGTGGAGTGCATCGGCGTAGTTGTTGATAAGAGAAAGAGGCCAAATGGGAGACATGTCCTGTCCATGCCCAGGTGCACCCAGTCCACAGCTCGTACTGGAATCAGGTGGAAGGCAGCTTTTCAGGTTGATCTTTGCCTTCATTATATTGATGTGGTCATTGATGATCCAGCCCGCAGTGATCTCCTTCCCAAGTTCAGTGTCTACTATGTCTGGATTTGTGTATGCTGTGGATATGTAGATAGGTTGCATGAAGGCGTAAGTTTACAGTGTTGCAGAGTGGTGTAAGTTTGCTGGTCGTAGAGTGGTAATATGAGATCACTGGTGTAAGAGTGGTGTGAGTTCACTGGTCGTAGAGTGGTGTGAGTTCACTGGTCGTTGACTGTAGTGTGAGTTCACTGGTCGTAGAGTGGTGTAAAGATTTTCCACGCGCACCAGTAAGCCGCCGCCGGGGTTTGACCACAAATACGGTTCAAGACTCTTGACAACACTTTTCCTCTCAACTCCATACAACATGCGCTTTTTATACTAGTGAATAATGCATGTCATTGGTCCATTCCCATTGGGTAGGATCATTTACTCAGAGCTGCATGCTGTGGAGACATGAAGTTTCCATGTCCGCCTCGTTCCCAGTCCTTTACACTCCACCCTCCTTCTTCAGCAACAAAGGAGTTTGTTGCCCCATCATGCTCCGTCACCATGCTGACACGTGAGAGTGCATCCTCGTTTCCATTTAATGGAAACGAGGATGATTACTGAGTAGTTGAAGGGTTGAAGAGCCAGACTCCATCGAGTTAGTCGGGAGTTGCTTTCTTTCAGCTTGTTCAGCCACAAGTACACCAGTGATCGGTGGTCCGTCTCCACTGTCAACTTCCGGCCCAGGAGATATACTCGGAACGTCTCCATGCCCAGTTTGATTGCTAGACACTCCTTCTCGACCGTGGAGTACCGTACTTCCCGAGGGAGTAGCTTCCTACTGAAATATGCAATAGGGTGATCACAACCCAGAGCATCCCGTTACCGCTTAGAAGTTAGCCATTTCTTTGCCGCACATTCCATACCAATTACCACGTATACTTTGGCCGCACGGCCGCATTGCGTCATTAATATCGTCAGATACGCTACTGTTGAAAAAGATCTGACACTTAGACTCTTTCTGCAAATCGTTACTGCAACAGAACGATGCTACTCTACGCATGACATGCCTGTGTGTTTGTGCCATGTCATAAACCCTCCCCTTAATGGACAGGAGAGGTTCAAGTGTGCATTCATAGGGACAGTTTTAAGAGTTGCATGCCCCCAACCAAATAAATCAAAATACAGGTGAGGCTGCACTATACTGAGACATCACACACAGCCCACATGACATGCTTGTGCATGTGACACGCCCCAGGCCCCTCCCCTTTTTGAACAGGAGAGGTTCAAGTGTGCATTCTTGGGAACAATTTTAAGTGTTGCATGCCCCCAACCAAACAAACCAAAATACAGGTGAGGCTGCACTACTGAGACATCACACACAGCCCACATGACATGCTTGTGCATGTGACACGCCCTTGGGCCCTCCCCTTTTTGAACAGGAGAGGTTCAAGTGTGCATGCATAGGAACAATTTTAAGAGTTGCATGCCCCCAACAAAAAAAACCAAAATACAGGTGAGGCTGCACTACTGAGACATCACACACAGCCCACATGACATGCCTATGCTAGTGGCACGCCCTTGGCCCCTCCCCTTTTTGAACAGGAGAGGTTCAAGTGTGCATGCATAGAAACAGTTTTAAGAGTTGCATACCCCCAACCAAACAAACCAAAATACAGGTGAGGCTGCACTGCTGAGACATCACACACAGCCCACATGACATGCCTATGCTAGTGGCACGCCCAGGCCCCTCCCCTTTTTGAACAGGCGAGGTTAAAGTGTGAATGAAAGGGTCAATGTTAATAATGAGTTACTGTTTTCAATGGACTTTCAAACACTCCATGAATATATTGTAAATTATCATTAAGCTGTGCATGAGAATATCTTCATGGTGTCTGAAATTTCACATTTATTCTGAAGTGCAAATAAGGAATGACACAAAACTGATACACAAAGTTTTTATGGAAGTGTGTTATTGAGAAAGTGACTGATTGCTTGCTTACGACTGACGTTGAACTTAATGGCAATGAGAGCAGTAATGATCTAGGTAAAAATTGTTAAAATAATTTATTGCATGCAGTTTGAATCAATTACGTTACAGTCATACCTCTGGCCACACAATAATCTTGTTGATTCTTGAGGTACAAACTGATGCCGTCAACTTAACATCACTTTCATCTCCATGAGATAATGAAATATCTCCAACACCTTTAGAGGGTTCAGAGTTGACTGGAAAACAAGTGCAGCATTTATCTGAACATGTTTACCATATCATAGCAATGCTGTAAAGGCCAATTTGCATCAGCTTTAAGGCATTTTTCAATGGCAGGAATGTGCCGAAGAAATACTTTTTTTTTCCAGACTGGATCACTCTTATTGTAGGCTAAGTATGTGAAAAGTAGAATTATAAAAGTAGCAAACAATAAATGTTACACTTACTTCCATTTCTTTCACAACTTTTCTGATAAATTCCCTTTCAAATGGGCATTGTTCTTTCCTGCAATGAAATAAATCCATATGCATGCATGCATAGTTTGTGATGCAAATTTTTTGATGTCCTTATGTGTATGGCATCCTTTTCAATCTAGGAAGGTACTTGAAGTAGTGATCCTTACCCCATTTAAGACCAAATATATCATTTGGATCTGGTTCATTTTCATAAGTAGGAACTAAAAAATTGGGATCTGCCGTTCTCTCTTCATCACTTTCATCAGCATCATCTTCATCATCCATGTCACCATCGTCACCAAGCTGATCAGTTTGATCAATCTCCATATCATCACAATCACTCTGCCCATGTTTAGCAGTATCATCCTGTATGCCACTATGACTATCATCAATGGTTAGAGACACATGAAGACCTCTGCTACGAAAAAAAAAATTTAAAACTTCATGCATATTTCAAAATTAAATTAGCTTACATCTGATTGCAGTGCATAGAGCACTCCACAAGACAGCTCATGAGCCATTTGAAGTCTAAATCCACCCATCATTTCCTATACAACTGCAAATCAATACACCATGTGAACATTGTAGCACAATACCTGAGTATGACGGCATGGGTAGCCTTCCACAAGCAATCTTGCTGCCTATACAACGTGCTGAGCTAGACGCACAGTAAAGTTTTGAATACTTCTACTTACAAAACACACAAAGGCACCACAATCATGTGAATTCTTCTGCATACTGTGATTTGAAGTCTAAAAGAGTAAAGTGTTCATTTAGTATGCACAAAACATGTAAGCACTAAATTGTACTTCCAGTCTGATCGTAACATTTGAATGTTCCAAGCATATCTCATCTCATTGGCCAAAATCATCCTATATGCACACGCACACACAAACTGCATCTATGCATGACTTACCAAATCCAGTTTATAGCGTCATAATTTGATTGCTGCAAAGAATCTATGCAATGGATTTCATGTACTTGGGGATGAACAACCTATAGAGGAGTGCTTACAAGTAAATAAAAACCTTCTCTAACGAGAAAGTTGGTGGGCATATAGGATTGACAATGTTGGTGTAAAAAGCACGGAAACAAGTGTGACAGAAATGTTACTGGAAAATTGAAATAGGCCTATATTTAGCCCATTTTCTCAGGCGTGCGCTGCCTAAATGTGACTGGGCTAAATATAGGCCTATTTCAATTTTCCAGTAACATTTCTGTCACACTTGTTTCCGTGCTTTTTACACCAACATTGTCAATCCTATATGCCCACCAACTTTCTCGTTAGAGAAGGTTTTTATTTACTTGTTTCATAAGTTTTTTTTCTCCGTGTCAACGAAGCTTCATAACTGTAATGTGATGAGGAACGATGTGCAATGGACAAAATGTCTATACCTTACGAACGCTTTGTGCATTGCCCCGACCACAAGTTACTATATAACTTTAATAAATACGTATGTAAAATTAATGTTACAATAACAATAAAATTAATAGTGATAAGTGTAGTTGTTTTTGATAAAATAAATAGTTTTGCCGCCTCCTCTTCCTCGGCCTCTTCCTCTTCTTCTTCTCCCCCCCCTGGGGTAAGGCCATGCGGGTGGCGGGGGCAGTAAAAAAGGCGGGGGCAGCATTGGGGGGAGCATCAGCGGGGGTAACGCTGCAGGCGGTGGGTCCAGCGCTGCTGCAGGCGGTGGCCGCGCTTCTGCTGGCGGTGGCGGAGGGTCCAGCACTGCTGCAGGCGGTGGCGGGGCTTCTGCTGGCGGTGGCCGTGGGTCCAGCGCTGCTGCAGGCGGTGGCGGCACTTCTGCTGGCGGTGGCCGTGGGTCCAGCGCTGCTGCAGGCGGCGGCGGCACTTCTGCCTGTGATCTTCGTACACTTATTGCTTTAGCAAGTAATGCATCTGCACTAATCTTACTTACTGCTGCACGGGCAGATCTTGTAACAACCTTTTGAGCTAGCAATGGATGGCTATTGCAGAAAGCATTGTTTACATCACTCAGAAGCTCACTATCCCTAAGAATTGCTTTTTCAAGACTCACTCCATACTCTGCTAGTGTGCGAGAGTTGGGCACAAACAGGGAGTAACTATATGGGAGAAGATAGGGTTGCAGTACTTTTATTTTACCACACATTATGCCTTATCATGTATCAAAACATTTTACCAACTGCGCATAACGTGAATTATTTTATTTTCATACAACTTAATTTTCTGTACACACATGTGTAGTGGACCTTTAAAACAATGTGAGAGACACAAATTACCTTTTGTACCCTTTACATGTACATGGGGAACTTTTACTTGTGGGAAGCCTTACTGTACATCTGATAATCGGCTGCATGCAAGGGTTGGATGCGCGTGACAGACTTGTTAATTAAATTTCTGAAAATGCAATTACAGTAGTACACACATGTGTATAGTCCTTTATTGCACATCACATTTACAATGTAACAGACACAGATGCATGTACATGTACAAATAACCTTTTGTACAAACATTGACCTTTACCAGGGAACATCCCGTGTAGGAAGCCATACTGTACATCTGATAATATGTCATGCAGGCATACAAGAGTGTTAATGTGTGCATGACAGGAAGCCATGAGCCACGTGCATAGCAGCCCTTAGATTTTAAATGGTACATACAGCATGCTATAACATACCTTTGGGTGGTAGTGGTAGTGGTAGTGGTAGTTCTACGACCCTTCCAATACCGACTCATTCTAGCTGCCTTAATGGTAGCTGAATTACCCCTGTATATCCGCCTTTTAGCAGCACGGTTCTCCTCGACGCTCTCTTGATATCGCTGCCTTTTAACAGCACGGTTCTCCTCGAGGTCCTCTCCATATCGCTGCCTTTTAGCAGCACGGTTCTCCTCGAGGTCCTCTCCATATCGCTGCCTTTTAGCAGCACGGTTCTCCTCGAGGTCCTCTCCATATCGCTGCCTTTTAGCAGCACGCTTAGGTTCAATATTTGCGATGTAGCTCTCGCGTACAGAGGCCTTCTTTTTTTCAGGATCGGCCTTGTAGCTCTCGCGTACAGAGGCCTTCTTTTTTTCAGGATCGGCCTTGTAGCTCTCGCGTACAGAGGCCTTCTTTTTTTCAGGATCGGCCTTGTAGCTCTCGCGTACAGAGGCCTTCTTTTTTTCAGGGTCGGCCTTGTGTAGCGCTCTCGGGCTTTAGCCTTGTCCTCTTCTTGCTTTTGGAGGTATTCCGCTCGTTGCTTCGTTCTCTTCTTTCGATTACGCGAAGGCATTTTTAGAAAAACAACTTCACTAGCCAAAATAAGTAACGACTAAACTGACACCAAAATAAATTTTGTGCCTGTTGGAGTATTTATACTGCCTAAAATTATCCATACTCCTGTATTTAGAACATAGTAATATACCCATACCGTATATAGTACTTTTTCGTTGTAGCTTCTTTATTACCTTAAGGGGCACCGCGCCGGTAAATTCTGAAGCGATTGGTACTATCGCCGTTCTTTAAAACCATTCCTAGCGTGAGTTATACTTGACGGAGAAGAAGAAGAAGAAGAAGACGACGACGACCAACAATTTTTTGGGGCATGGGCACGAGAAACAGGTTCTTAGTTCAGAGATGCCAAGGGGTATACCTTCCAAGGCGGGAGACGATGTTATACTGGGCGTGAGATAGCCCTGTCTGGGCGTGAGAAAAACAATTATTAGCGTTTCTCGCGCCTGGGGTCAAGTCCTTAGTCGCTTTTTCAGGCGCCTCGAGTAGATACAACCGCACGTAACATTCAATATGAATACGTAACGAGTTTCATTGTGATTATTTCTGATACATATGCATGTAGTAAAAATAATATGCAATTAGCAAGCCAAATTCTACTGATCAAGCAACTATAGTACACACAATATATAGATGTGAACACGTAAAATGCACAAAAGCATGCAGATAATTATTCTTAGTTTACTGATTATGATGCTGTTTATTATACTCCCATGTTGCAGATTTTGCTTTATTTAGTACTTCTTTAGTTGGTTCATATTGATGACATTCTTGCTTGGTAGCCAATTTGACCGTCAAAATGCTGGACAATGTTCCCTTTGGATCCAAATTTGGCCTAAAACATGTTTTGTTCTTTCTCACCATCGAGAATATGCGTTCTTCCTGGGCATTAGAGTGTGGAATAACTAGAACAACTTTGGCAATCTTGCTGAGTCGATTGAAACGTGGATTTCCATCTGGTGCCTTTAGACTGGACAGATGATGCCAAACAATGTCCATTCTATGGTATGTGGTGTGTTCATCTTCATCAGTGACTGCCTTATTCCACACATCTGATGGTATTGCATCGTGCATGAGTAGTTGATAGTCTGTGAACTCTTCCTGAAGCAATTCCAGTTCTCTTGCAGGTGTAAATGGCAGCAATTCTCCAAACCTTACAATTGAATTAGTGTATGTTAGTTAAATAATGCACTGCAATTGTATAGTTAAGGCCTGCATGTACCTTTGGACAAAGTATTCCACCTGTGAAAATGTGGCATCATCTTTTGTGTCATAATTCACAAATGTGGCATTGATTAGCATTGGATCATTTATGGGTAAGTTCTTTAGAGCATAATTCATAGCTGTGGTATAGAATGCTCGCACACTGTTGTAAAAGCATTTCATATCTCGTGTACTGATGTCTCCATCCTCCAGTCGCTTGTTTAGAGCACTCCTTGTAGTAATTCCAATGAAGATATTATGGTCTTAAATGTAATGTATGTGAAGGAAAAGTACATTCAAAAGTTTGTCATTGTAAAAATAAAAGCATACCTGGAAGTTGGTCTCTTTCATCAGTGTACTTTAACGCAGAATAGTCTGAAACTGATTTGATGTTACGCACAAGAACAAACTTACTTGCCAGTTTGGTTAAAAATGATTGAATCTGACAGTGGAGGACATGCACCAGTGGTTCTTCTCTTTGTAAAAATTTGTTAAAATTAACAAATGTAGGCAATACTGCCTCATAAAAGAGAAGAATGATTTCAGTCATTGGATTCATAAAAGCAGAATGAATACGATGAAATCTTGGGGCTTTGTCATCTATCAAGAACAAAGACAAGCATGCAAATATATATATGGGGACAGTATATTCCAGTAACATACCTTGGGAAATAAAGTAGCTTTTCAATGCATCATACTGTTGCAGAACTCTGTAAATGGCTTTTTCTAAGCTAAGCCATCTAGTGTTCACATGTTTAATGATATCTCTATACTGTACATCACAGAAGTTGCAGTACTCTGATAATAAAGCCTTTCTTTTGGTACTTTTATCAAACCAATAAAATAGGTCAATTGCTAAATCCTCAACATTAAATCCAGACACCTAGGATGTAAAATTGTATAACTTTTACTGACACATGCAACATATCAGTCAAACTCACTTCTTGAAACGCGTTGTTTGATTTTCCTGCTGTATTGTGAATTATGTGGCATGGGCAACCCATGACATATACAGAAGCATTTACTTGTTTGAGTCTTGTCATTATTGAGTTATTGCAACCCATATTTACTGAAGTGTTATCAACACCAACTTCTACACAATTCAGCCATGGAATTTCATGCTTTTGCAGAGCTTCTTCCATTTTAGTGAAAATTCCTTCAGCAGTTGACTGGGAGGACATACACATATCCAGAAATTGTGTATGTACCATACCATATTCAGCATTAAATATCCTCACAGTTAAAGGGTTCATCTTTTCTACACCTGTGTCTGTTGAGCCATCAATAGCCAGAGTGAATGGACATGTTTTCATGGTGTTTACGAGATTTTGCTGAAGTACTGGTGCAATAGCACCATTTAAAATGCAAGCAGTTTTTGTTCGTCTGGAAGAGAAATTCTTTGCTATGTCACTGTCAGGAAATATGTCGTGAAATAGTGGTGTCAGTTCATCAGCTAAAGATAAAGGTACATTGTGTTGAGCCAGCATATGAGCGACTTTAACTTCTGCACGGATGACCTGCTCATTGATAGGGCTTGATTCAACTTGAAACCCCAGGGTTGTTTGGCCTTTCATCTGCTTTACATTAGCCTGGTGCATTGCCTTTTCCATATGCCTTTCAATATCGTGCTTACCTTGATGATCACATGCGACCTGTCGCATACAGATATTGCATAGAAACTTGTGCGGGTTGTCTTTAACTTCTTGAACAAAGGGGTAAACCTTCAACCATTCTTTTTGGAACTTTGTGCGGTACTTGGCTGCACCGACGGATTTTGCCGACATCTTTTGCTTCTTAGATGTAGATGGTCCTGGGTTTTCATCATCGGCATCTGATTCCACATCTTGATCTACTGAAGCTAACCTTTCAGCTCGGACTGCCATGCTCGCGCGCGCGGTACGGTATAATTTATTGCAAGCATAAATAATCAAATAACTTGCCATAAATAACCGGGCTCAATAGTGAGGGCGGGTACCGTATATGCCGTGTATATTAATGATTTACTTTATCCAATATTAATTTGCGATGACTTTTTGTTCTGTGTGTTTTAGTTTAGGCGTGAGAAAACATTCGTTGGGCGTGTGAGCGTGAGATAGAAGCCTGAGGCGTGAGACTTGGTATGTCTGTTAGTTGGTCTAGAAGGGCATAGTTTTATGACATGAAACTAGCACCAAAACGTAGATCTTGGTGTTGTCGTTCGATTGCTGCAAAGAGAAAAGCTATCCGTTTCTTCGTTGTCCCTCGCGACGCAACTGAAAATTTTTAATGACATTCATGACTCCTCAATCAATCCTATATTGAACCTGCTGAAGCAGGTTCAGATACAACAAGATTCTGGGTTTAGACTTTGGCTGTAAATGTCATTGTACAGGCCAATCATATCCGTCATCCGCTAATCGGTTAGTCTATTAAGTTTGAACAATTTTAATTTGCCCACACATCATTCTGTAATAGCCGATTAGTTATCTCGGCCACAGGTATAAACGGACGTAGCGCCTGAAAGTGTGGGGGGAGAAATGGAAGTCCTCAATGCTTTAGGAGACATCTTCTACGGTGGCATCCAACCCAACATCCGGGCAACGGTGTGTGGCCTTCCTCTCCAAAGGTCAGCTCCTCTTTGAAACATTGCTAGGCACGGCTCTTGTGGTCCTGTTTTCCCTGTGCGGCGCAAAGACCTATACCACCATGCCAAATTGAAATTATCCACAAGGTGTATCCGCCCGTTTTACATGTGTTTTATGCGTGTGTGTACATGCTGCATATGCATTTGATGTATAACTTGTGTTTTCGCTCGTAGTACACGTGTTATCCACTCTATCGTTTAACGCGCGTTACTCTAGATGTATAACAAGCGTTTCAGTCTACTTACGCATGTTATACACCGAGGTGTGGATTGCGTGTTTACACTTTGTATACAACGACCGCATTCAACCTGGATAAGCTTTGTATATCCTAAGGCGTATAACCGGGAATTTAATTTGTCGTTATGCCGGGGATGTGCATGGTGACACGACACAACTGCAAACGTGATTGTATTGCTGACTTTTGCCGTCGTACTCATCATTCCCCTCTTTTGGAGCAAGGTTGTGGTATTGGTCCAGCCAAAGCCCCGGTGACATTGTGATACCAAACTGGTCACAGTCTCGGTCTGCAGCATTAGACATCAAGGTTACACATACCCTCAAAAATTCTAAGATTTCAGATGCTTGTCAGACCTCAGGTGCCTCAGCTGCAGTGAGTGAAGAGGTGCTTTGGGTTGTCTCAAAAGAGGCTAAATGTGAGTGGAGGCGTATGGAGACTGGGAAATCACTGCTAATGAAACATTCTCAAGAATTGCTAGGCTCCTGGTCATCCACTCCCACTCATCCAACTCTGAACTCTAAATGCAATGTTCTACTGAATAGTGTTGTATAACTGGTTGCAATGATATGCAGAATAATTTATGCATGCATATTGCCATATGATGTCAATTTCTTTCTTTACATGTGCAAAGCAATATCAACATTTAGCTACCCAGTTTACCGCTTCAATAATACAGTATGATGAATTTGCTAAAATGTATCTGTTTTCACATAATTAGCCTGATTAATACCTGTCTTAGAGTGGTCACAACATAAGCCTGCTGCTGCTGCGTGATGCCTGAGGCGAATGATTAATGATTTTTATCTGTCAACGCAATATGTAAATCAGCTGAAAATTTTATATAATAATAGCAAATGAAAGCACATTTAATAATGGTTTTAATAGCCGTGCTTTACCAATGGAGACACAACACAAACACAATCTTCTCCGTAATCAAATTGAATGTACTGATTGTTTGCAATAGCACACCTATTTGCTATACGGCTCACAGGTAAAAATGATGCTGGACCCTCACTTTCAAACAAGGTTGTCACAACTCTAATTGGGTCAGGGAAGTGATTCTCCCTAGGATGCTTTCCATACCAAGTAACTTTGGCAAACAGGTGGTCTGTATTTTTCATGCTGGGTTCGTCCGAAACATCAATATGATATGCATGCTTCAAGAAATACTGCACAATTCCAAATCTGTATGATGCAGCAGTGTGTAGGTTGACTTGCCCATCAGAATCATACCAGGATGCCATAACCACTGCAGAACGTTGAGATTTTGATTTTGCTGACAAAAAACGTTCTCCGTGTATTTCAATATCACTGCAAATCAAATGTCGACGAGAAACTGGCTGCTCAAATTGGTTTATATTGGGATATAGTATGTGATACACAGCCGACAAAGCAGTAAGTTCTATGTCATTTAAATATCTTTCATAACACTTTGAAAGAATTGCATGATGGTTTGATGAAAATATAGCATTAATGTTGTCACCATATATATTTCTGGCATACATGTCTTGCTTATAAACATCCGCAATGGTTGACTGAAGAGATCCAACATGACATTCAGAAATTATGCAAGATTGGATGAAATCATGAAGGGGACAATCGAGTGATGAGTCACTTGCACATGATACAATATTCTGATAGGATGTAAATTTTCTCATTATCTGCATCTCAGGACTCCTCCAATTATTAATGAACGATCCCATCACTCCATTATAGCGCTCAAATGGAAATACCCAAAAGGATGAAATTGGCCCAAAGTCTATTATGCAATCTTTAAGATGTGCATGAAGATGCATGTTTGGTGTGCATGCTGTCTTTCCATACAGCTCTTCAAATGTTTTACAAAATCCAATTATTTGGTGTCTGCTAATGAAACATCATCAGGTGACAGTGATGACTGGGACAAAATGATTGATGCCTCAACAAATATTGTCCAACATGCATAATCCCTTTCTGGTAGAATACCTTTCAGTGCATATAATGAATAAATATTTGTCCAATTACGCCACTGGTCTGCAGTGAGTTCACTAAATTTAGAACTTATTTTATACGGTATGCGTCCTATCTCAATTGGAACAAGCATACTATCAATTCTAGTTTGTATAATATCAAAGTCAGCATTTCCTAAAATTCCCCTATCCTTCCATATGCTTACAACATGCTTTGCTGTTCCTAAATACATATTGTGCATGGCATCTGTCACATGCTGTCTTATGATATCAAAGTAAGGAAGACGTAAAAGTTCACTGTATCTGACACCATTCTTTTTAATTACTTGCTGTACTTCTGTTGGGGTCCTTGCAGATTCCAATTCATGAATTGCAAGTAGATGTTGTTCCATACTTCGTGGAATCCAAGCATCTCTATCAAAGCCTGAATAATCTAGCTTCTCTCCAAAGGATAGGCAGGTAAAAGATTTTAAACATTTAGAACACCCCATGGTAGCTGAATGACCAGAAAATCCGCACACCTTTCTAGTTGCAGGTACATCACAGGACACTGCAAGTAATGCACCACGAATACATATTGGTAAATCACATGAAGGAGAATCTATTGTTATTCCTTCCCATAAGACTAAGAGTTCATCCACAAGTGGCTTTAAGTAAGGATTGATATTGCTGGGTTCCTTTGGACCAGGTATACAACCCACAATAATGACATTCTCCAACTTATATCGTTCTGATCTTGGTAAATTTAGAATAGCACGATAAATTACACCTATACTGTATTGCGTGTGTTCATAAGGTTGAAACCAATCCACGTTAAGGATTAAACCTAAATTGTATGGTACATCCAAAAAGGGTCTTCCATTTACAACAGTAAACTCATTCCATATTGCACCATCATAAATGTCAACATATTTTCCATTGAAACTTCTAGACATCCATCCATCCAAATTAGAATAAATGCTCTTTCTGGTTATTAGGCTTTTAATTGTTTTTAGTATACTACTATAAATGTATGTTTTTTGAGGTAAAGTCTTCGACATTTTTGAAAACTTCACTACTTTGCAAATTAAGGACTGGCAAGCAACTCTACGGCTCTTATGAGGGTGATTTGGAAATGGTACATGTGAGCACCTATTTTGATTGGAAAATATCACGGCCTTTGCTTCACCACATAGAGTATCACACTTCGGACACATAACATACTGCAGAAGTTCTCTTTGTTCAACACTCAGTCTTGTTCTCATTGCATTCAGTGAAGAAGGAAATTGATTCATTAGGAGCTTTAATGATGAGTTGGATGGAACTATTAGTGAGATTAGAGCAATCATGACTTTTAGGAAAGAAAGAAGAAGTTGCATTCCTCTGTCTGGTACATGAAATTTGAGTTGATAATAATTGAGGAACAGACATATGGCACCAAAAGGAAACTGTTTATCGTCGGATGCGAACCAACCGGTCTTAGAACCTTCAGGAGTGCTACAGCCTGTGCAATCAAAGGCTAAGTCATCGTAATCTGAATCGAGGACGACTTCTGTTTCCTGATAAGCATCTGCGTTTTCCATTACATTAACATTTCTGTCTTCGAGATGCAAGTCATCAGCCGCGGAAGTTGGCTGCTCTTCCGCCTCTTCGGTGCACAGCGTGTACCTGTCGTTCACGTTATCCATATCGCTGCTCTCTTCTTCCATATCAACGCTGAGGTTACTTGTTTCTTGTGACGTACGTGTATTAGTACCCTTTGTCGTATGACATTCCTTTGTCTGCATTCTGACCAAAGCGGGACATCCATTTCGTCGCATATGCCTGTAATAGACAGATCGTGATAAGTCTTGTTGACAAATCCAGCATCTGTATCGCTTATTTGGCCCTTCCATGCTTTGTACGAGGGTAAAAAAAAAAGCTGATGTGAAATTCGAAATTTTACAATTATGACGAAATGCACGTGCGCATGGGCAGCTGCGGAGTATGATTCATTGAAATCGACTGCTTGAGTCTTTTGATGGACAGGTACACGTATTCACCAAGAAGATCATTATATTCTGGTCCTAACAGTTTCGTTGACTCTCACGAAGTTTCACCGGAGATAGGCCTGCAAAATGCTGAATATTCTATTATTGATCCATCTGCACTACTGTCTGCTTTGTCTGCCACTGAACGGGGTGTTTGTGCAGCATCATCCCCCATCTCATCTACAATATTGTCTGCTTTGTCTGCCACATCATCCCCCATCTGTAACTGAAGGCCCAGTCCACCTGAGTGTTGACCAGAAAGGGATTCCATATAAAATGTTTACAACTGCTGCACATATTTACACTACATGCCTTGCCCTTCCTTTTTTGCCTGTAGAATAGCTCTCCTCTACTCGACACTGAAAACTTCAAAGCTTTTTCCGTATCGTCCGCTTTCTTTCCTTTACGCTCCATCGCAATATTTGCCACTGAGAAGATACTCGAACACTTCGCCAACAAGATCACCCTCAACATCCAAAGATCCTTCCATCCTAGCAGCTTTCTGGAGACTTTACAACACCTTGATTCGACACGTGTAGAGAACGCGCAGGCGCAAGCAAAGGGTAGGACTAAAATTTTCGGACACGGATCAACATTTTCAGGCAAAATTGGCCCACCCGGACTCATTTTTCCAGAAAATTTTGTTCCTAGGACCAAAATTTTTGGCGGACCTAAATTTCCGTAACAGTTCTACATCTAAATATTAATAGGAACGAGTGTCAAGTAACACCTCCGGCAAGAATACCCTCCGCAGGTAGCGTGCCGGTGTGTGGTGTGTGTGTGCGTGTGTGCGTGCCGGTGTGTGGTGTGTGTGCGCGCGCGCGTGTGTGTGTGTGTGTGTGTGTGTGTGTGTGTGTGGTGTGTGTGTGTGTGTGTGTGTGTGTGTGTGTGTGTACCAGTACATGCACTTCGACAATTTAGGGTTCTATATGCAACAATTTATATAGTTTTTCTTTTTAAAAATAAAGCACTTCCTTACAATGATGACATCGCGTCACCAAGATCTGTAATCTCTCGCGGTAGTAGAACAGTAGATGCGGTTTCTGCTATGTGGCATCACGTCAAATCACTTGTCGCCAATGAGATGGCCAAAGTGAATGAAAAAATGGAGGGAATCTGTCAGAAATTGAGTACCCTTGAAATCAAAGTGCAGGCGTTAGAGGCTGATAAAGGGACTTGTACATCAGAGGCCCCAGCAGAGCCTGCAAAAAGGAAAAGACGTACTCCGTTGTGTCTTCAGGTTTGCCAAGCTAAATTAGCAGCCATTCATTTGCTCAATGCATGCATGCTTTCAATCGAGTAGAGCAGTGTACACAAACTTTTAAAATCTTTCAATGAAGGTTCACAACTCAGAACCGAAGAACCGTAAGCAAGCATGCTTTTGTCAGTTCTGCTAAAAATTTTGATTCACATGCATATAGTTTGGAAAGTCCCCACAACGAAGGAGTTTGTAAGAAACTTCATCAGGAACTAAGTGAATTTCAATACATTGAAGTACAGTGTAAGTCACATGTGTTTTGTTCCAATTCGTTCATTTGTTCGATTTATTCAATATCTATTCTATTCTCTAGCTGCACTAAGAACTTACAGGAAGTCTCTAAAGCGAGTAGTTACTGACGACCGCCAAAAACGAATAAGCGTTCGAGAGGTACGTGTGTGATATAATCATAGCGTTACGAATGTAGTGTCATTAACTAGCTTTGGGAGCGCCGCAGTAAAGTCCTTACAAATGAAGAAATGGAGGCATGGAAGTGCATTGCAACTGGCATGATGTCGGAGGAAGAAACTACGGGTGATGGGAAAATAGAAAGAAGACGGCCTAGCTGGAGATCGGAAAGAATTAATAATTGGATGGACGAGCTGGATAGACGGGGAACAGACACATGGAAAGTGGCCAGAAAAGAAAGGATTGATGGACCTCTTCTCCAGTTACAGGCCCCGGCTGGTTTACATGCCTGGATGGTGAAATCCTAGCCGCGAACACTGAGCCTTTAATTTGTTCTCAGATCTTGTGCATGCAATGCATTTACATGTACCTGAATATACGTTTTGATGTGATTAATTTTCTTTTCCTACTATTATAAAAATAAATAAGATAATGCGATCGTCACAACGCGTCATAAATATGCGGAGTTATACAGATAGTTTCGTTTTGCATTCACTCTAATAACGCTTGTTGTACGCTTGTTATCATCTCCATACACGGCGTTATACACAGTTGTTATCCATCAGTTATACACTAGAGTGTAAGACAGTCTCCTTCCACTAGTTATCCACTGCTGTATACACCGTGTTTACCGCAAGTGTTAAACACGTGTAAGCAGAGTGCATACACGCATTCTACACGGTCGGAAAACATCTAATTGGCACAGTGTACCCTACCCGCCAAAGTGGCCAGCGCGGGGAAAGACCCGCTATTCAAGAAAGTGCTCCTCGTTGTTCTATCGGTCGTCTTCGCTATCGAGATCGTGTACATAGTCTGCTCGCGACAGCTGCTCTACCTCTTAAAACCCGTGTCATGTGTGCACAGTACTAGAGGTACCGCACGCCTCAAAGGAATATGCTAACTGCAAAATTAATTATTTCGCCTGACCCTATAAACCAGATTTACTTATTGCTGTCCAAGCCCTGAAGAATAGCCTTTGCCGTATCGAAGGTAATTTGTTTTGGGTGGATGGTCTTGAAATTAGTCTCGTACCCAGACCCTAGTACGTCACAGCTGCGGATGGATTACATCACCGCTACGCTAGAACGAAAAGTGACAGCAAAAAGTCGGTGACAGATGGAATGTTAATTGTTTGTACAAGCGATAGGCGACTAGACCGCAATAGTATTCATATATTAATGTTTTAATGGTTATGGCGAACGTTGCTTGGATTCCTTACCAGTGTCGTTGCTGCGGTGTTGTGGTGGATAACCATGAAATAAGAAGGGTGCTTAAAGCGGGTGACATTATGGAGTGCTTGCAGGAGCTAAGTGGAACTATAACTGATACCACAGTATATACAACAGATGGAAGACAGGTGGGAAAAGGGCTGCAAAAGCCTTATATATGCAAGCAGTGTTACAATGAATTGGAAAAAATTGTAAAATGAAGAGCAAAAGTTGTTGAACTTGAATCTGAATTTAAGCATAAACTGATGGCATTTTACCATCAAAATATCATTGACACCGAAATGCCGTGTAGTAGTCGAAGTCCAGACGTATTGGAGACAAGCCATTCACAGTCCTTGGCGTTGGCAAGAGCGGATGAAAAATCTCCATCCGTAATTGTAAGTTAAATATACGCGTGTACTGTATACACTCGTAATAAATGATGTATATCATATACGGAACAGGTTACTGTGAATTACAAAGCACGAAAGCATAGGCATGTCCTTCATGGCACACCAAAAAGATTGACGAAGTCATTAGTTAGAGGAGAGAGAGATCGTGTTTTAAACAGATTGTTGCAAAATGAAAATGTGGTGCTGAAAAGATTGGTGTAGCAATGAAAAAGGATATTAAGTTGCTTTGCTCAAACCAATTAAGTTCAATCATACGGGAAAATTCTAAGACAGCATTACAATTCTTTTCATGGGAAACCATTGTCTTGGAATTACAAAATGTGGCACCATTACTTGTCATTATGCTTAAGCACTGCCTGAGTACTGTTCCCACTGAGAGATTGAACCATATATTGTGTGTTTGTGCATGCATCTTGGTGAGGAGTAGGAATAACAAAATGAATTAACATGCTGCAATCAGTCATATCTATACTTCTATTTGCTGGGCATGCAGGAAAAATGGTTAGTAACATATTATTTTGCTACATGCATGTATGCATCCTCACATGTTCTTCTTGACTTCAACGTATATATATATATATAGGTTTACACAAGACTACAATCTATAGGATTGTGCGTGTCACCAACGACAACTTTAAAGTTGATTGAAGATCTTGGCGTAGATCATGATGTGGTTGTCTGCTCTTGGAGAGAAGCTCTTGTTCAGTTCATAGATGTAGAAGGAGCAAATGTAAGTTAAATCTTGTTATTGTTCAAACTTATAGTATACTAATATTTCAACAATTAGAGTTTACATCGTCATTTTGTAAACAATATGGATGATGAAGACCCTTCAGATATAGAAAGTGATAGTCATGATGAGAGTGCCTGCCATGACGCAGCTGATGAGCTATGTATCCCACTTAGTACACAAGTGTGTAGTTCTCCAATAAGTGAATGCCCTTTTTCTCCCATGGCACCATTCATTGAAGATTCACAACCTGACCAGCTTACAGAAAGTGAACCCAATGAGCAAATGTGTGAAACATATGCTGATGTCAGCACACCAATAACTCCGAACACTACCTCAATCGAATGGAAGGGCTTCAAGATAGTTGGAGATAACCTAGACTTAACTATTCATCCTCGGAATCAAACCATGCAAAATCAAACGAAATCCTTACACTTTTTCCACTCATATGCAGTCCAGGACAGAATAAATTTGTCTGGTTACTCTGATAAGTGCTCAAATATTGCTCCATTTGCAATGAACCTTCATTTGCTACCTTCAGATGAAGATATGGAGACATTGATTTCAAATTTTGCAGTATTAATTGCACGTATCTTAGACAAACATGTGCCTGCATTTGCGGTTTTTTCAGATGTTGTTTCTCAACACATAACTCATGAATACTATGCTGAAATGAGTGCAAAGTCAGAAGTGGTATGTAATTGTGCATGACTATGGACTTATACCGATATATTTTTTCTGTAGGTTGGGCTTGGCATAATTTTGAAAAATGAGAATGTTATTGATGAGATGATAGAAGTTTTGGAAGACCTTAGCCAATACATACCACAAAGAAAAGACCCACATGTTCATAAGGAAGACGAAAGCTTGCCAATTCACAACTGCCATCATATTTTGCTAGGAGGAGACCAACTTACAGCTGTTCGTGCTAGATCTGCAATACGGATGCGCCAAAACTCAGAAACAGGAAGTGGAAAGTTACAAGGATTCATTCCTATCGTAGAAGATTGGCATGCAAAGGTGATCTTGTTAGGGGTAAGTTGTTTTTAGTGCATATCAAAGGTGCTATAATTGTTTCCACGCATTGATACAGGTTGTCTGGACACGATTGTACTGTAAAGGAACAAGCAGTGAAAAAGGCACTTTACTCCAGTTGAAAAATCTGATTAACCGAACAAGTGTTCCCCGTGACCCCCAAAATGATGTCAATTCAAGTGAGGATTTTTTTGAAATTGTGTTTGCTGCCCATGCTATATCTGCTGTGATGGTACACTTTGACATGGAAAGTGTAAATGACACCATAAAGAGTATGCCAGCTGACATTTCAACATGTGATCCAAAAACCAAATGTGATATCCTTCACTCAGCTCTGAAAAATATCATAAGGAATCATGTAAACCTAACATTGGATGGAACCCAATTGGAAGGAACAGACAAAGTATTAAGTTATGCACAGCAGGTATTCACACTAGGTCTTCTACATGCTGAATACCAGGATGCAATTCGCGAAGGTGATGGCCTGAGGGTTATAAGGTGTTGGCGTTTGATGTTACCACTTTTTAAATCTGCAAATCGTAAGAACTATGCGCTTGAAGCCCTCAACCTTCTATGGCAATATAATGTGGTGCTCTCACCAAGGCAAAAAATGCAGCTTGTTTGGTCACGATTTGTAAATACTAAAGGAAAGCCTGGTTGCAATGTTGCATGTGATATGCACATGGAGCATATGAACAGAGCATGCAAGGATGTACTTGCTCATCTGGGAGCAAATATCAGTAATACATCTATTGTCAGAGTGGGAAGGTGTATAGGTCCAATAACCAAGGTCACAGAGAGATTTGATAGTGAAACAAACATCACTCCTACACTTTCCTCTCATTCTGCTGCATCAATACAGAAGGATTTAGCTACAATTTTAGAAGAGTTAAATAAAAATAAAGTATTTGAAATTCATGAAGGACGATCATACAAGTCATTCCCAACAATGACAAACAAAGTTTTTATGAAAATGAATACTGATGGACTGTTTACATGGATATTATCAAACATACAAATATAAAAATGAACATCAATCTACTTGCAGGCACAGTTATCACATTTACAGCATCTTGAACATATGTCACAACAAGTACAACCAGTGACTGACGGGTTAAATAAACCTACATCACAGAAATCAGCAAATAACAATTTTCGTCTACATAATAACACATTTGTACAGTAGCTCATCATATCACTGTGTGTGTGTTTTCTGTCATTCAATGAAAAATAAAGAGTTGCCCTGGATTGTTTGTGATCACGCCCTGCTCTTCCAGTTTGCTGCACATAGCTCTCTATGTCTTCTGCTGGTCCCCAATGTAATACATTGTGCACATTAGGGCAATCTATGCCCATTCCAAACGCTGTGGTAGCTATTATTACTCTTAATGTACTATCAGGGTTTGCAAAGGCTGACACAATCTTTTCTTTGATGCAATTTTCTGTACACTTAGTGTACATATCTACCAATCTGTACATGACTAAATTTGGTTTTCCAATAGGAAATGTAAATGATTCACCTAAAACCTTTACAAATTCCTCATACATTGAAGCAACTTCCAGATGCTTACGGCAGTATATAATTGTCCTGCATGACTTATCACCATACTCAAGTAGTTCTTTAGCTATCTGTTGAACAACAACATTTGTAGACGGTTTCTCAATTACAGAGTAAGTAATGTTTGTCTTTGTAGGAGGAACGTAAACAATGACAGGATCTTCCATACAAAAACGACTAATGACTACCTTTTCTGTTGTATTAGTTGCAGTTGCAGTTAAAGCCATAATTCTAACGTCTGACGGTATTATGCTCCTTATGTCTCCTATTCGTGAGAACTCAGGCCTAAATGAATCACCCCTGTATAAGCAAGGAACAGATGCAATTACGTGTAAGCGCACAGATCATGGACTTACCACGTTTTTACACAATGAGCCTCGTCAACGACAAGAGCCACTAAATTTTCTCGATACGGGCTTGTGGATAGCATCTGTTTCCATTGTTTTTTTCTTAGCAATGCTTCAGGGCTTATAAACACTAGCTGGTATTCACCTTCCAACACTCTACTGATGACAGAATAGTCTTCCTGTGCTTCCCCAAAAAACTGCGTTGTCAGACCCTTCGGGAGTACTTGCTAACTTGGTCCATCATTAGAGATACCAACGGCGAAACGCAAACTACAATAGAAGACCGAGGTGTTTTCTTTCTTAGATGGTCGAACACGAAAGGTAGCAAGGCATAGCACAACGTTTTCCCGTACCCCGTTGGCAAAATAACGAAGCAGTCATGGCCTCGAACAAAGTTGTGAATAGCCTCCTTCTGTTGTCCTTCAACGTACTTATGATCCATCGCAAAACGTACAGCTGTACAAACATCATTCATTTTCTTATCCAAAGTTATACATCTACTACATTGTACTACTTGTTGACATAGCAACATTCCAGCGGGCTGCAGTCAATTAAAAAGTTCTGGAATTCCAGAACTTTTGTCACCGACTTTTTGCAGTCAATTTCCCAGACCCTAGTTCTAGCGTAGCGGTGATGTAATCCATCCGCAGCTGTGACGTATAGGGTCTGGGTACGAGACTATCTTGAAATGATTTCTTTCATTTCCCTTCCTTCCAACCCCCCCCCCCCCCCCCCCCCCCCCCCCCCCCCCCCCCCCCCCCCCCCCCCCCCACCCCCCCCCCCCCCCCCCCCCCCCGTTGTAGGTTTTTGGTCCATTACATATACGGGGCAGCCATTGCTCTGTTGTTCCCAGAAACAGATTCTAGACTGGTGAGGATGCACACACTACAATGCGCACCACTACACCACGTGACACACATGTGCTTACACTGTACATGCACAAACACACGCGCAACACATGTGTGCACACAATACAGGTAAAGCACATCAATGAGATGACACTGTACGGACGAATACTGCTTACATGATTGGCGACTGCAAGCGCACAACAAATGTACCACTCATTCAACCTCTCCTATCCATCCAGCTTCCTGGTGAAGTGTCCACCCACCCCACCCCCTCTCCCCAATGCAAATGCAGTGATAAGATGAATTCCTTTGGGTGGTGTTGCTCGATTCTAAATGTAGCTCACCTACATGAATCTGAACTACTTGGCTAGTGTCGACCCATTCAGAGGACCTTACTACAGAACCATTGGGCTGTTTTATCAAACTCTTTGCCTACTGTTTGTGGACAAAGTATACACCCTGGTGGTCAAGTTTGTTCTGTACTTATTGTCCAGCAAATGGCGGAAGAGGCTGTGAACACTAGGTGACAATACATATTGCATGTGAGTATCAAAAGGGAAACAACCCATTCATATCAGACTTATTCATATTGAGTGCATTCAGAATACGTTATTTTGTGTACCAGTGTGTTCAGTGTGTGTGCACCTGTAGCCCTTTGTCTGTTGTCACATGTGCAGTACAAACTTGTATGTGCTCGGAACTTTAAGCCAATGTACATGTACAGTAGGTAGACAATGTACGAGCACTTGAATCTTGTTGATAATATGGAGCGTTTCCATGAAAAGAGACGTACATGTAACACATGATTTCAAACTCTAGAAGTCTGAAACGACTAAACATTGCTTCTTATGCACTGAGAATTGAAGTGTCTATCATGGAGTTGTAAGGCTTTTTAATTACCCATACATTTCAACGCAAGCGTTACATTTCTACTGCGTGTACTGGGATTTTTATAATGTATGTGCTAGGTCCCTTTACGCGGAAACTATACCACATTCAGAATGCATTGTCAAGCCAATAGTGTGCATGCATAAGGTATCTAATGTAGAGAAAGGTCTAAATGGTGCAAAGCTGTGATTTGCATGCACCCACAGCGTCAGTGATGAAAGAGTATTGCATTGAAGTACTTTTCAAACGAACCAAAGTGGCTTTTGCTAACATTGGTTCCTTTGTGCACACGTACTTCATGGTACGAAGCATGCAGTGTCTCACAGCTACAAAATGTTCTGTTTTGTAATGCATGTACTTACAATAGGTATTGTATTCAGTATTTTAGTTGTGGTGACGTGCTCTCTCTGTGTGTGAAGAGTGGAGGATGGGGTGTCCATAACTGCTTGCACTCTGGAGTGAGGTGTTCTGGTGAGCTGTGCGACGTGGTAGAGGATCATGAGTGCGTATGTGCATGTGTCCTTACATGCACATGTTTGTTCAAGTGTGTATTGATGTGCATGTACTGTGCATCTACATGTACTTTGATGTCTGACCAGTGTGCACTTATGAAGCTGTAAGTACACTGCATGCATGTTTGTGTATACAAGCATTCACTGTACACAGTTCCATATGTATGTGTGTGTGTATGTGTGTGTGTGTATGTGTTTCTGTATGTGTGTGTGTGTATGTGTGTGTATGTGTGTTGTATGTGTGTACAGGTATGTGTGTGTGTATGTGTGTGTGTGTGTGTGTGTGTGTGTGTGTGTGTGTGTACTGTACATGTGCCGTGTGGTATAAAGGGATGCATGTGTATACAGTATGTGCAGTTGTGGTTATAGTCTTGTAAGCAGCACTGCTACTGTCAGTACTCACATTAGTGGTAGAGATTATCATGTGAGACCTCCACGTTTCGCGCATTACGTGCACATGGTGTGTCAAGTTGTGTCTGGACAGTACTGTATGTACTGTATACAGTGTGCATGTGCATGTTAGTGTACACAAGCATTCACTGTATACATGTGCTGTTTCTCTCTGTTGTAGCAGTACTCGTACACCAGTGCATGTGATGATGTGGTGCCTCATCTTTGTCCTCACCAGGTCCCCAGCTCGTTAGGCTAGCCGATGGCCCCACTCCCGCTGAAGGCAGGATGGAGCTGTACTACAATGGCTCCTATGGCACCATATGCCAGATAGGATGGGACCTGGTGGATGCCACTGTTGTGTGCAAGAGCCTTGGATATGCAGCAGCATTGGTTGCTATGGGCGGAGCTGCTATGGTCCTGGTACAGGGCAGGTGTGTGTACATGTATGTATGGTACAGTATGTGGCATACCTGCACTTGCATGGAGTGTGCAGTGTCAGGTCTTGGAGAGTGTATAGTGTTGGATGCATACTCACAGTAGCATGGATGGTGGGGTTACCCTAAGTGTGATGTCCTCCAGGAAATGCATTAGCCATACTGGGTTCCCCATCATCCCCACAACTCATCCCCACACCTCATACCTACACCTCATCCCCACACCTCATCCCCACACCTCATCCCCACACTTCATCCTCACACCTCATCCCACACCTCATCCCACACCTCATCCCCACACCTCATCCCCACACCCCATCCCCACACCTCATCCCCACACCTCATCCCCACACTTCATCCCCACACTTCATCCTCACACCTCATCCTCACACCTCATCCCCACACCTCATCCCCACACCTCATCCCCACACCTCATTCCCACACCTCATCCCCACACCTCATCCCCACACCTCATCTCCACACGTCAGGGTCTTCTTTGACCTTTTCTTTATACTTCTCCCTTGACCTTTTCCTTCTTCCTTGTACTTCTCCCTGTGCTTTTTTTCTTCTTTCAGACACAGCCACTCCAGTGATCAATGTGCAGGTCAGGCTGGTGGGAGGCACCTCCCCTCTGGAGGGGAGGGTGGAGGTTACCTAGGGTACCGTGTGTGATGACTTCTGGACTGTTGAGGATGCCCAGGTGATATGCTGTCAGCTGGGCTTCTCTGGGACCTCAGTTGCAATTTCCAATGCCTACTTTGGAGCTGGTAGCTCCAATCAGCCCATCTGGTTGGATGATGTCAACATGGGACAGTGCCTGAGTGGAGGATGGGGTATCCACAACTGCGTGCACATGGAAGATGCTGGAGTGAGGTGTTCTGGTTAGCTTTGTGACACGGTAGAGGATGATGTGTGTGTATGTGTGTGCACAATATATGCTTGTGTGTGTGCATGTGTGCTCACATGCATCTGTATACAGCATACGGTGTACTGTACAATGACATGTATGTGTTCATGTTGCAGCATGTTTCTCTCTGTTGTAGCAGTACTCGTACACCTGTGCATGTGATGATGTGGTGCCTCATCTTTGTCCTCACAGGTCGCCAGCTTGTTAGGCTAGCCAGTGGCCCCACCCCCACTTAAGGCAGGGTGGAGCTGTACTACAATGGCTCCCCATATGATCAGAAAGGATAGACGCTCGCATCATGTGGATGCTTTAGTGCTTATAGGTTCATGGGTTTGTATTAATGTGTTTGGACATGACACTTGTTTTTTCTCTTCATAATTCTGAGTTTACATTGTACATTCCAATACATAGATATGGATTTTGACCATTTCTACTACAATATTGTTATCTCCTCACCTCATTCCTACACTTCTTCACTCACTGCAATTTAACAGGCGTATCATTGCACATTAAAATTATATGTATCCACACTGTTATGTATTTAGTGTATCGTTAGTCATGACCCTGCTGATGTCGGTGGAATAAAATATTTTGCAGATTTAGTGGATGCATGGCCTCCAATGCTTTGCCTCCTTCCTACATTTCACTAACTTACTATTGCATGTAACGGTTCAAACGTTGCATCAAAATGATGCTTCAAGTGAATACAAAACGTCAAGACATCCAACCACAATAAACTAAAAATTAGATTTAACATTCAGTTTCATGAAGAAAACATCCAAGAACACATACACTATCAGTTTCTACGAATTTTAGGTCTTAAAATTCAAGGATAATTTACATTATTAAATCTATTCTTATTTATGGGGTAGCTTCAAATTACTTATCTAAATCAGTTAAATCTGGTAGCAGATCCTTCATAGTTGGACGGCTGGCTGGATCATCACAGATGCACCTCCGTATCATCATTGCCATTTCTTGCCAGGGTAGCGTGTCAAGCTGCATGGCTTGTAGCTTGTGGTCTGGGAACTGACCAGTGGCCATTTCAAGCAGGAGTATGCCATAACTGTACACATCCATCTTTGGAGACTGCAGCTTGGGATTGAAGGATTCTGGAGCTGCATAGAATGGATTCCCAGGGACCATGGTTACCACTTTAGACAGGAAGTTAGCAGAGCCATAGTCAGACACCTTGGCTTTCCAGTTACCTGGTCCGATCGGCTCAAGAAGCACATTTGCGCTGCTAACATCTCGATGGATGATAGGGTCAGGCCTCATTAGGTGGAGGTAGTTGAGACCATGGGCCACATCTATACCAATAGTGATCACATGATCTTGAGGAAGTGCCACAATGATGCTTCGCAGGTTTGTTGGCATCAGTTCTGTTAGGATGACAGGCTTCTTGTCATCCAGTGAGGCTCCGATGAACAGCAGGAGGTTCGGATGTCGTACACTAGCTGCCATGTGCATCTCTCTGAGAAACAGATTAATATTGTGTGGAGATATAATTGCATTATGGATGAACTTAGCAGCAACCCTGACACCACGGAACTTAGCCACTCTCACCTCACCCCACCCTCCCACACCAAGAGGTTCTTCACCTGTCTCTTCTATTTCATCACGTTCCACCCTCCAGGAAGATTTCATATAATCAGGAATTTGCTGCTCAGCCCTCGCAGCTCTCTCATCTGCCTGTTGAACTTGTAGTCTCATTTGCTGTTGCATAGCATCTCTCTGTTGCTTAGTTTCCAGGTGTTCCTTCTCTGCTGTTCTTGCTCTTTCTTCTGCTCTTCTAGCTCTCTCATCTGCACGTTGAACTTGTAGTCTCATTTGCTGTTGCATAGCGTCTCTCTGTTGCTTAGTTTCCAGGTGTTCCTTCTCTTCCGTACTTGCTCTTTCTTCTGCTCTTCTAGCTCTCTCACCTGCATTTTGAACTTGTATTCGTGTTTGCTGTTGCATAGCATCTCTCTGTTGCTTAGTTTCCAGGTGTTCCTTCTCTGCCGTAGTTGCTCTTTCTTCTGCTCTTCTAGCTCTCTCATCTGCATTTTGAACTTGCAACCGTGTTTGCTGTTGCATAGCATCTCTCTGCCGTTTTATTTCTAAGAGTTCTTGTTCAGCTCTTTTCGCTCTTTCTTCCAACAGTTGAACTTGCAGTCTGATTTGCTGTTGTAGAGCATCGTAATGTTGTTTAGTTTCCAAGAGTTCTTGATTTGCTCTCTTGTCTGCTCTTTTAGCTTTCTCATCTGCCTGTTGAAGTAAAGCTTCATAGTGTAGCTTTGTTTCTGAGAGCTCTTGCTCAATCCTTGTTACTCTCTCTTCTGCAATTCTAGCTCGCTCATTTGCAAGTTGAGCTTGATGTGTAAGATGCAACTGCAAAAAATAACAATTGTACATCACATGTAGAGTGCATCAAATACTTAAATCTCAGGACAGCCAAAGCAGCAATAAGATTTTTAATGCTTCTATTATGTCATGCCTTAAATGTAAGAGTCTAGGGATATGATATGCCCAACCATATACATGTACATGTAACTGGTGCAATATGGCCTTAGTGATTGTAAACAAACAAGCCAGAGTGTTGTACGAATGTGGCAGGTTTATTGACAGTCCCGAGCGAAACGTAAATGTAAGGTTTTATCTGCCTGTCTCACTGTTCATCAGATGTGCACCTCACCTTGTTTGGGCAAGTCTTCAACAACTGAATTGTTTCATTGTGACCTTGCTTCACAGCCAAGTCCAGAGATGTTCTCCCATCCTGAGAATAAAGCATTACATACTTATTTGATATATGTACATGTATGAAGGTGGAGTAGGAGGTACTACATGTATAACAAGGAGCCACATGTAACCAGTGTAAGGGAGATACAATGTATGGACATGTATGACATCCTGTAACCACTGAATACATGTCTACCGACTGTACCTTATTGGCCTGATTGATATTAGCTCCAGCCTCCAATAGTGTCTTCACTACATCAAGATGTCCATTATCACTTGCTGCATTCAATGGACTCCAACCATTCTGCAATACAAATGTCATCATAACCAGAGGCTGGATTGTCACATGAAAGGTGGTTCGTATACAGTCGTATACAGTGTAAGTGTATACATCCACAACACACCTGCAAACACACACCATAGATAATAGAATAAATAGATTGGAAACGGTACGCAAAAAAGTGTTGAGCTTTTCTTTAACAGCTAGACATGTCAGTGCCAATCAGAGCTGTTGGGTAGTGGTATTCTCCTGGAGACAGGTAATGTTGTAAATCCCATTCGCGAGTTTTCATACATAGTATGTAGCAGTTAGTGTGGCGTAGGTATGTTTTGGAGTCACAAAGTTACCGACTGTGTAATATGTCTGATTATGACGTGAAAGATGTGTGTACTTTTCCCTGCAAAATGATGACGATTATACAATACTTAAGTTAATATATTAAATCACAGATGCTTTGTGAGTGGTGTCATCATATTTCTTGTTATGTGTGTGCTATAGAATCCAATGGCTCGCAAGTATTGTTTGGATCGGTCGTGCATAAATGTGGTTAAATATCTCTTCAAAAATAAAAACTAAGAATGGTCATTGTCTAACAGGAAGGCTTACAAAGGAAGTAAGTAATAAGAGCATTCAACTATATATTTACTTCAGATTAGTATTCAACAACTTTCCACTGGGATACATTTGCCACCAAATTGGAGTACACTGTCTTCAATGCAGCAAATTGTATTTTGTAAACTTGAGCATGAAGGCTCCAGCCAGACAGGAGCTATAGCGTTGCTAAGTCTGTGACAATAACTGAGGACCTAATTTGGTCATTGCATATTCATGGCCAGAAGTTGAATGCTAGTAAGTGCAAAGCTTTGTCCTATGTACGGGACAAGGTACCAACCAAAACTGCAATGAGTCAACTATTCACAATAATAGGTAACTTAAGTGTTTTCCCAGAAAATCTGAATTGTCATTTCCTAGCACTAGCAGACTCACACAAGGGAAATTTTCATTCACCACTCAAAGGCACAGCAGCTTTAATTGATTCGTACTTACCTGTTAAGTTTGAGGAAGAAATATAAAAGAACACTAGGCTGTAAAGAATGTGAACTATTAAATAGATGTGATGTTTGTAAGCAGTATTGTAATTTATGCATATTCAGTGGTTACGTCAGCAAAAACTAATTCACAAACACACCGTAATATCAAGCCATACCAACATTCAGCTACTTAAAAACACTTAAACGTCAACAAAGATCAAGAAGGTTGAGCAATGAAATAATGATCTAAAGAAGAGTAGTGGAAAAGTTAAAGTCTTGTTTGAGGGTTGCAACTGAGCAGCAAGGAATCATCATAGAATAAGCATTACAAACTGATATTAAAAAGATTATGGATGAGAAAAGTCCAGCAGACTCATTCCAGAGCATATTTTGGAATCAGTTATTACAACTAAAAGACAAACAACAAATCAGGTTGCATCCCATGATGATTAACTGGTGTCTTAGCCTGAACCTTCTAATCTCAGCATCTTATTGTCAAAAAAACATAGTTGCTTTACCATTGAACGAACACTACGAGATTACACTTATTGTAGACTAAAACAGGATTTTGAAATTTGTCTGTATACCAATTTGGGGTGTGCAGAGCCCTAAAAGCTCTGGTACACACAACAAGCAATGGACACACAACTAGCACTCAGGGTACACAGGCACACACAACCATCAATGTGGAGGCACACACAACTAGAAATCAGAGGCACAAACAATAAGCAATGCACAGGTACACACAACCATCAATACACAGACACACAACCATCAATGCAATGCTCTAATAAAACATGGTTGTCAAGTATCATTGCTAACAAGAGACTATGGACACTCACACTCTTCTTCCCCTACACCTACAAGCCAACCTTACAACCTATAGGTGAAAGCATTCATAACCACTAACCTCTAAACACAAGGAATAACAAGTGCAAGAATGTCTAATACAAGGATAAGCCTTAACTACATGCAATAAGCAGAAGCATATGCCATAAAATGCAGATAAAATCATAAGCTTAAGTACGAGAAACACAGGCCACAAGTAGCAAGTACAAGGATATACCAACCCATGACAACAATCAGTAACTAGGGCAACTCATACGATACGTCATAGCTAGCAAGTACAAGTAGGGATAACTCTGTATATGGATGATCAGTGACAAGCTCCAAACTGCGTGCTAGGTCTTAACTATCTAGTACATGCAGGAATAACTCATGACTGGGGTAATTCCATTTCCATTCAGGTACATGAATGTAGGACAGAAGGGCTGATAGGCCTACACATCATGATTTTCATGTGCCTGGGCCATAAGTAATGACCTGCATTGGTATGACACAGCTACAGTGTATCAGTAACAGACCTGTGCAGAGGTATGCGTGTAAGCTAGAGTTGACATATCTGGATTGTCATGTGGAGAGTGCCTTAATCAAATCACTTAACAGTTTGGGTTGCTGGATGACGCCGCATGTATTGTCATCCATGTCCAAAAGTTAGTAGAGTGAAGCAGGTATGAAAGTGCTAAATGTCACGCACTGCTTGAGTACAAATAGTCAGTCCAGCAATGCTGCGTACGTGCAGCAAAAGGAGGGAGTGCATGACCTGAATGCAGGTTGGGCATTTATGAACTGGCAACAACAATGTTTTCTTTTAAAAAGAGAGGGGAGAGGAGGGGCATAATAACAGGTGGCTAAGATTCATCCCATCAACTGTCCGAAGATAGAGGTGAAGATTTGCAGAGCCAAATGCAACCTGTTATCTTTGGTTATGAGACTAGTTAATGCGATGTGCATAGTAGTTATTCAATATATCGAATGGACTGGGAAATATAGCTACAGTACAATAGTTATGTTACACAATACATGTACATGTAGTTACATTATGATAAATTACCAGGCTTATGGTATAGCACCTACTGCACATGTCATGGCAAATGGCAAAGGCAATTTGATACATG
This sequence comes from Ephydatia muelleri, assembly GCA_013339895.1. Taxonomy (NCBI): domain Eukaryota; kingdom Metazoa; phylum Porifera; class Demospongiae; order Spongillida; family Spongillidae; genus Ephydatia; species Ephydatia muelleri. Next base: position 7,037,357 of record JABACO010000007.1, read on the forward strand.
TACATGTATGAAGGTGGAGTAGGAGGTACTACATGTATAACAAGGAGCCACATGTAACCAGTGTAAGGGAGATACAATGTATGGACATGTGTGACATCCTTTAATCACTGAATACATGTCTACCTACAGTACCTTATTGGCCTGATTGATATTAGCTCCAGCCTCCAATAGTGTCTTCACTACATCAAGATGTCCTTTCAAACTTGCTACGTATAATGGACTGCAACCATCCTGCAATACAAATGTCATCATAACCAGAGGCTGGACTGTCACATGAAAAGTGGTTCTGGGTTGAACAATTTCACTGCCACAATGTGTCCCCCCTCCCTTCCCCACCGCAAGACCATTTATGCACAATCTACTCTACATGCTAGGTAACATATATTTAAGGCATGCATTTGGACCTTAGATAGTATTCTGTGTTTGTATGTGATTGTGTTTGTGTGTGTGCATGTGTGTGTGTGCATGTGTGTGTGTGCATGTGTGTGTGCATGTGTGTGTGTGCATGTGTGTGTGGCAGTGTGCACAATGTACTACAGTAACTGATTTGGTGTGTGTGACAGGGCAACACACAATGGACTGGGACAAATAGCTACAGTACAATAGTTATCAAGTACATGGAGAAGCCAGGGGAATCCCTCATGCAAAAATGGCTTATCAATTAAATTTGCTCCAAAACGATTGGACCAGCCTACATGTAGATCAACAACCAGTTGAGGCAAGGTGTGTAAGCTATGTGTGTACATTAGTTTAATACGGACCATTATCAGAATGACATGTATACTGGACATTTACCCCTGACAGTAAATGCACAGAATTCAATGTACACCCATGAAGTGCATACTGCTAGCTGACTGATGTACAAGGCTGTGGACCGTAGTGCTCTAATTACAACTACTAGGATACAGGTGCACATGGCCCACATGCTGACTGGGATGTGAGAATACATGCATTGAATGACATCATGCTTACATTTACACACTAACCCAAAAACACACATCAGTGGTACTGTACATGTAGTTACATCGTCAACCTTGTTACTGAATTGAGGGAATTATCTCTATGTACAATGTACAAGCAATATTCTAAGCTGCCAGTGCGAGTTCTTTGAACCAGTTTCCAAGGACAAAGTTTGTAAGAGAGTACTTCAGAACAATGCCATCATTGCAATGTATGAATGAATACATAACAACTGATACGTGCACATACACTGTACGATGCTGAAAACAGAGAGATAGATGGAAGGGGAGGGGGGGTGGGGAGGGAGGAGAGAAGAGGACAGAAATGTACAGTGATTATACCACTGGTGTCTACAAAAGAACGCAACAAAATAAAAAGCGTTTAACTTTCGTCAGGATTGAGAGAAACATTTTCTCTCAATCCTGATCGATGAAAGTACTTATTTTCTTGCGTCCTTTCGTAGACACTCTATACATAGTAAGCTTAATAAAATGCACACCATTGCAGCTGGACATGCAACACACCAATGACCAGCACAGCACAGTTGTCATGCAATTACAATACACAAGCATGGATACAACATGACACACCAAACAGCCCCACACAGTACACATGTACACTAAATGCATGTGAAAGATAAGACATACATATGTTCAAAGCTTTTCTCAAGGTTCATAGCTCAGCATGTTCAATACATGTACAGTACTGTAGCTTTATTTTATATATAATCGGCTGTGTTGTACAGGTACAATTGCGGTTCAATGAACATGATTTTATATAAAATCGGCTGTGTTGTACAGGTACAATTGCGGTTCAATGAACATGATTTTATATAAAATCGGCTGTATTGTACATGTACAATTGCGGTTCAATGAACATGATTTATGTGTACATGTACCTACATTATTGGCCTGATTGATATTAGCTCCAGGCTCCAATAGTGTCTTCACTACATCAAGATGTCCATTGTCACTTGCTGCATTCAATGGACTGCAACCATACTGCAATACAAATGTCATCATAACTAGAGGCTGGACAAGTGGAGGTGAGTGTTGAAACATAACATATGACAGATGTAACATTTCTGTACAAAGGGAGGTCAAAGGTGGAGGGTAAGATGACAGATGGGTGGGAGGGAAGGGACAGAGCCAGGGAAAGGAAAAGAGGCTTTACATTAAACGTTACAAAAGGTGGGCACAGAAGAGTATAGAATTGTTGACAACAACAGATAGGGCGTCCAGAGTCCTTTGGAGTATGAGGTATTGTACCAGCAACTTGCAATTCTCTGTGTAATTTAATACCTTCTCTTGGCACTGATTTTTTGGGGTATGAACTGAATACATGGTACTCTCACAACTGGCAAAAAGGGGGAATTTTTACAAATGAACTTTTCAAGTAACACATTTGTTGCATAATGTCACATTTAATAGCCATTTCATTTTCAACCTAATATATATTTCATTTTCAGCATGAAAAGCCCACTATTGGTAGGATGTTTGTGCTTAAGGTTGTCACCCAAAGACTAACTGGACAAGATAACGAAAGTTGGTAACAACATAATATCTCATTAATGTATTCCCTGGGAGGCTCCCCTTTCACTAAGTGTGCCTGATATTTGGTAGCTGTCAGGGTAATGCACAGAGATTACTGCCCATGTTCACTGTCACTGTTTTGCCCACTGAGAGGGCAGGCAACAGCCACAGCTGGACGATTGCTACCTAGCCAACAGGGACCAATGACAAGTGCTGGCTATCATTGGGTCGGCCTGTGTTCCAAACCATTACGCTGGCAATGGTTAGGTGGCTATTGGGGTAGAAGCCCTGAGGGTGCCGCCCAAGTTATAGTGTAACTATATACCCACAATAGGGTTTAAGGTGGGTTTATGGTTCCAGGCATGGGAGTACAAATACAACATGTGAGCATGTGCCAATGTGAGTGTGTAAATGTTACTGAGCTGAGGCTATGACTGCACTGTCTTAGGGCTGTGTCAGAGAGTGACACGTGTACACCTTGCAGCTTTCACTCCGCCATCTCTTGATCGTTGCTGGGGGTAGACCACTACTAGACACTGCTGTCGCTGCTCCAATTCTTAGGCTGTGAGTGTGGTACAACTTTGTGCTATAACCACACCTGCGGATCAGATGATGCAGGACCAATCTCAGTGCCCTGGCCGTGAGTGCTGTCCAAAGGGGTTCCTTGCAGATCGTGTCACGTGACCTAGGTATCTCTGCATTGCGAGGTGTGGGCAGCACTTGGTGTGTGTCTGACCGATGTTGATCTGGCAACTTTCCCCTTTCTGGTCTGTCTTCGATTTCTTAATCACAACTACCATGCTGCCCTTACGCATGGTGATATCCTTTGCGCTAAGGTGCTGGTCAGGATTAAACCCATGCTAGTTGGGTACTGTAAACTCGCTGACCCTTAGCAGACCAAAGACGCCCAGCGTGATGGCTGCTTTGAGCATCAAGCGATCGTGAGATGGTTTGTAACCCCTGTCAAGTTCTGAAAGCATCTGCCCTAGCATCGCGTTTGTAATCGATTGACGTTTTGGCCTGAGGTGGGCTGCTGGCATGGAACATTCGACACCTTGGTTGGTGCTCGCTGGACTCCTGTGACCGTTCATATGGTGTAGGTAAGACACTGAGCAAAAGAATCATTTTTCGAAAGGTCTGCAATCACGAGGTATTCCCCTTCCTTGTGGTTCTCCTTAGTCTCCTGGCCTGCATTTTAGCTGTAAAGTCATGTATTGTATTGTCAACATATTTAGCATGGCAGTGAATGCATCAATGAAATCATCAATTGGCATCACCTTTGTTTCTAGATTGGCATGATCAGTTTGTGTCCATTGCCTTGCCTCTACTGTATCAATTGAATTTTCACATGCCACTGATTGCAGAGGCTCAGTACCAGGGCATTTTTTGCAACTTCCGAAAATGCACTTCAAGCTTTGAGGATTGCAGTGCAATTTTGTCAGGCAGTTACTGTAGTGTTTCAGTTGACCACCAGAGAGGGACTCAAGCTTGCTGCCCATCATCATTCACTTCACATTCTGCTGAATGGTACATACACAAACAGAGTGAGTGCCGCTTGCTCCTGCAAGAATGCACTCTCTTGGTCGTAGACTGGCAAATTTAGAACATCCAACGTTTCAATCCGGGTGTTGTTTCTTCCACTCATTATAGGCTTCTTTTAGATTACATAGCAATAGTCTTTTTGCATACATGTATGTTGTGGGTCCATCTGCTCCCAGTACTCCTATCTGCCTGGCATGACACGGCTCAGCTCATCGGAAGGTACAAGTTCTTGAATGCTTCACCAGTCTGCAGTGATAGTGAATTGGTATGCTGAGGATTTGGGGTAGACTAGACTCCTTTTTCCGTTACCAGCAGCTTTGCCTGCCTTGCTAGATACCGTGAGACACCAAAAACCCTTGATATTTTTTTCAATGACCACCAACTTCGAGGCAAAATTTTTCAAATCATCAGTTTTTCACTCCTGCATGGACACAGATGAACGAAACTTGCCTTTTAGTTGTTGTTTTATCATTTCTTCTCCCATCAAGTGCTGAAACAAGTCTGAAGTCAGTTGCTTCCTCTGATGATACTTCTTCAACCGAGCTACCTTTGCTTGCACTTACAATAGATTGTTTGTATTCTTAAACATCCCCACCTGTGTCAGTAGCACCCACTGAAGTTACTTGCATACCATCGATGTCGCCACCAGTATTAGTTTGCAAATCATCCAAGTTAGTGTCAGCTACGGCTTGCAGCTTTACGACACACTGTACACAAATAGTGCTGACGAGTTAGGCTAAATGTAGGATGTTGCATTGATCACTAACAAAGAGATATCAACTCAGTTAACAATAACACAAAAAGACAAAGTACATGTAGCCCTAACTGTACCGGCCACAAATCAGTTGACCGTGCATGACTGGCGTGTGCTTACATGCGAGTTGCGAGGAAATACCCACACATAGCAAGTACCAAACACCATCGCATGCGAGCTCGATTACCCACACAAGTGTTGTCTTGTTAACAACTTTTACTGCGTGTACACACACGGATCTCTAATCAACACACGAGTGTCTTTCAACTTACTCATGGGCGGTACTGTAACCTGTTAACGTAAACATACTAAGTGGGGTATTATTGCGAACCCATTATTCCACGGTTCCAACGCTTGCATTCACAAGGCAAACGCCATGTAGCTTGATCATTGATATTCCTTTGTTTGATGGGTCCGCAATAATACCCCACTTAGTATGTACAATGCATGACTTTACAGCAAAAATGCAGGCCAGGTTTGTTCAAGAGACCTAGGAACAGCTCAAGGAAAGTGAATACCTCGTGATTGCAGATTTTTCTGAAAATTATTCTTTTGTTGTTCAACTCAGAATTCCACACCGCTTTGCACACTGCGCTGCAGAGTAAAAGAACTGTTAGAATTTCCTGAACCTGTGCTTGCATCTCATGGATTTTGGCGTGCCTGCAGAGTGGCACTTTTTTGCCACCTCTCATGGCAAATCGCTGGAGACGGTGCTGGGGGGACTCTGAAGCGACTTGCCACAAATGCCAGTCTGCAACATGCATGCAAAGACCATACACTAACAGCACATCAACTGTACCAGTTTGCAGTGAATGACATCAAAGATATGCATTTCTGTTTTGTGGCATTAGAGGAACACGAACAGGAAGCTCAACTATTGGACGGATGTTTGTCCAGAAGCAGAACTGTTCGGGCACACAAAAGCTTCACTGTTTCATTCCAATTTCATCTAACACTCTTGAAGTGAAGCTGTTTTCATCGAGTACAGTATCCAGAAGAGAAAAGGTGGAAGTAGGAAGTGCACCTGTCCTCTCTCCTCAAGCTACAGCAATCGGTGGATATGTCACCATAGCTTATGATGGATAATGCTGGCTTGGTTGTGTTTCTGGGGCACGTACGACTGAACATGCCATCACGGTAAAGTACCTACATCCCTGCATCCCAGCATCCTCCTTTGTGCACCCTGAGCAGTGACCTTTTGCCCAAGTCTTTTCAGGTAGATCTTCAGCCCAATCTGCTATGGTGCAGATGAACAACTCAGAACTGTTTGGAGAAGGGTTCTTGACAGGGCGGGTTTGGAGTTGTTGGACGCCACTGTTAACCATCTTAGTGCCTGCCTTGATAGGCTCACGACAGAGTGTATGTAGACCTCTCTGATGTTCTGACCTCTGTCAATGCTACCACTGCAACTGGTAGAACATATTCACTAACCAGAAAGGAGATGCAGGAAGCCAGTGCTGCTCTTAAGGTCGGCATACACGGGGCGACTTCCTGCCGACATGCAACTCGCATGAATATGGGTAAAAGTTCCGTAATTGTTTAGTTTACTGATGGTTTGCGGAACATTTGTCGATATTCATTTGAGTTGCATGCTTTGAGTTGCATGCGACAAATCGGCAGGAAGTCGCCCCGTGTATGCCGGCCTTAAGAGCAAGATTTGTATAAACTGGTGATGTGAATGTGGTTAGGAGATGATATTCATTAAAAACACTGTGGCTGGGTGTTTATGATAAGACAAATGCACTTGTCTTATCATAACACCCAGCCACAGTGTTTTTAATTTTGACAATAAACTATTTTAGGGGGACTTAAAATGGCTAACTGCCTTTAAATCAAAATCCCAGGCCACCATACCACTTTCACACTAAGTTAATCACAAATTATGTCAAATGCTGTTGGCAAGTATCTAAAATAAATTGGTGGCATAATTTTCTTCTTAATAATGATCAAAAGAAGAGTAGTGGTCTACATTGAGGGTTGCAACTAAGCAGCAAGGAATAATAAGCTTTTCAAACTGATATTAAAAGATTATGGATGAGAAAAGCGATGAAATATCCAGCAGACTCAATCCAGAGCATAATTTGGAATCAGTTTTTACAACTAAAAGACAAACAACAAGATTAACTGGTGTCTTAGCCTGAAGCTTCTAATCTCAGCATGTTATGGTCAAAAAAACATAGTTGCTTTACCATTGAACGAACACTACGAGATTACACTCATCGTTAAGGTTTTGAGATTTGTCTGTATGCCAAATTGGGGTGTGCAGAGCCCTAAAAGCTCTGGCACACACAACAAGCAGTGGACACACAACTAGCACTCAGGGCACACAGGCACACACAACCATCGATGTGGAGGCACACACAACTACAAATCAGAGGCACAAATAATAAGCAATGCACAGTACACACAACCATCGATGTGGAGGCACACACAACTACAAATCAGAGGCACAAACAATAAGCAATGCACAGGTACACACAACCATCAATGTGGAGGCACACACAACTAGAAATCAGAGGCACAAATAATAAGCAATGCACAGGTACACACAACCATCAATACACAGACACACAACCATCAATGCAATGCTCTTATATAACATGGTTGCCAAGTATCATTGCTAACAAGAGACCATGGACCCCTACACCTACGAGACAACCTTACAACCTATACACACATATAGGTGAAAGCATTCAAAACCACTAACCTCTTGACACAAGGAATAACAAGTGCAAGAATGTGCAATACAAGGATAAGCCCTAACTACATGCAATAAGCAGAAGCATATGCCATAAAATGCTGATAAAATCATGAGCTTAAGTACCAGAAACACAGGCCACAAGTAGCAAGTACAAGGATATCCCAACCCATGACAACAATCAGTAACTAGGGCAACTCATATGATACGTCATAGCTAGCAAGTACAAGTAGGGATAACTCAGTACATGGATGATCAGTGACATGCTCCAAACTGCGTGCTAGGTCTTAACTATCTAGTACATGCAGGAATAACTCATGACTGGGGTAATTCCATTTCCATTCAGGTACATGAATGTAGGACAGAAGGGCTGATAGGCCTACACATCATGATTTTCATGTGCCTGGGCCATAAGTAATGACCTGCATTGGTATGACACAGCTACAGTGTATCAGTAACAGACCTGTGCAGAGGTATGCGTGTAAGCTAGAGTTGACATATCTGGATTGTCATGTGGAGAGTGCCTTAATCAAATCACTTAACAGTTTGGGTTGCTGGATGACACTGCATGTATTGTCGTCCATGTCCAGATGTTAATAGAGTGAAGCAGGTATGAAAGTGCTAAATGTCACGCACTGCTTGAGTACTAATAGTCAGTCCAGCAATGCTGCGTACGTGCAGCAAAAGGAGGGAGTGCATGACCTGAATGCAGGTTGGGCGTTTATGAACTGGCAATAACAATGTTTTAATTTATAAAGAGAGGGGAGAGGAGGGGCATAATAACAGGTGGCTATGATTCATCCCATCAACTGTCCGAAGATAGAGGTGAAGATTTGCAGAGCCTAATGCAACCTGTTATCTTTGGTTATGAAACTAGTTAATGGGATGTGCATAGTAGTATTTAATACATCTAGTCAGTTAGTTAAAAGTATAATGAAAGGCAATCATCAGGTTAGTCATCACGTGAAAATATAGTTATTCAAAATGCAGTTAGTCAAAAATTATATTCAACTGCAATCTATGTGGTCCATTACCAATAATTGGACAGAATCTGGGAACCAGGCACTGTTACGATATTGCATCATGGCACATGTGTAAGCGTAGAAAAAGCTATCGCAAACGTTGCTGCAGTTTATAGATTGGTAAAAGGGTGTAATATATTTCAGGCCTATCACAATGGAGTTAGCAATTGGATTGAGCCAAGATGCTGATTATTTGGTCATGGGAGACCAAACTTATTAAATTTTATTAATCAATTAAATACATGTTGCTAATCACGAGCCAGGTGTGGATGATGGTAAGTTCCTTTTCTCTCAATCCTGATGAAAGTTAAACGCTTTTTATTTTGTTGCACTCTTTTGTATACAAATATACACTGTAGTCATTCAAATGCACACCATTGCAGCTGGACATGCAACACACCAATGACCAGCACAGCACAGTTGTCATGCAATTACAATACACAAGCATGGATACAACATGACACACCAAACAGCCCCAACACAATACAAATGTCAGAAGCTAGACTGTCACATGAAAAGTGGTTTCAGGTTGAACAATTTCACTGCGACAATGTGTCACTCCTCCCCACCCCACCCCAAGACCACTTATATGTGTTGAAAGGCCTAAATAGTGATTAATTCTATAGCACCTAAACTATCAGTGGAGATCGTGGTAGGTTAAGGACCTGGTTAGTTTACACAGACATAACAAAGAAGTTAGAAACATTATTCATTATCTACATGTAGCTCCATAGCCAACAATTAAAATCTTTACCAATGCAACCCTACCCTGGTAGGAAGGTCAATCAATGAATGGAGCACTTGTGCAGAGTGCTAGACGAGTGTACTGAGGGAAGAGTATTGCAGCAAAGTAATTAGGTTGACAGTACAGTAACACTACATACAAGAGATGGAATTCACTGCAAGTGTCCAGAACAAAAGCTGAGCGGGCGTGGCATAAGCAATCACGAGAATGAATGAAAAGCACTGTTGCATTCCTTCTCAGTGAAAGTTGTTGTGAGTCTCATGTTGCATGGTATGTACAGAACACCAGTCATAAGGGAGCTCCACATGCATGAGAGAAGTTGTCAACATCATGAATGAATAGAGAGGGCACTACAAGTACAAAAGCCCAGTCACAGTACAGAAATTGAGAATAGAATGAGTGGCCTCTCATACATGCTTATGACCAGTTCAATGGAATAGAATGCAAGTGCATGTGCAATGGACAGGTTCAGCAGAACAGATCTTGCATGCAAGGTACATGTGTGTGTGTGGTGTGTGTACCATCATTAGACAGGTTTAATGTTTGCCATGGGGTATGTGTGTACAGTATGTGTGCAAGTGTATTGTACATGAGTATCTGCGCACAAGATTCCATTTATGTAACAATGTAAGTGTACTGTACGTATGCATTTGTGTATGTCACGGACTTAGGTCTTCTCTGACGAGCTCCGCAAGGCTTGCGCACCGAAAATAGCCGAAGTTATAGTCAATAGCTTAATACATGATAACAGGCCTCATGGCATAGCATAGCATAGCCTTTAAATACTACTACAAACATGAAATCAGTAGCACCAGGCCTAACTAGGGTTCAATTACAGACAATAGTTTATGGGCTAGCTATACAAGCCAAGTTCACTCTCGCGGATGTAATATCTAATAAACACGTCCGATTCCCCGGGCTCAGCTGAGTTCACAATCCCTCACATCCCTCTCTTCTTCTCCTGCAGCAATGTCACTTGCTGCGTCTTCAGGCCACGTCGACCTAGACAGAGCGTCAGCATTCCCGTTAGAAGCTCCCGTTCTGTGAGCAACAGAAAAAATGTATGGCTGCAACGAAAGACTCCAGCGAGTAAGGCGAGAATTGTGATCTTTAAGCTTATCCATCCACACTAGCGATCTGTGGTCCGTTTCCACGATGAAAGGGCGCCCGAGAAGGTAGGTCCTGAACGCCTCCATGCCCAGTTTGATGGCAAGACACTCCTTCTCGATGGTAGAATATCGTTCTTCGCGCGGCAGCAGCTTTTTGCTGAAGTAGGCGATAGGATTTTCTCCACCAGCTGCATCCCTTTGACTCAGCACAGCTCCAATCCCCCTATTGGATGCATCAGTTTGCAATACAAACTCTTTATTAAAATCGGGGCTGCGTAAGACAGGGTAGCAACATAGCTGCGTCTTCAGTTGACGAAAGGCTCTGTCACATTCCGCAGTCCATTCCACTTGCTCGGGTGCCGACTTTCGGGTCAAATCCGTTAAGGGGGACGCTAAGGTGGCGTAGTTATGTACAAATCTTCTGTAATAACCAGTCAAACCCAAAAACGCACGGACTTGAGTCTTGGTCCTTGGTGTACCAAAGGATTCAACTGCCTGCACCTTAGAGTGGTCACTCCAAGACGTACTGAATATAATCAAGTCATCCAGGTAGGCTGCAGCGAAGCTTTCACACCCTTTCACGATCCTGTCCATTAGACGCTGAAAGGTCGCCGGTGCCCCCTCCTCCGCGACTGGTACTTGCCAGTACCCTCGAGTTAGGTCTAGAGTAGAAATAAATCTTGCTTCTCCCAGTCGCATTGGGTACGCGTCTGATTCGGAAACACTGTTCAGTCTTCGATAATCCACGCACAGCCTCAATGACCCGTCCTTCTTCTTCACGAGGACGACTGGAGAACTCCATTCACTATTTGAAGGTGTGATTATCCCTCCTTCTAGCATCTCCTGGATCTCCATTTCAACTTTTTCCCTATAAGCATGGGGAATGCGGTATGGAGGTAACCTTACAGACCTTGCCGACCCCGTTTCAATGCGATGTTCCGTCCAGTTTGTTTTCCCGGGTGAGTTACTCATCACTGCTGACAATTCGCAAAGCAAAGCATCCAACTCATCTCTTTGTGCCTTTGTCAGATGTGGTCCAAATTGTGGACTATCTTCTGCTCCAGTGCCCGCTCTTGAGCCATTCCATACTGGTATCTCGTCATCTTCATCCACATCCAAGTTTTCAGACCAGTAACTCGTGCAGACTGCACTGCTGTTGGAAAGGAACTCCCGCAACATATTAATATGGAATACCCTCTTCCTCTTCCGCCGATCGTGCATGTCAATTAGGTAGTTAACCTTTCCAACCTGTTTCACCACCTTATAGGGCCCCTGCCACTGTGCTGTCAGCGCACTTGATGACGTAGGTAACAAAACCAATACCATGGCACCTTCGTTGAGAGTCCTCATCCGCGCATTCTGGTCATACCAGCTCTTCTGTGAGGCTTGCGCCTTCTCGAGGCTCTCTCGAACGATCGTTGTCATCTCCGCCATCTTCTCCCGGATAGACATTATGTGTGACACCACATTTTCGCTGCTCTTTTCCTTAGCCACCCAGGACTCTTGCAGCACATCTAAAGGTCCTCGGACTTCCCTGCCATAGAGTAACTCAAATGGAGAGAAACCTGTGGAGCTCTGAGGAACCTCACGATAAGCGAAAAGCACATATTGAATCAACTTATCCCAGGCTTCTCCCTCTTGTGTGGCAACCTTCCTTAGCATGGACTTCAGCGTCTGATTAAAGCGCTCGACCAACCCATCCGTCTGCGGATGGTAAGGGCTGGTACGAATGGGACGAATGTGCAGCAGCCTGTACAGTTCAGCTAGTAGTTGGCTGGTAAAGTTGGACCCCTGATCGGTCAGAATTTCTCGGGGAATACCCACTCTTGTAAACATCTTTACCAGTTCCTCTGCCACTGCTTCCGCGTCCACCGCCCGCATTGGCATTGCCTCCGGGTATCTTGTGGCGTAGTCACAAACTACTAGTATGTACCGATTACCTGAGCTACTCCTGGGCAACGGGCCAACAATATCCATTGCGATTCTCTGGAATGGCTCCTCCACAATTGGTAGCGGTATTAGGGGTGCGTGTTGAGGCTTGACCCGGGACGTCTTCTGGCAAGTTTCACACCTTTTACAGAAATCTGCTACGTCCTTACGCAGGGTCGGCCAGTAGAATCTCTGTAGTACCCGATCAGTGGTCTTATTTTTGCCTAAATGTCCTGCCAATGGAATGCTGTGAGCAAGCTCCATAACAACACTTCGACACTGACTAGGTAGCACTAGCTGATCCCTTGCATATGGTTAAGAATCTCCTCCCAACAGCATCACCACCACACGGTACATAAGCCCATCCTTTATTACAAAACTAACCCCGCTTGTACTCTCCTTTTTGTCCACAGCCTTCCGTAGGACTCCAAGCGTAGGATCTGTTTCTTGGAGAATTCTCAGCTCCTCCGCCGATATATCCTGTGTATTCTGCATGCATACAGGTGGGTCTGAGCATACCTTTGCTCTGTGTATCCGCCTTCCTTCCCGCTTCTGGCTTCTGCTTTGCACCAATTTTTCTCTCCCACCATGAAATATGGTGTCGTCCAGCTCCTCCCCCAAATTCCATGTCTCCTCTTGTGGCTCGTCCAGCAAGATAGGATTTGGTCGCACACCAGACCGAAGCTCCTTCACTAGGCTGTCTCTCTCGGCCTTTGCCTCCTTTTTGGCCTGTGCTCGAGTTGTAGCCATAAATACTCCTGCCCGTTCAGAAGCTTGGCTCAGTAACATTCCAAGTTCTGGAACATCTGTCCCTAAAAGAACGTCCATAGGAAGAGTGTCAGACACTGCTGCTACAGTGTCTATCGTGTAGCCGTCTAGTTCTACACAAATATCAGCCATGGGATACATGGCCGTGTCCCCATGAGCACATCTAACCACAGCAGATTCTCCCTCCCGAATCTGCCCATCGGAAACCAGGTCGCTATGGACCATAGTCCTGGAACATCCGGTATCCAGCATAATACCCTCTACTCTGCGACCGTTAACAGTCCCGGAGCGTTGAAGTCCATTTCTCCAACCTACATGTGCACAAACTAGAACATTATTAGGGCAATGCCTCGATATGTGTCCCTTCTTGCCACAATTGAAGCATGTTACCCCCTCCCGATCCAGTGTCTCCTTTCGGCCCGAAGTATATTTTCCCCTCTCGCTCGGTACCGTCGAAGGCAGCCCGCTCCTTCTTTCGCTGTCTCGCTGACCTCTTGGCCATGGCTTCATACCCGTGTTTTCTCGTCGACTCTCCCGCTTTACCTCCGGGTCTCGTTCCTGTTTTCGGGCCCGCACATAGTTGTCAGCCATATCAGCAGCCTCTGTTGACGTTTTGGGTTTCCGTTCTGACACCCAAATTTTCAGGTCCCTTGGTAGCGCATTTAATAGCTGCTCACGGACCATCAGGTCCCGAACCTCCGCAACGGTTTTGCAGTCTTTTGTCCATTTCTGCAAAAGGTCATATAACCTTACCGCAAGCTCACTTACCGTTTCGTCTTCTTTCTTCACCGTCTCTCTGAACCTCTGTCGGTACGTTTCATCCGAAATATCGTAGCGGCGTAGGATGGCCTCCTTCAACAACTGATAGGTTCCAGCATCCTCTGCCCTCATGGCAGCGTAGGCCTGCTGTGCCTTGCCTGTCAGTTGTGGAGCCAGCTTTACCGCCCACCGGTTCTCCTTCACCTCGTACGCCCGCATTACTCTCTCGAACGTAACCAGGTACGACTCAATGTCGTCCTGCACTGTCAATTTCACAAGTTTAGCCTCACCTTCTTTGGACCCTTGCGAAACATTTGTTCTCGTCTCCTCCACTTGCCGAGACTCTCCAACGAGCCTCGTGAGCATTTCCATTTGCTCGCGCATCAGAGCTTTCTCTTCTTCTGCCACTCGCTGTTGCCTCAGCCTCTCTTCTTCTACCACTCGCTGTTGCCTCTGCCTCTCTTCTACGAACTGAGCATCTCGAGACTTCCGATCCTCGAGCAGCACTCGCATCAACCCCTCTATACTTTCTGCGCTCATTTTCTCTTGTTGTACGCTCCCGCTTTCCTTGTAGCTACGTCCCGACCTAGTTGACATACACCGCACGGATAACCTTACTCTCAGGTCTCGCCGTCTGGGTCTCGCCGATCAACTGTCGCTGCGATAGATCCCGCCGCTGCCACCAAATGTCACGGACTTAGGTCTTCTCTGACGAGCTCCGCAAGGCTTGCGCACCGAAAATAGCCGAAGTTATAGTCAATAGCTTAATACATGATAACAGGCCTCATGGCATAGCATAGCATAGCCTTTAAATACTACTACAAACATGAAATCAGTAGCACCAGGCCTAACTAGGGTTCAATTACAGACAATAGTTTATGGGCTAGCTATACAAGCCAAGTTCACTCTCGCGGATGTAATATCTAATAAACACGTCCGATTCCCCGGGCTCCGCTGAGTTCACAATCCCTCACAGTGTATGTGCACAATGTTTTGAAAACGAATACAGTGAACAGGTCCATCTACATAAGAATGCATTGTGTGCACAAGTGTGTACATTCATGTACGCTTTGTGAAAACAGTGTGAGAAATAAGAACCAAAAGTCACTGCAAGAGGTACGAAGGCCATGCAATAATTGGATCGGAAAGAAGATGAGAAGATTAGCAAGGGCTATGGCAAAAGATAAAGCTTCCTGTAGAGAAAGGTGCATGATGTGAGTGCACAGGAAAGGCTAATGCATGTGGTATTGCATACTATTCTTTAGCTCACATTACAGTGCGTGTGTGTGTGTGGGGGTGTGTGTGCTAGTGTACAATGCATGTACAGAGTACAGAATGGCCTCCCATACATAAAAAGTCCTATGGGACATGTATGCATAGAAGACCATTCCTATGCATCCCTTGTACACTACATGTACATTTGGCTATATGTACCGACCTATGTGCAGTTAAAGGAGGATCTAAAGAGAAACACTCATATGAATACTCCTCATGCACGGAGAGTTGCCAAAGGAATACAGTTTCATTTACACAATGTGTGACATGCATAAGAGTGTGGGAGTCTGATTTGAATGCAGCTCAGATTTCAAGCTACAAGGGATCACTTATGAAGTCACTGCCACTATTGAGGGACAGGATGTGAGGCTACATGCACTGGATGGCATACTGCTGACATGATTTAACTTTAGTGAATGGCTACATGACTCCAGGGCTCCACCAGCTAAGATTAGCCAGCCAGTAGCCACCCCTTATTGGTTTTAGCCAGGGATAAATTGTAGCCAATAACAAATAGCCACTTAGCCAATAATAAACGTGAATACGTTTACAGTTCATGCAGTATTACCACGCGGACTTGCGGTTCAACATGGCTGAGTCGAGTTGCCCTTCCGAAGAACAAGGTACTAGTAGAAATACAAAACGGATGCGATTTTCGTCACTTAATGAATGGTCTCTGAGTTACTTTCAAAAAAACCTTGCATCTAACAAAGCATACTATATCTGCAATCTTAAGCGCAAGCTTCCATGTGGTGAGAGTAGAGATTGTGGAACTACATACTGTAAGACCACTGGACCTGCAAACCTTCGTTACCATCTTTAAAATGCACATGGTTTAAGCCCCTTCGTACCTGAAAGAGCTGGTAGTTCTAGCGAATGATAATAAAGGCTTAAAAAAACAGATGGCCTTGACAAACAATGTTTGCTCCAAGTACAGACAGCGCAAAGACTCAGGTTGAAAAACTTGCTCTAGCATGGTGTATGAACCTGCGTATGTCGTTCAAACTCCTGCGGGATCCGTATTTCATTAGTGCTTTTTCAGCTAGCATTCCTCCGGGATTTAAAGAATCTGATCTCACCACTGCAATAATCGAGTATGATAACAAGCTGTGTGAACGTTTAAAGGAACTCCTTAGCACTTCTGTAGCATCACTGGAGCTGGATGGTGGAAAGGATGTTAATTCCCGAAAGCTAATAGGTTTGGGTGTTTTGAAGGATGGGAGATGCCTTTGTTGGGATCTCTTAGATACTGATGGTGACACGTTAGATACAGGTTATTATGACACACTGTCATTACAGATGCAGTACTTAAGATGGAGAAAGATGGCTTATTCATTGCTTCTATTACAGTAAGCTTCTCCAAATGCTGGTATCAGTCAAGCTATTACTGAAGGGTCCCTAAAATGGCTTCTTCATTTTCAATGTGGTTGTCACACCCTGGAATTGCTAATGGAGGATCTGGCAAAAGCAATTCCCTCAGTTGCTTTAGCTATAAAGGTAGCCAAAGATACAGCAAACAACATAAAAAACCACAAATGTCTTCTTAAAGCATAGAAAACTGCCCAACTGGAGACTCCAGGTCATAATGTTTTGAAAGTAATATTGCCATGCAATACTCGCAAATGGTCATGTGGCTTCCTTTGTATAGCTCGTATACTGCAATTACAACATTATTTGATAGCAATGGCTGCTCGAGATGACTTGGAAAGTGAAAATTTTATTTTGCCAGACTTTCAGTTGCTTGAGTATGCCAGAAGTGCATTGTTTGAGTTCTATTTAGTTGAGCAACTATTGCAACGTGATTCAGCCAACGTAATCCATCTCTCATTCTTTTGGTACTCTATCAGTACTAAGGTGAAACAAACTGTGATCAACCTGCGTCAAAAAGGTTTTCACCCTGAAGCAAATGCACTTGAAGAAAAAAAATGAAACAACGACAGCTGCTTATGGAAGAGTCAGGAGTGTTCCATTTGTGTCTTATCTTGTGGCCAGAGACAGTAAATCTTCCAAATCTGCAAAGATATGCTAACAGAGAAATAGAATTTCTTGTTATGCATCAGTGGAAGAAGTGGCAGAAGTTTGCAGATATTGTTGGTCTTCCACAGGAATATCGCACCTCTGATCCTCAAACAGATGACGAAAAGCAAACTAATTTCATCCTCAGCTGTCGTTCAGATTTGATGAAGCATGTTACCACTGGGGATACAGCCATCCGTACTGCTAGAGCCCATTTTCTGAGAGATAGCAAAACAGCTGAAGAAAAGTTAAAGCATTGTGATAAATTGCCTAAGCCATCGAAGGATTCAAAGGCACATGCATTTAACCTTAAAGCATACTGGGAAAGTATTGGAGCAGATATACCTGCATTATTTGTATTGTACTACGTTTTAAGCTGTTGTGCTGCCTCTGAAGCTGGAGTTGAGCGGTTCTTTTCTACTGAGGGCCTCTTTCATGATGATGAGCGTTCATCAATATCTCCAGTCATAACTAAAGCAGTCATCTGCACTCGCTGGAACCACGATTTGGTGAAAAGGCAGTATGTCAGAGAGTTCCCAATGGACGTACAAGATGTTGAGTTTGATGAATAGAGTGTGTTTATTGTACTTTTGTCCTCACATGCTGAACGTAATTTATACAAGCAATATTATATATTAGCCAGTTAGCCAATAAAATTTTAAATAGCCAGAGATTAGCCAGCCTGCCTCATTAGCTACTTAGCTGGTGGAGCCCTGGAGAATACATGCATTGAATGACGTCATGCTTACATTTACACACTAACCCAAAAACACACATCAGTGGTACTGTACATGTAGTTACATCGTCAACCTTGTTACTGAATTGTCTACTTCATTGAGCAAAAAAACTGTGAAAAAAGGTATGCAGATTGGAAACTAAGGGGCAACAATTATTTATGGAATGACCCTGCTGATATGTACGCCTGGATAGTCCCCGGCTGGAGGTTCATACTCAGGTCCGTCACAAATAGTGCCAGAGTTCATGCTGTGCCTGGGAGTAGTTTTCGGTGGTGGGTGCTGCAGAAATCGTAATCACTGCGGAACCATGCCCCATTAAAGTATGCTCCATAGCCCAGTGTCCCAGAAGCATCTGTAAATAAGTTGATGGCCTCTACATCCTTCCAGTTGGGATCGAGGAAGATTGATACATGTACATGTACCTCTCATTCCATGAAGGAAAGAACCTGTTCCACCAACACCTAAACAACACACCTAATTTGCCAAAATTATTATTCATTATTATCAAGTCTGCTGCATAATTGTGATGGTGGTCGCTGGACCTTCCAGCTTGTCCAAGGCAACTGGGATCCCCAGCCTCTCGCACACTCTAAGCATGGTTTCCGTTGACTCACTACAGGTGGGTTGTCCAGGTGGGCCAGCCAGGAGGAAATCATCAAGGTAGTGGATCAGATCTGCTGCATAGTTGGTGGCCATGATCCAGTGAAGGGCAGAGGCAAACTGGTTGAAGATGTACAGAGTTGATTCAGTTGTTGCACCCTGTTGTTCTGGCTCTGGCTCGCTTGAGGGATCCTGAAGGTGCAGGTAGAGTCGCTCTACCAGGGCCGCCTTGTTTCCCGTCCTCACGAGCTTCGCCACGCCAAGCCAAAGATGGAGGACCTAGCACGCTAACTTTTCTAATTCCTTATGGTTCATGACTATGAACTGCAGTGGCTGATGACTGAGTGAGTCACCCTTCCCAGACCTCTCTTATACATATACCATGCCTGGAACCAGACCCCTAAACCTGTTTGGTGGTTATGGTCTGTGGCTATATGCTGGGGAGGTATAGTATGCTTAGCTAGGCCTTTGATGTTTATCTAAAGGTGAGGCTTTGCTGACAATGTTTAAGACCTACATGTAAACAACACCTAATTTAACAAAAGTAGTATTATTGTTAAACAAGCTCATAACAAAAGTGTTCCACATGAGAGGACATGGTGGCATATAGCATGATGATTTGACTTGGAATGACCCTGTAGTACATATCTACATGTAGCCCTGGTTCTTCAATAATCAAAGCACCTGCTACATGCACTGGATGGCACACTGCTGACAGATTTACACCCAATCACCACACAGTAACAGTTACATACAGTGTAAGTGTATACACCAGATCACACCCACACATCATGTACAAACACTCACACACACAGACACACCCATATCAGAAGCTAATGCATCATTCACTTCAAGCTGCAATTACTCACACAAGTGAGAATAACATGACCAGCGACCTTTCTAATTAGCTTGGACATAGAGGAGGACAGGGATAAGATAAAATGAACCTGCACTTTGGGAAATGTACTTGCATTAGTGCAAGTGTGTGGACCTGTATTTCCAACATTGAGCATGTACATGTATATGTGGTCACATAAAAGTCGACATGATTGTGAACATGTTAAAACTTTGAAACCTAATACCTGCAAATGTTTGTGTCTTCAAGTATTTTTTATTAGCAGTTCCATGACAATGAAATTGGTTTTTGTAAAAATTCATCTGCGATGAGATTTTAACCCCAGAAGGGCTTTCCTCACTGTACGTGTATCACATGGTGTGGGTGGAGGCCCATCTATAGGTCTTTGTCAGAGTACAGGCTCCCATTCTATGTGTGTAAATATTGTGCTATTCTGTGTTGGTATGTGATTGTGGGAAGCTGCAAGTCATTGAAATTGATCAAAAGTAGTGGGAAAAATGGCCAAAGGGTGGATAAATAATAATATTGTGCGTAGGTCATGTTGTGTGCATCATGTGTCACCTGGTGTGGAACACAACTATTGTGAAGTAAGACCAGAAGAGGAAGAGAGAGGAAAGGACAGCTGTTACAACACATGGACACCACACATGTACAGTACATACAAACACGCTCACACCATTGATAATAGAATTTATGTTAGAACTTTGAAAACTAATACCTGCAAATGTCTGTTTGTGTTTTCAAGTATTTTTTTATCAACAGTTCCCTAACACTGAAATTGGTTTGTGTAGATATTCTTCTCCAATGAGGTTTTATCACCAGAAGGGCATTGCTCACTGCTGGTTTATTGCATAGTGTGGGCGGAGGGTGTGTGGGCCCATCCGTAAGTCTATGTCAGTTTACAGGCTCCCATTCTATGTGTATAAATACTGTGCTATTCTGTGTTGGTATGTGATTGTGGAGGTGGGTGCAGCACACAATGGACTGGGAAATATACATGTAGCTACAGTACAATAATTATGTTACACAATACATGTACATGTAGTTACATCATGATAAATTACCAGGCTTATGGTATAGCACCTACTGCACATGTCATGGCAAATGGCAAAGGCAATTTGATACATGTACATGTATGAAGGTGGAGTAGGAGGTACTACATGTATAACAAGGAGCCACATGTAACCAGTGTAAGGGAGATACAATGTATGGACATGTGTGACATCCTGTAACCACTGAATATATGTCTACCTACTGTACCTTCATGGCCTGATTGATATTAGCTCCAGCCTCCAATAGTGTCTTCACTACATCAAGATGTCCGTTCCTACTTGCTGTGTATAATGGACTGAAACCATCCTGCAATACGAATGTCATCATAACCAGAGGCTGGACTGCCACGTGAAAAGTGGTTCCGGGTTGAACAATTTCACTGCCACAATGTGTCCCTCCTCCCCACCCCACCCCAAGACCATTTATGCACAATCAACTCTACATGCTAGGGAACATGTATTTAAGACATGCATTTGGACCTTAGATAGTATTGTTTTAGTATGTGATTGTGATTGTGTGTGTGTGTGTGTGTATGTGTGTGTGTGTGTGTGTGTGTGTGTGTGTGTGTGTGTGTGTGTGTGTGTGTGTGTGTGTGTGTGTGTGTGTGTGTGTGTGTGTGTGCGTGCGTGACAGGGCAACACACAATGGACTGGGAAAAATAGCTACAGTACAATAGGTATCAAGTACATGGAGAAGCCAGGGGAATCCCTCATGCAAAATGGCCTATCAATTAAATTTGCTCCAAGACGATTGGACCAGCCTACATGTAGATCAACAACCAGTTGAGACTGTGTAAACAAACTAAGTACAACAAGGTGAATTCAAAATGAGTCTTTCAACTGGTACACTGTATTACAGTCCAGTGGTTCATCTCTCCATACATCTGTCAGGCAAGTGGCTTAGGAATATTAGCAGCTACTCATATTTAAAAGGAGGTTGCAATATTTCGCTACCTTCAAATCTGATTAAAAATTCATTATCCATTAACGTATGCAGTTATTAAACTATTTTTACTTCTTAATGATACAACTCCATAACATCCTTTGTTACATGTATGTGCAAAAAGCCCTAACTGATACATGTCGAGGCTTAAGCTATCTTCTTTTGAAAATGAAAAAGGTCAAAGAAAAATTAATTATTCAGCAAGTCGTATTATTAAAACGAGACATCATAGAGTATACAAGTGTATAGCTAATATCTTACATGAAAGTATTATATGAGAGTGGGATGTCAATATGTAAGGGTGAGGTATTCAGGGTGGTACAATTTCATGTGGAATGACCCGACATCATTCACTTCAAGCTGCAATTACTCACACAAGTGAGAATAACATGACCAGCAACCTTTCTGATTAGCTTGGACATAGAGGAGGGCAGGGATAAGACAAAGACAAAACAAACCTGCACTTTGGGAATTAGTACAGGTGTGTGGACGTAGTACCTCAACATTGAGCATGTACATGTATACATGTATGTGGCCACATAAAAGTCGACGTTTGTGTTTTTTATTAGCAATTCCATGACAATGAAATTGGTATTCTTATGCGATGAGATTTTATCACCAGAAGGGCTTTCCTCACTGTATGTGTATCACATGGTGTGGGTGGAGGCCCATCCATAGGTCTTTGTCAGTGTACAGGCTCCCATTCTATGTGTGTAAATACTGTGCTATTCTGTGTTGGTATGTGATTGTGGGAAGCTGCAAGTCATTGAAATAGATCAAAAGTAGTGGGAAAAATGGCCAAAGGATGGATATTGTACATAGGTCATGTTGTGTACATCATATGTCAACTGGTGTGGAACACAACTGTTGTGAAGTAAGACCAGAAGAGGAAGAGTGATGAAAGAACAGCTGTTACAACACATGGACACCACACACAGCACATGGACACCATACATGTACTTACAAACACACTCACACTATAGATAATAGGATACGTTACAACTTTGAAAACTAATACCTGCAAATGTATGTACGAATACATAACAACTGATACGTGCACATACACTGTACGATGCTGAAAACAGAGAGATAGATGGAAGGGGAGGGGGGTGGGGAGGGAGGGAGAAGAGGACGGAAATGGAAATGGATGTGACCCCCCAGCAAGATACATGTATATGTGAATGTAGGTGTAACTACAGTGTACATGTACTGTCTAGAATAACAGACCACCATTACTATGAAGTCTTCTCACATGCATATCTACATGTACAGTGTACATGCACACGTGCACTATTGCATACCACACGTGTACTCGTAGTCACAACACATATGCACACACGCATCTGGATGAATGGATGCTACAGTGTTTCAATACGGAATACCCATCTAATACATAGTTCATTGATTATACCACTGGTTTCTACAAAAGAATGCAGCAAGGTTCATAGCTCAGCATGTTCAATACATGTAGCTTTATTTTATATACAATCGGCTGTGTTTAATTGCATTTCAATGAACATCATGTATGTGTACATGTACCTACATTACTGGCCTGATTGATATTAGCTCCAGCCTCCAATAGTGTCTTCACTACATCAAGATGTCCACCAAAACTTGCTCCACATAATGGACTGCAACCAATCTGCAATACAAATGTCATCATAACTAGAGGCTGGACAAGTGGAGGTGGATGTTGAAACATAACATATGACAGATGTAACATTTCTGTACAAAGGGAGGTCAAAGATGGAGGATAAGATGACAGATGGGTGAGAGGGAAGGGACAGAGCCAGGGGAAGGAAAATAGGCTATACACAAAATGTTACAGAAGGTGGGTACAGAAGAGTATTAAATTGTTGCCCACAACAGATAGGGCATCTAGAGTCCTTTGGTCTATGAGGTATTGTACCAGCAACTTGCAATTCTCTCTGTAATTTAATACCTTCTCTTGGCACTGACTTTTTGGAGTATGAACCGAGATAATACATGGTACTCTCACAAGTGGCAAAAAGGGGGAATTTATACAAATGAACTTTTCCAGTAACACATTTTGTTGCATAATTTCAAACTTAATTGCCATTTCATTTTCAACCTAATAGATATTTCATTATCAGCATGAAAAGTCCATTAATGATTGTATGTTCATGCTTAAGGTTGTCAACCAAGGACTAACAGGACAAGATAACGAAAGATGGTAAAAACTTAATATCTAATTAACGCTTTCCCTGGGATGCTCCCCTTTCACTAAGTGTGCCTGATATTTGGTAGCTGTCAAGGTAATGCACAGAGATTACTGCCCATGTTCACTGTCACTGTTTTGCCCACTGAGGGAGCAGGCAACAGCCACAGCTGGACGATTGCTACCTAGCCAACAGGGACCAATGACAAGTGCTGGCTATCATGGGAGTACAAATACAACATGTGTGCATGTGCCAATGTGAGTGTGTAAATGTTACTGAGCTGAGGCTATGACTGCACTGTCTTAGGGCTGTGTCAGAGGGTGACGCGTGTACATCTTGTAGGCTTCACTCCGCCATCTGCCTAGGTTCTTGATCGTTGCTGGGGGTAGACCACTCCTAGACACTGCTGTTGCTGCTCCAATTCAATATACATGTATACCATGCCTGGAACCAGACCCCTAAACCTGTTTGGTGGCTATGGTCTGTGGCTATATGCTGGGCAGGGATAGTATGCTTAGCTAGGCCTTTGATGTTTATCTAAAGGTGAGGCTTCGCTGACAATGTTTAGGACCTACATGTAAACAACATCTAATTTTTAAAAAGTAGTATTATTGTTAAACAAGCTCATGACAAATGTGTACCACATGAGAGGACATGGTGGCATATAGCATGATGACCCTGTAGTACATATCTACATGTAGCCCTGGTTCTTCAATAATCAAAGCACCTGCTACATGCACTGGAGGGCACACTGCTGACAGATTTACACCCAATCACCACACAGTAACAGTTACATACAGTGTAAGCGTATACACCAGATCACACCTACACATCATGAACAAACACTCACACACACCAGACACACCCACATCTGAAGCTAATGCATCATTCACTTCAAGCTGCAAATACTCACACAAGTGAGAATAACATGACCAGTGACCTTTCTGATTAGCTTGGACATAGAGGAGGGCAGGGATAAGATAAAATGAACCTGCACTTTGGGAAATGTACCTGCATTAGTGCAAGTGTGTGGACGTGGTACTTCCAACATTGAGCATGTACATGTATATGTGGTCACATAAAAGTTGACGTGATTGTGTACATGTATGTTAGAACTTTGAAAACTAATACCTACAAATGTGTGTGTTTTCAAGTATTTTGGTGCTCCATGACAATGAAATTGGTTTTTGTAGATATTCATCTGCGATGAGATTTTAACCCCAGAAGGGCTTTCCTCACTGTAGGTGTATCACATGGTGTGGGTGGAGGCCCATTTATAGGTCTTTGTCAGAGTACAGGTTCCCATTCCATGTGTGTAAACACTCTGCTATTCTGTGTTGGTATGTGATTGTGGGAAGCTGCAAGTCATTGAAATAGATCAAAAGTAGTGGGAAAAATGGCCAAAGGGTTAATAAATAATAATATTGTGGGTAGGTCATGTTGTGTGCATCATGCGTCAACTGGTGTGGAACATAACTCTTGTGAAGTAAGACCAGAAGAGGAAGAGCCACGAAAAGACAGTTGTTACCTTATATGGACACCACACAGAACACATGGACACCACACATGTATATGTACATACAAATACACTCACCATAGATAATAGAATATGTTAGAACTTTGAAAACTAATACCTGCAAATGTCTGTGTTTTCAAGTTTTTTTTTTATCAGCTGTTCCATGACACTGAAATTGGTTTTTGTAGATACTTTTCTCCAATGAGGTTTTATCACCAGAAGGGCATTCCTCACTGCTGGTTTATCGCATAGTGTGGGCGGAGGGTGTGTGGGCCCATCCGTAAGTCTATGTCAGTTTACAGGCTCCCATTCTATGTGTATAAATACTGTGCTATTCTGTGTTGGTATGTGATTGTGGAGGTGGGTGCAGCACACAATGGACTGGGAAATATAGCTACAGTACAATAGTTATGTTACACAATACATGTACATGTAGTTACATCATGATAAATTACCAGGCTTATGGTATAGCACCTACTGCACATGTCATGGCAAATGGCAAAGGCAATTTGATACATGTACATGTATGAAGGTGGAGTAGGAGGTACTACATGTATAACAAGGAGCCACATGTAACCAGTGTAAGGGAGATACAATGTATGGACATGTGTGACATCCTGTAAGCACTGAATACATGTCTACCTACTGTACCTTCATGGCCTGATTGATATTAGCTCCAGCCTCCAATAGCGTCTTCACTACATCAAGATGTCCACCATAACATGATACATGCAATGGACTGCAACCATTCTGCAATACAAATGTCATCATAACCAGAGGCTGGACTGTCACATGAAAAGTGGTTCCGGGTTGAACAATTTCACTGCCACAATGTGTCCCTCCTCCCCACCCCACTCCAAGACCATTTATGCACAATCTACTCTACATGCTAGGGAACATGTATTTAGCCATGCAATTGGACCTTAGATAGTATTCTGTGTTTGTATTTGTATGTGATTGTATTGTGTGTGTGTGTGTGTGTGTGTGTGTGTGCATGTGTGTGTGTGGCAGGGTGCGCAATGTACTAACCGATTTGGTGTGTGTGACAGGGCAACACACGATGGACTGTACAATAGGTATCAAGTACACGGAGAAGCCAGGGGAATCTTTATGCAAAAATGGCCTATCGATTAAATTTACTATTGCTCCAAGACGATTGGTCAAACCTAGATCAACAACAGCTAGCCTAGTTGAGGCAAGGTGTGTAAGCTATGTGTGCACATATATGTATCGTGTTTAATACGGACCATTATCAGAATGACATGTATACTGGACATTTACCCCTGACAGTAAATGCACATAATTCAATGTACACCCATGAAGTGCATACTGCTAGCTGACTGATGTACAAGGCTGTGGACCGTAGTGCTCTAATTACAACTACTAGGATACAGGTGCACATGGCCCACATGCTGACTGGGATGTGAGAATACATGCATTGAATGACATCATGCTTACATTTACACACGAACCCAAAAACACACATCAGTGGTACTGCACATGTAGTTAATTCGTCAACCTTGTTACTGAATTGAGGGAATTATCTCTATGTACAATGTACAAGCAATATTCTAAGCTGCCAGTGCGAGTTCTTTGAACCAGTTTCCAAGGACAAAGTTTGTAAGAGAGTACTTCAGAACAATGCACCATCATTGCAATGCACTGACCTTATGCATAACCACGCCCTTGTGACATACACATTTATCGAAAGGTATGTCCTCCATAAAACCTTCCATTTTATGTCATAATAACAAGCATGCCCTTCGTTAGGTGCAAACAGTAGTCATTCAAAACAAGCAAAGTCGGGATAGAAAATTAATCATACAAGAGCATGTGCATGACTAACCAAATATAATTGGGTATACTAATGTATTGAAATTGTCTACTTCATTGAGCAGAACAACGGTGACAAAAGGTATGCAGATTGGAAACCAAGGGGCTACAATTGTTTTTGGAATGACACTGCTGATATGTACACCTCGATAGTCCCCGGCTGGAGGTTCATACTCAGGTCCGTCACGAATAGTGCCAGAGTTCATTCTGTGCACAAAGTTTGTAAGAGAGGACTTCATGTGTGTGCATGTATGTGTGTGTGTGTGTGTGTGTGTGTGTGTGTGTGTGTGTGTGTGTGTGTGTGTGTGTGTGTGTGTGTTTGGCAGTGTGCACAATGTACTACAGTAATCGATTTGGTGTGTGTGTGACAGGGCAACACACAATGGACTGGGAAAAATAGCTACAGTACAATAGTTATCAAGTACATGGAGAAGCCAGGGGAATCCTTTTGCAAAAATGGCCTATTGATGAAATTTACTATTGCACCAAGACGATTGGTCCAACCTAGATCAACAACAGCTAGCGTAGTTGAGGCAAGGTGTGTAAGCTATGCGTGCACATATATGTATCGTATTAAATACGGACCATTATCAGAATGACATGTACACTGGACATTTACCCCTGACAGTAAATGCACAGAATTCAATGTACACCCATGAAGTGCATACTGCTAGCTGACTGATGTACAAGGCTGTGGACCGTAGTGCTCTAATTACAACTACTAGGATACAGGTGCACATGGCCCACATGCTGACTGGGATGTGAGAATACATGCATTGAATGACATCATGCTTACATTTACACACTAACCCAAAAACACACATCAGTGGTACTGTACATGTAGTTACATCGTCAACCTTGTTACTGAATTGAGGGAATTATCTCTATGTAACATGTACAAGCAATATTCTAAGCTGCCAGTGCGAGTTCTTTGAACCAGTTTCCAAGGACAAGTTAACTACAGGTGGCTTGTCCAGGTGGGCCAGCCAGGAGGAAATCATCAAGGTAGTGGATCAGATCTGCTGCATAGTTAGTGGCCATGATCCAGTGACGGGCAGAGGCAAACTGGTTGAAGATGTACGGAGTTGACTCGGTTGTTGCACCCTCTTCGCAGGAATCTTCGGACTCGCGTGTAGCGTTGGGCACGTATTCACATTCTGGCTCTGGCTCGCTTGAGGAGGGATCCTGAAGGTGCAGGTACAGTCGCTCTACCAGGGCCGCCTTTGGTGGTTCGTCTCTCCATGTATACACATCTGTCAGGCAAGCGCCTCAGGGATATTAGCAGCTATACCCATATTAAAAAAAAAAGGTGAGAAATGGATGTTGCTATATTTCGCTATCTTTTACAGGCTCCCATTCTAGGTGTGTAAATACTCTGCTATTCTGTGTTGGTATGTGATTGTGGGAAGCTGCATGTCATTCAAATAGATCAAAAGTAGTGGGAGAAATGGCCAAAAGGTGGATAAATAATAATATTGTGCGTAGGTCATGTTGTGTGCATCATGTGTCAACTGGTGTGGAACACAACTCTTGTGAAGTAAGACCAGAAGAGGAAGAGCGACGAAAGGACAGCTGTTACAATACATGGACACCACACATAGCACATGGATACCACACATGTACATACAAACACACTGACACCATTGGTAACAGAATATGTTAGAACTTTGAAAACTAATACCTGCAAATGTCTGTTTGTGTTTTCAAGTATTTTTTTATCAGCAGTTCCATAACACTGAAATTGGTTTTTGTAGATATTTTTCTCCAATGAGGTTTTATCACAAGAAGGGCATTCCTCACTGTTGGTTTATCGCATAGTGTGGGCGGAGGGTGTGTGGGCCCATCCGTAAGTCTACATGTAAATACTGTGCTATTCTGTGTTGGTATGTGATTGTGGAGGTGGGTGCAGCACACAATGGACTGGGAAATATAGCTACAGTACAATAGTTATGTTACACAATACATGTACATGTAGTTACATCATGATAAATTACCAGGCTTATGGTATAGCACCTACTGCACATGTCATGGCAAATGGCAAAGGCAATTTGATACATGTACATGTATGAAGGTGGAGTAGGAGGTACTACATGTATAACAAGGAGCCACATGTAACCAGTGTAAGGGAGATACAATGTATGGACATGTGTGACATCCTGTAACCACTGAATACATGTCTACCTACTGTACCTTCTCAGCTTGATTGATATTAGCTCCAGCCTCCAATAGTGTCTTCACTACATCAAGATGTCCATGTAAACTTGCTATGATTAATGGACTCCAACCATCCTGCAATACAAATGTCATCATAACCAGAGGCTGGACTGTCACATGAAAAGTGGTTCCGGGTTGAACAATTTCACTGCCACAATGTGTCCCTCCACCCCACCCCACCCCAAGACCATTTATGCACAATCTACTCTACATGCTAGGGAACATGTATTTAAGGCATGCATTTGGACCTTAGATAGTATTCTGTGTTTGTATTTGTATATATTTGTGATTGCATTGTGTGTGTGTGTGTGTGTGTGTGTGTGTGTGTGTGTGTGTGTGCATGTGTGTGTGTGGCAGGGCAACACATGATGGACTGTACAATAGGTATCAAGTACACGGAGAAGCCAGGGGAATCTTTATGCAAAAATGGCCTATCGATTAAATTTACTATTGCTCCAAGACGATTGGTCCAACCTAGATGAATAACAGCTAGCCTAGTTGAGGCAAGGTGTGTAAGCTATGTGTGCACATATATGTATCGTGTTTAATACGGACCATTATCAGAATGACATGTACACTGGACATTTACCCCTGACAGTAAATGCACAGAATTCAATGTACACCCATGAAGTGCATACTGGTAGCTGACTGACGTACAAGGCTGTGGACCGTAGTGCTCTAATTACAACTACTAGGATACAGGTGCACATGGCCCACATGCTGACTGGGTGTGAGAATACATGCATTGAATGACATCGTGCTTACATTTACACACGAACCCAAAAACACACATCAGTGGTACTGCACATGTAGTTAATTCGTCAACCTTGTTACTGAATTGAGGGAATTATCTCTATGTACAATGTACAAGCAATATTCTAAGCTGCCAGTGCGAGTTCTTTGAACCAGTTTCCAAGGACAAAGTTTGTAAGAGAGTACTTCAGAACAATGCACCATCATTGCGATGCACTGACCTTGTGATTAATTAATGCATAACCACGCCCTTGTGACATACACATTTATCGAAAGGTATGTCCTCCATAAAACCTTCCATTTTGTGTCAAAATAACAAGCATGCCCTTCGTTAGGTGCAAACAGTAGTCATTCAAAACAAGCAAAGTCGGGAAAGAAAATTAATCATACAAGAGCATGTGCATGACTAACCAAATATAATTGGGTATGCTAATGTATTGAAATTGTCTACTTCATTGAGCAGAACAACTGTGAGAAAAGGTATGCAGATTGGAAACAAAGGGGCTACAATTGTTTTTGGAATGACACTGCTGATATGTATGCCTGGATAGTCCCTGGCTGGAGGTTCATACTCAGGTCCGTCACGAATAGTGCCAGAGTTCATTCTGTGCACAAAGTTTGTAAGAGAGGACTTCATGTGTGTGCATGTATATGTGTGTGTGTGTGTGTGAGTGTGTGTGTGTGTGTGTGTGTGTGACAGGGCAACACACAATGGACTGGGAAAAATAGCTATAGTACAATAGGAATCAAGTACATGGAGAAGCCAGGGGAATCCTTATGCAAAAATGGCCTATCGATTAAATTTACTATTGCACCAAGACGATTGGTCCAACCTAGATCAACAACAGCTAGCGTAGTTGAGGCAAGGTGTGTAAGCTATGTGTGCACATATATGTATCGTGTTTAATACGGACCATTATCAGAATGACATGTACACTGGACGTTTACCCCTGACAGTAAATGCACAGAATTCAATGTACACCCATGAAGTGCATACTGCTAGCTGACTGATGTACAAGGCTGTGGACCGTAGTGCTCTAATTACAACTACTAGGATACAGGTGCACATGGCCCACATGCTGACTGGGATGTGAGAATACATGCATTGAATGACATCATGCTTACATTTACACACTAACCCAAAAACACACATCAGTGGTACTGTACATGTAGTTACATCGTCAACCTTGTTACTGAATTGAGGGAATTATCTCTATGTACAATGTACAAGCAATATTCTAAGCTGCCAGTGCGAGTTCGTTGAACCAGTTTCCAAGGACAAGTTAACTACTATAGGAGTAGTTCCAGACAATGTCATCATTGCAATGTATGTATGAATACATAACAACTGAGATGTACTGTACAATGCTGAAAGCAGGGAGATAGATGGAAGGGGAGGGGGGTGTGGAGGGAAGAGAGAAGAGGATGGAAATGGAAATGGATGTGACCCCCCCAGCAAGATACATGTATATGTGAATGTAGGTGTAACTACAGTGTACACGTACTGTCTAGAACCATCTACTGAGTGGATTATTGCAATAGATCGTGGAGGTCTTACACACATCATTAATCTTACGTTTGAGCTTTTCCTCGCCATGGAATACTGCATACGACATCATGTACAGTGTACCAGCAGGGTCTGAACTTCGTGATGTAAAATGATGACATCTTGTTCTGCTGGTCAGTATTGATTGCTTCATGGAGTGATGATATAGCCATGATCATTGACCTCTGGATTGTTATTCGAGGCTTTTCAATTGGCTAGTGCATGGGTTGAGTACTACAAGTGACCCAGAAGAAGATGACTCAAAAGTCAAAAGCTCTTAGAAAGGCACTATAGTGTGATTTCCATTATTTGTTAACCATTGCATAAATTCTAAATGTTTTATTTCGCCTTGTGTGTTCTATTATTTTATCTTGTTCAGAGTTTAAGATGACATGGCCTATCGACTGTGCAAGGAGCACTTCAATGGCTTCTACCTAGGATGCACCGCGATAATCAGTGCTAATTGCCTCTGCTTCCAATCCCCTACTATATTATCTCTAAATTTCTGTACTTAGTTTCCGTACTCACGGTGGTTTTCCTTTGGATCATTTCTTGCAGCTTGTCTGATGGTAACCGCAGCTGTTGGAGTGTGGTGTCGATGGTGATGCCAAGGAACGTGATGGTGGTCGCTGGACCTTCCAGCTTGTCCAAGGCAACTGGGATCCCCAGCCTCTCGCACACTCTAAGCATGGTTTCCGTTGACTCACTACAGGTGGGGTGTCCAGGTGGGCCAGCCAGGAGGAAATCATCAAGGTAGTGGATCAGATCTGCTGCATAGTTGGTGGCCATGATCCAGTGAAGGGCAGAGGCAAACTGGTTGAAGATGTACGGAGTTGACTCGGTTGTTGCACCCTCTTTGCTGGAATCTTCAGACTCTCTCCATGTATACACATCTGTCAGGCAAGCGCCTCAGGGATATTAGAACTTTGAAAACTAATACCTGCAAATGTCTGTGTTTTCAAGTGTTTTTATTATCAGCAGTTTCATGACACTAAAATTGGTTTGTGTAGATATTTTTCTCCAATGAGGTTTTATCATCAGAAGGGCATTCCTCACTGCTGGTTTATCGCATAGTGTGGGCGGAGGGTTTGTGGGCCCATCCGTAAGTCTATGTCAGTTTACAGGCTCCCATTCTATGTGCATAAATACTGTGCTATTCTGTGTTGGTATGTGATTGTGGAGGTGGGTGCAGCACACAATGGACTGGGAAATATAGCTACAGTACAATAGTTATGTTACACAATACATGTACATATAGTTACATCATGATAAATTACCAGGCTTATGGTATGTGTATAATGGACTGCAACCATTCTGCAATACAAATGTCATCATAACCAGAGGCTAGACTGTCACATGAAAAGTGGTTTGGTTTGAACAATTTCATTGCCACAAATGTGTCCCTCCTCCCCACCCCACCCCAAGACCACTTATTTGTGTTGAAAGGCCTAAATAGTGATTAATTCTATAGCACCTAAACAATCATTCGAGATTGGGACCTGGTTAGTTTACACACACATAATAAAGAAGTTAGAAACATTATTCATTATCTACATGTAGCTCCATAGCCAACAATTAAAATCTTTACCAATGCAACCCTACCCTGGTAGGAAGGTCAATCAATGCATGGAGCACTTGTGCAGAGTGCTAGACGAGTGTACTAAGGGAAGCGTATTACACACACACACAATGTTTTGAAAAAGAATACAGTGAACAGGTCCATTGACATAGAAATACATTGTGTGCACAAGTGTGTACATTCATGTACATGTACGCTTTGTGAAAACAGCGTGAGAAATAAGAACCCAAAGTCACTGCAAGAGGTACGAAGGCCATGCAATAACTAGATCGGAATGA
Source organism: Ephydatia muelleri (assembly GCA_013339895.1). Lineage (NCBI taxonomy): Eukaryota > Metazoa > Porifera > Demospongiae > Spongillida > Spongillidae > Ephydatia > Ephydatia muelleri. The sequence goes on from JABACO010000007.1 coordinate 7,070,553, forward strand.
AGATGAGACTTCTTCAGATTAGCAAGGGCTATGGCAAAAAGTAAAGCTTCCTGTAGAGAAAGGTGCATGATGTGAGTGCACTAGAAAGGCTAATGCATGTCGTATTGCATACTATTCTTTAGCTCACATAATAGTGCGTGTGTGTGTGTGTGTGTGTGTGGGAGTGTGCTAGTGTACAATGCATGTACAGAGTACACAATGGCCTCCCATTACATAAAAGGTCCTATGGGACACAATGTACATGTACATGTATGTATAGAAGACCATTCCTATACATCCCTTGGACACTACATGCGGCTATATGCACATGTACCGACCAATGCGCAGTTAAAGGAGGATCTATAGAGAACCACTCATGTGAAAACTCCACATGCACGGAGAGTTGCCAAAGGAATACAGTTTCATTTACACAATGTGTGTCCATGCATAAGAGTGTGGGAGTCTGATTTGAATGCAGCTCAGATTTCAAGCTACAAGCGATCACTTATGAAGTCACTGCCACTATTGAGGGACAGGATGTGAGGCTACATGCACTGGATGGCATACTGCTGACATGATTTAACTTTAGTGAATGGCTACATGACTCATGATGTTACACGTCCCACCACTTACAACAGATCTTGCTATGTTGACATCAGCACCTGCCCCCAACAATGTCTGTACTACATCATGGTGACCATTCTGACTCGCCACACACAATGGAGTTGTGTTGTCCTGGTAGGGAGTGAAAGAATGAAACAAATGAAACATACACTTGTCATACCACCACCTCCATGTACATGTATAGCATTATGCAGGCCAGTGAGAGAGATGGGACTGCACTCATGGACACAGATTATACCAGTATGGATAACTCCAAAGTAATATTTTGTGTTGTGATCTAATTGATGGTAATGATGTAATGAAGTCTCCTCATCGTCTCCATCAAACATTAGTTTTGCAGACATTTTTCTGCGATGAGATTTAATAGCCAGAAGGGCTTTCCTCATTGTAGGAGTATCCCTGAGGGTGTGTGGACCCACCCATCTATGTAGGTGTGTGATTGTTTGACGTTTGTGTGTACATGTATGTGTGTGTGTGTGTGAGTGTGCATGTGTGTGTGCATGTGTGTGTGCATGTGTGTGTGTATGTATGTGTGTCTATGTGTGTGTCTGTGTACAATGTACTAGGGTAACAAATTTAGAGTTGTGTGTGACAGGGCAACACACAATGGACTGGGGAATATAGCTACAGTACAATAGTCATCAAGTGCATGGAAATGCCAGGGGAATCCCTTATGCAAAAATGGCCTCTCCATTTGAATTTGAATTTTTTTAGCCCCACTACAAGTATACATGTACATATGATCAGGGTTAAACCCATGCTGGTTGGGTACTGTAAACTCGCTGACCCTTAGCAGACCAAAGAAGCCCAGCATGATGGCTGCCAAGCGATCGTGAGATGGTTTGTAATCCCTGTCAAGTTGTGAAAGCATCTGCCCTAGCATCTCGTTTGTAATCGGTTGACGTTTTGGCTTGAGGTGGGCTGCTGGCATGGAACATTCGATGCCTTGGTTGGTGCTTGCTGGACTCATTCATATGGTGTAGGTAAGATACTGAGCATAAGAATCATTCTCCGAAAGGTCTGCAATTGCGAGGTATTCACCATCCTTGAGGTTTTCCTTAGTCTCTTGAACAAATCTGGCCTGCATTTTTGCTGTCAAGTCATGTATTGTCAACTTTTTCAGCATAGCAGTGAATGCATCGATGAAATCATCAATTGGCATCACCTTTGTTTCTATAATGGCACGATCAGTTTGTCTCCATTGCCTTGCCTCTACTGTATCAATTGAATTTTCACATGCCACTGATTGCAGAGAGGCTCAGTACCAGGGCATTTGTTGCAACTTCCAAATATGCACGTCAAGCTTGGAGGATTGCAGTGCAATTCTGTTATTCCAACCTCAGCAATCAAAACTATACTGTAACATTATAGTTTTGATTGCTGAGGTTGGAATGTTATGTAACCCACTTAGCCACACTTATTGTTAAATCCACATAAAAACCATTTGAGGTTCTCAGGGGTTAAATTTTTTATTTTCCAAAAACACTAGTTCAATGTTATATCCACACTGGTAAAAAAAAGTGGTGACTATCAACCTTCTTCATACAGTATTTGTGAAATCTCTGTTATAAACTGATTAAATGTTTAACTTTTTGACTTCCCTCCAAATTGCATATATCATATATTGATTGTAAATCCTCAGATCTTGGATTTGATGTCAAACATGCAACTATGTTCAAAGTGGGGATAAAGATAAGGCATTTCAAAGTTGAGCTTATCAGTAATGTGGTTAATTGTTCAGCAATGCGTATCTCCTAAACCATTATAGTTATTAAAGTAATAAATGGTCAAATGTCTTCTTATATGAAGACAACTATATACGGGAAGTTGCATCAAAATCTGAGAGGTGCTGTCCATCTGCTTTGTCAAATGAGGTGGATTGACCCAGTGAATGACATCAAAGATATGCATTTCTGTTTTGTGGCATTAGAGGAACACGAACAGGAAGCTAAACTATTGGATAGACGTTTGGCCAGAGGCAGAACTGCTCCCGCTAACTTTTCTAATTCCTTACGGTTCATGACTACGAACTGCAGTGGCTGATGACTGAGTGAGTCACCCTTCCCAGACCTCTCTTATATATATACCATGCCTTGAACCAGACCCCTATACCAGTTTGGTGGTTATGGTCTGTGGCTAGGCCTTTATTGTTTATCTAAACTTGAGGCTTAGCTGACAATGTTTACTTAGACCTACAACACCTAATTTAACAAAAGTAGTATTATTTATTAAACAAGCTCATAACAAAAGTGTTCCACATGATAGGACATGGTGGCATAAAGCATAATGATTTGACTTGGAATGACCCTGTAGTACATATCTACATGTAGCCCTGGTTCTTCAATAATTAAAGCACCTGCTACATGCACTGGATGGCACACTGCTGACAGATTTACACCCAATCACCACACAGTAACAGTTACATACAGTGTAAGCGTATACACCAGATCACACCTACACAACGTGAACAAACACTCACGCACACAGACACACCCCATATGACCAGTTCAATGGAATAGAATGCAAGTGCATGTGCAATGGACAGGTTCAGCAGAACAGATCTTGCATGCAAGGTACAAGTGTGTGTGGTGTGTGTACCATCATTAGACAGGTTTAATGTTTGCCATGGGGTATGTGTGTATGTGTGCAAGTGTATTGTACATGTACATGAGTATCTGTGCACAAGATTCCATTTATGTAACAATGAAAGTGTACTGTATGTATGCATTTGTGTATGTGCACAATGTTTTGAAAATGTATACAGTGAACAGGTCCATTTACACAATAACTGGATCGGAATGAAGATGAGAAGATTAGCAAGGGCTATGGCAAAAGGTAAAGCTTCCTGTAGAGAAAGGTGCATGATGTGAGTGCACAGGAAAGGCTAATGCATGTCGTATTGCATACTATTCTTTAGCTCACATTACAGTGCATGTGTGTGTGTGTGTGTGTGTGTGTGTGTGTGTGCTAGTGTACAATGCATGTACAGAGTACACAATGGCCTCCCATTACATAAAAAGTCCTATGGGACACAATGTACATGTACATGTATGTATAGAAGACCATTCCTATACATCCCTTGGACACTACATGCGGCTATATGCACATGTACATGTACTGACCAATGCGCAGTTGAAGGAAGATCTATAGAGAACCACTCATATGAAACACATGTACGGAGAGTTGCCAAAGGAATACAGTTTCATTTACACAATGTGTGTCCATGCATAAGAGTGTGGGAGTCTGATTTGAATGCAGCTCAGATTTCAAGCTACACGGGATCACTTATGAAGTCACTGCCACTATTGAGGGACAGGATGCGAGGCTACATGCACTGGATGGCATACTGCTGACATGATTTAACTTTAGTGAATGGCTACATGACTCATGATGTTACACGTCCCACCACTTACATCAGATCTTGCCATGTTGACATCAGCACCTGCCCCCAACAATGTCTGTACTACATCATGGTGACCCTTCTGACTCGCCACATACAATGGAGTTGCGTTATTCTGGTAGGGAGTGAAGGAATGAAACAAATGAAACATACACTTGTCATACCACCACCTCCATGTACATGTATAGCATTATGCAGGCCTGTGAGAGAGATGGGACCACACTCATGGACACAGATTATACCAGTGTGGATAACTCCAAAGTAATTTTGTGTTGGTTTAGTGTGATCTAATTGATGGTAATGATATAATGTACATGTAGTCTCCTCATTGTGGCATCGTGTCTCCATCAAAAACTAGTTTTGTAGACATTTTTCTGCGATAGGATTTAATAGCCAGAAGTGCTTTCCTCATTGTAGGAGTATCCCTGAGGGTGTGTGGACCCACCCATCTATGTAGGTGTGTGATTGTTTTACCTTTGTGTGTACATGTATGTGTGTGTGTGTGTGTGTGTGTGTGTGTGTGTGTGTGTGTGTGTCTATGTGTGTGTCTGTGTACAATGTACTAGGGTAACAAATTTAGAGTTGTGTGTGACAGGGCAACACACAATGGACTGGGGAATATAGCTACAGTACAATAGTTATCAAGTACATGGAAATGCCAGGGGAACCCCTTATGCAAAAATGGCCTCTCCATTTCAATTGTTTTAGCTCCACTACAAGTATACACGTACATATGATCAGGGTTAAACCCATGCTGGTTGGGTACTGTAAACTCGCTGACCCTTAGCAGACCAAAGAAGCCCAGCATGATGGCTACCAAGCGATCGTGAGATGGTTTGTAATCCCTGTCAAGTTGTGAAAGCATCTGCCCTAGCATCTCGTTTGTAATCGGTTGACGTTTTGGCTTGAGGTGGGCTGCTGGCATGGAACATTCGATGCCTTGGTTGGTGCTTGCTGGACTCATTCATATGGTGTGTAGGTAAGATACTGAGCATAAGAATCATTCTCCGAAAGGTCTGCCATCGCAAGGTATTCACCATCCTTGAGGTTTTCCTTAGTCTCTTGAACAAATCTGGCCTACATTTTGCTGTCAAGTCATGTATTGTCAACTTTTTCAGCATGGCAGTGAATGCATCGATGAAATCATCAATTGGCATCACCTTTGTTTCTATATTGGCACGATCAGTTTGTGTCCATTGCCTTGCCTCTACTGTATCAATTGAATTTTCACATGCCACTGATTGCAGAGAGGCTCAGTACCAGGGCATTTGTTGCAACTTCCAAATATGCATGTCAAGCTTGGAGGATTGCAGTGCAATTGTGTTATTCCAACCTCAGCAAATCAAAATTATAATGTAACATTATAGTTTTGATTGCTAAGGTTGGAATGTTATGTAACTCACTTAGCCACACTTATTGTTAAATCCACTCAAAATGGCAGTTGCACATAAAACCATTTGAGGTTCTCAGGGATTATTCATAATCAACTTTTATATTTTGCAAAAACAACAAGTTCAATATGTATCCACACTGGTAAAAAAAAAGTGGTGACTATCAACCTTCTTCATACAGTATTTGTGAAATCTCTATTATAAACTGATTTAATGTTTAACCCTTTGACTTCCCTCCAAAATGCATATATCATATATTGATTGTAAATCCTCAGATCTTGGATTTGATGTCAAACATGCAACTATGTTCAAAGTGGGGATAAAGATAAGGCATTTCAAAGTTGAGCTTATCAGTAACGTGGTTAATTGTTCAACAATGCGTATCTCCTAAACCATTAAGGTTATTAAAGCAATAAATGGTCAAATGTCTTCTTATATGAAGACAACTATATATGGGAAGTTGCATCAAAATCTGAGAGGTGCTGTCCATCTGCTTTGTCAAAAGAGGTGGATTGACCCAGTGAATGACATCAAAGATATGCATTTCTGTTTTGTGGCATTAGAGGAACACGAACAGGAAGCTAAACTATTGGATAGAGGTTTGGCCAGAGGCAGAACTGCTCCTGCTAACTTTTCTAATTCCTTACGGTTCATGACTACGAACTGCAGTGGCTGATGACTGAGTGAGTCACCCTTCCCAGACCTCTCTTATATATATACCATGCCTGGAACCAGACCCCTAAATCTGTTTGGTGGTTATGGTATGTGGCTATATGCTGGGGAGGGATAGTATGCTTAGCTAGGCCTTTGATGTTTATCTAAAGATGAGGCTTAGCTGACAAAGTTTACTAAGACCTAGAACACCTAATTTAACAAAAGTAGTATTATTGTTAAACAAGCTCATAACAAGTGTTCTACATGAAAGGACATGGTGGCATATAGCATGATGATTTGACTTGGAATGACCCTGTAGTACATATCTACATGTAGCCCTGGTTCTTCAATAATCAAAGCACCTGCTACATGCACTGGATGGCACACTGCTGACAGATTTACACCCAATCACCACACAGTAACAGTTACATACAGTGTAAGTGTATACACCAGATCACACCCACACATCATGTACAAACACTCACACATACAGACACACCCACATCTGAAGCTAACAGGGTCATACTACAAGAAATTGTACCACTAACCCTCTCATATTGACATCCCACTCTCATATATTATATGCATTACTATTGTGCATACCTATAGCTTACCACCACGTGCCCAAATGTACTGAAAGGGTAGAAATTCCTTTCTGACCTTTCAGTCCATATGGCCACGCGCGGTGGTATAAGCTATAGGCATGTATTGAACAAAAGTGATACATTGATAAAGTATGCAGCTTGGAAATGAGCCCCTTTGCTCTTACACGCATACACAAAATGTTAGTTAGCTTATAGCTCTTGTGTCTCTCTGTTATGACATCATTAACACTTGGTGGTTACTGTGTAAACAAACTAAGTACAACAAGGTGAATTCAAAATGAGTCTTTCAACTGGTACACTGTATTACAGTCCAGTGGTTCGTCTCTCCATACATCTGTCAGGCAAGTGCCTTAGGGATATTAGCAGCTACTCATATTTAAAAGGAGGTTGCAATATTTCGCTACCTTCAAATCTGATTAAAAATTCATTATACCATTAACGTATGCAGTTATTAAACTATTTTTACTTCTTATCGATACAGCTCCATAATATCCTTTGTTACATGTATGTGCAAAAAGCCCTAACTGATACATGTCGAGGCTTAAGCTATCTTCTTTTGAAAATGAAAAAGGTCAAAGAAAAATTAATTATTCAGCAAGTCGTATTATTTAAACGAGACATCATTAAGTATACAAGTGTATAGCTAATATCTTACATGAAAGTATTATATGAGAGGGGGATGTCAATATGTAAGGGTGAGGCATTCAGGGTAGTACAATTTCATGTGGAATGACCCGATATCATTCACTTCAAGCTGCAATTACTCACACAAGTGAGAATAACACAACCAGTGACCTTTCTGATTAGCTTGGACATAGAGGAGGGCAGGGATAAAACAAAACAAACCTGCACTTTGGGAATTAGTACAGGTGTGTGGACGTAGTACCTTAAGATTGAGCATGTACATGTATACATGTATGTGGCCACATAAAAGTCGACGTTTGTGTTTTTTATTAGCAGTTCCATGACAATGAAATTGGTAATCTAATGCGATGAGATTATATCACCCGAAGGGCTTTCCTCACTGTATGTGTATCACATGGTGTGGGTGGAGGCCCATCTATAGGTCTTTGTCAATGTACAGGCTCCCATTCTATGTGTGTAAATACTGTGCTATTCTGTGTTGGTATGTGATTGTAGGAAGCTGCAAGTCATTGAAATTGATCAAAAGTAGTGGGAAAAATGGCCAAAGGATGGATATTGTACATAGGTCATGTTGTGTGCATCATGTGTCAACTACAGTGGAACACAACTCTTGTGAAGTAAGACCAGAAGAGGAAGAGTGATGAAAGGACAGCTGTTACAACACATGGATACAACACACAGCACACACAGCACATGGACACCATACATGTACATACAAACACACTCACACTATAGATAATAGAATATGTTACAACTTTGAAAACTAATACCTGCAAATGTATGTACGAATACATAACAACTGATACATACACATACACTGTACAATGCTGAAAACAGTGAGATAGATGGAAGTGGAGGGGGGTGGGGAGGGAGGAGAGAAGTGGACGGAAATGGACAGTGATTATACCACTGGTGTCTACAAAAGAACGCAACAAAATAAGCATTTAACTTTCGTCAGGATTGAGATAAAAATGTTCTCACAATCCTGATCGATGAAAGTTCAAGACTTTATTTTCTTGCGTTCTTTCGTAGACACCCTATACACAGTAAGTTTAATCAAATGCACTTCAGAAGAATGCCATCATTGCAATGTATGAATGAATACATAACAACTGATACGTACACATACACTGTACGATGCTGAAAACAGGGAGATAGATGGAAGGGGAGGGGGGTGAGGAGGGAGGAGAGAAGAGGACAGAAATGGAATGGATGTGACCCCCCCAGCAAGATACATGTACATGTGTAGGTGTAACTACAGTGTACACGTACTGTCTAGAATAACAGACCACCATTACTATGAAGTCTTCTCACATGCATATCTACATGTACAGTGTACATGCACACGTGCACTATTGCATACCACACATGTACTCGTAGTCACAACACATATGCACACACGCATCTGGATGAATGGATGCTACAGTGTTTCAATACGGAATACCCATAAAATACATAGTTCATTGATTATACCACTGGTGTCTACAAAAGAATGCAACAAATAAAAAGCGTTTAACTTTCGGCAGGATTGAGATAAACATTTTCTCTCAATCCTGATCAATGAAAGTTCAAGACTTTATTTTCTTGCGTTCTTTCATAGACACTCACAGTAATTTAATTAAATGCACACCATTGCAGCTGGACATGCAACACACCAATGACCAGCACAGCACAGTTGTCATGCAATTACAATACACAAGCATGGATACAACATGACACACCAAACAGCTCCTACACAGTACACATGTACACTAAATGCATGTGAAAGATAAGACATACATATGTTCAAAGCTTTTCTCAAGGTTCATAGCTCAGCATGTTCAATACATGTATAGTACTGTAGCTTTATTTTATATACAATCAGCTGTGTTGTACAGGTACAATTGAGGTTCAATGAACATCATGTATGTGTACATGTACCTACATTATTGCCCTCATTGATATTAGCTCCAGCCTCCAATAGTGTCTTCACGACATCAAGATGTCCATTAATACTTGCTCCATTCAATGGACTCCAACCATTCTGCAATACAAATGTCATCATAACTAGAGGCTGGACAAGTGGAGGTGGGTGTTGAAACATAACATATGACAGATGTAACATTTCTGTACAAAGGGAGGTCAAAGGTGGAGGGTAAGATGACAGATGGGTGAGAGGGAAGGGACAGAGCCAGGGGAAGGAAAATAGGTTTACACTAAACATTGCAGAAGGTGGGTATATAGAGTATAGAATTGTTGCCAACAACAGATACTGTAGGGTGTCCAGAGTCCTTTGGAGTATAAGGTATTGCACCAGCAACTTGCAACTCTCTCTCTAATTTAATACATTCTCTTGGTACTGATTTTTTGGGTATGAACTGAATACATGGTACTCTCACGACTAGCAAAAAGGGGGAATTTTTTAAACTGCAAGTAACACATTTTGTTGCATAATTTCAAACTTAATAGCCACTTCATTTTCAACCTAATAGATATTTCATTATCAGCATGAAAAGCCCATTATAGATTGTATGTTCATGCTTTTAAGGTTGTCAACCAAGGACTAACAGGACAAGATAACGAAAGTTGGTAACAACATTATATCTAATTAATGCTTTCCCTGGGATGCTCCCCTTTCACTAAGTGTGCCTGATATTTGGTAGCTGTCAGGGTAATGCACAGAGATTACTGCCCATGTTCACTGTCACTGTTTTGCCCACTGAGGGGGCAGGCAATAGCCACAGCTGGACAATTGCTACCTAGCCAACAGGGACCAATGACAAGTGCTGGCTATCATTGGGTCGCCCTGTGTTCCAAACCCTTACGCTGGCAATGGTTAGGTGGCTATTGGGGTAGAAGCCCTGAGGGTGCCACCCAAGTTATAGTGCAACTACATACCCCCAATAGGGTTTAAGGTGGGTTTATGGTTCCAGGCATGGGAGTACACAAATACAACATGTGTGCATGTGCCAATGTGAGTGTGTAAATGTTACTGAGCTGAGGCTATGACTGCACTGTCTTTCATGTTGAGTCAAAAATAACAAGCATGCCCTTCATTAGGTGCAAACAGTAGTCACTCAAAACAAGCACAGGAAATCATCAAGGTAGTGGATCAGATCTGCTGCATAGTTGGTGGCCATGATCCAGTGAAGGGCAGAGGCAAACTGGTTGAAGATGTACGGAGTTGACTCTGTTGTTGCACCCTCGCTCGAAGATTTGCTGGCCACCTTGTTTCCCATCCTGGTGGTTATGGTCTGTGGCTATATGCTGGGCAGGGATAGTATGCTTAGCTAGGCCTTTGATGTTTATCTAAAGGTGAGGCTTCGTTAACAATGTTTAGGACCTACATGTAAACAACACCTAATTTAACAAAAGTAGTTATATTGTTAAACAAGCTCATGACAAAAGTGTTCCATGTGAGAGGACATGGTGGCATAAAGCATGATGATTTGACTTGGAATGACCCTGTAGTACATATCTACATGTAGTCCCGGTTCTTCAATAATTAAAGCACCTGCTACATGCACTGGATGGCACACTGCTGACAGATTTACACCCAATCACCACACAGTAACAGTTACATACAGTGTAAGTGTATACACCAGATCACACCTACACATCATGAACAAACACTCACACACACACAGACACACCCACATCAGAAGCTAATGCATCATTCACTTCAAGCTGCAATTACTCACACAAGTGAGAATAACATGACCAGCGACCTTTCTGATTAGCTTGGACATAAAGGAGGGCAGGGAAAAGGCAAAATGAACCTGCACTTTGGGAAATGTACCTGCATTAGTGCAGTTGTGTGGACCTGTTTTTCCAACATTGAGCATGTACATGTATATGTGGTCACATAAAAGTCGACATGATTGTGTACATGTTAGAACTAATACCTGCAAATGCGTGTATTTTCTATCAGCAGCTCCATGAGAATGAAATTGGTTATGGTAGATATTCATCTGCGATGAGATTGTAACCCCAGAAGGGCTTTCCTCACTGTAGGTGTATCACATGGTGTGGGTGGAGGCCCATCTATAGGTCTTTGTCAGTGTACAGGCTCCCATTCTATGTGTGTAAATATTGTGCTATTCTGTGTTGATATGTGATTGTGGGAAGCTGCAAGTCATTGAAATAGATCAAAAGTAGTGGGAAAAATGGCCAAAGGGTGGATAAATAATAATATTATGCGTAGGTCATGTTGTGTGCATCATGTGTCAACTGGTGTGGAACACAACTCTTGTGAAGTAAGACCAGAAGAGGAAGAGCGACGAAAGGACAGCTGTTACAACACATGGACACCACACATGTACGAACAAATACACTCACACCATTGATAATAGAATAGGTTAGAACTTTGAAAACTAATACCTGCAAATGTTTGTTTGTGTTTTCAAGTATTTTTTTATCAGCAGTTCCATGACACTAAAATTGGTTTGTGTAGATATTTTTCTCCAATGAGGTTTCATCATCAGAAGGATGTTCCTCACTGCTGGTTTATTGCATAGTGTGGGCAGAGGGTGTGTGAGCCCATCCGTAAGTCTATGTCAGTTTACAGGCTCCCATTCTATGTGTATAAATACTGTGCTATTCTGTGTTGGTATGTGATTGTGGAGGTGGGTGCAGCACACAATGGACTGGGAAATATAGCTACAGTACAATAGTTATGTTACACAATACATGTACATGTAGTTACATCATGATAGATTACCAGGCTTATGGTATAGCACCTACTGCACATGTCATGGCAAATGGCAAAGGCAATTTGATACATGTACATGTATGAAGGTGGAGTAGGAGGTACTACATGTATAACAAGGAGCCACATGTAACCAGTGTAAGGGAGATACAATGTATGGACATGTGTGGCATCCTGTACATGTCTACCTACTGTACCTTATTGACTTGATTGATATTAGCTCCAGCCTCCAATAGTGTCTTCACTACATCAAGATGTCCGTTCCTACTTGCTATGTATAATGAACTGCAACTATCCTGCAATACAAATGTCATCATAACCAGAGGCTGGACTGTCAGATGAAAAGTGATTCCGGGTTGAACAATTTCACTGCCACAATGTGTCCCTCCTCCCCACCCCACCCCAAGACCATTTATGCACAATCTACTCTTCATGCTAGGGAACATGTATGTAAGGCATGCATGTGGACCTTAGATAGTATTGTTTTTGTATGTGATTGTGTGTGTGTGTGTGCGTGCGTGCGTGTGTGCGTGTGTGCGTGTGTCTGTGTGTGTGTGTGTGTGTGTGTGTGTGTGTGTGTGTGTGACAGGGCAGCACACAATGGACTGGGAAAAATAGCTACAGTACAATAGGTATCAAGTACATCTCCGGAGAAGCCAGGGGAATCCCTCATGCAAAAATGGCTTATCAATTAAATTTGCTCCAAGACGATTGGACCAGCCTACATGTAGATCAACAACCAGTTGAGGCAAGGTGTGTAAGCGATGTGTGTACATTAGTTTAATACGGACCATTATCAGAATGACATGTACACTGGACATTTACCCCTGACAGTAAATGCACAGAATTCAATGTACACCCATGAAGTGCATACTGCTAGCTGACTGATGTACAAGGCTGTGGACCGTAGTGCTCTAATTACAACTACTAGGATACAGGTGCACATGGCCCACATGCTGACTGGGATGTGAGAATACATGCATTGAATGACATCATGCTTACATTTACACACGAACCCAAAAACACACATCAGTGGTACTGTACATGTAGTTACATCGTCAACCTTGTTACTGAATTGAGGGAATTATCTCTATGTAACATGTACAAGCAATATTCTAAGCTGCCAGTGCGAGTTCTTTGAACCAGTTTCCAAGGACAAGTTAACTACAGGTGGCTTGTCCAGGTGGGCCAGCCAGGAGGAAATCATCAAGGTAGTGGATCAGATCTGCTGCATAGTTAGTGGCCATGATCCAGTGATGGGCAGAGGCAAACTGGTTGAAGATGTACGGAGTTGACTCGGTTGTTGCACCCTCTTCGCAGGAATCTTCGGACTCGCGTGTAGCGTTGGGCACGTCTTCACATTCTGGCTCTGGCTCGCTTGAGGAGGGATCCTGAAGGTGCAGGTAGAGTCGCTCTACCAGGGCCGCCTTTGGTGGTTCGTCTCTCCATGTATACACATCTGTCAGGCAAGCGCCTCAGGGATATTAGCAGCTATACCCATATTTTTAAAAATAGGTGAGAAATGGATGTTGCTATATTTCGCTATCTTTTACAGGCTCCCATTCTAGGTGTGTAAATACTCTGCTATTCTGTGTTGGTATGTGATTGTGGGAAGCTGCATGTCATTCAAATAGATCAAAAGTAGTGGGAAAAATGGCCAAAAGGTGGATAAATAATAATATTGTGCGTAGGTCATGTTGTGTGCATCATGTGTCAACTGGTGTGGAACACAACTCTTGTGAAATAAAACCAGAAGAGGAAGAGCGACGAAAGGACAGCTGTTACAATACATGGACACCACACACAGCACATGGATACCACACATGTACATACAAACACACTGACACCATTGGTAACAGAATATGTTAGAACTTTGAAAACTAATACCTGCAAATGTCTGTTTGTGTTTTCAAGTATTTTTTTATCAGCAGTTCCATAACACTGAAATTGGTTTTTGTAGATATTTTTCTCCAATGAGGTTTTATCACCAGAAGGGCATTCCTCACTGTTGGTTTATCGCATAGTGTGGGCGGAGGGTGTGTGGGCCCATCCGTAAGTCTACATGTAAATACTGTGCTATTCTGTGTTGGTATGTGATTGTGGAGGTGGGTGCAGCACACAATGGACTGGGAAATATAGCTACAGTACAATAGTTATGTTACACAATACATGTACATGTAGTTACATCATGATAAATTACCAGGCTTATGGTATAGCACCTACTGCACATGTCATGGCAAATGGCAAAGGCCAATTTGATACATGTACATGTATGAAGGTGGAGTAGGAGGTACTACATGTATAACAAGGAGCCACATGTAACCAGTGTAAGGGAGATGCAATGTATGGACATGTGTGACATCCTGTACATGTCTACCTACTGTACCTTAGTGGCCTGATTTATATTAGCTTATATGACAAGTGCTGACTATTATTGGGTCGGCCTGTGTTCCAAACCATTAGGCTGGCAATGGTTTGGTGGCTATTGGGGTAGAAGCCCTGAGGGTGCCACCCAAGTTATAGTGTAACTATATACCCCCAATAGGGTTTAAGGTGGGTTTATGGTTCCAGGCATGGGAGTACAAATACAACATGTGTGCATGTGCCAATGTGAGTGTGTAAATGTTACTGAGCTGAGGCTATGACTGCACTGTCTTAGGGCTGTGTCAGAGGGTGACGTGTGTACACCTTGTAGGCTTCACTCCGCCATCTGCCTAGGTTCTTGATCGTTGCTGGGGGTAGACCACTCCTAGACACTGCTCTGGCCCATTATGTCATTGCCTGTGTTAATTGCACAGACTGAGTGCAAATCGTCTGCAAACTCTGAACTTGTATGAACTCCTTTTTCCCCTTTCTAGCCTCCGTCAAGAAGCGGCCATACACTCTGCATCGCTGGTTTACCTTCATTACGTGGATCCCCATACAATACTGCCCCTTTTATTCATAAGAAAACTCACGTCTAGATCACAGGCTTAAAAAATCGTGGCTAGTTCTGTGTGTAGTATATGTGTTTCCCCATGTGTGCTGATGAGCGTTATTGCTCGCCAAACGTTTTCTATCGGTTGGTTCCTCCACTACGCACGCTTAAAGTAACCCTCTCTTTTCCCGCCAAAGACACATGGGCGTGAAAACGGGCTGCGCATATCACTGATAATAATGCTTGTATTTGCGCGTCGACGGTTTTGTTTACAGATATGTTACAGCATTTGCAGATGCTATTTATTTTTACTAAACGTCTCAAAGTAAGTATGATTTGTGGTTCGCAAAACATGAACAGTATAATGAGATCGGAAGTTTCGTTAGAAACTTCCATATAGGATTTGACCACGACCATGAATGTCATTAAAAAAACGCGACCCGTCTGTAACAACACTCCCGACGATCGGATCGTGCAGCGTGTTTTAGCAATCGATCTAGAAGTCAAAAAGGAGTACTTTCGTTCTTGTTTCATGTCGCAGAACCGCGTGGTTGCAGAGAACAAGAGTGTGCTGCCCGTTCTCGTTCCCAGTCTCGGAATTCGTCTCCTTCTCCTCCTCCTCCTCCTTCTTGGCAACGCATAACTCGGGTCAGGAACACTTTTAAGCGATGAAAATTTCACCAATAGCTTCAGAATCGGCCGCAGGACTCGCTTTTATATAAATATAGTAGTTGTTATACTTTGATACACAATCGAATATCAGCCTATGTCTTGTATAATTAGATCATTTCGTAATTACGGTCTAAAGATAAACGGCATGTGTATAAATAGCATAACAATTAGAGAAAAGCTCTTTGGTGATTCAATCGTCGTTTGGTGTGCTACTTTTTTATTAGTGAAGTTGTTTTCATCAAAATGCCTTCACGTCAAGAAAAGAAACGAGCGAAACGACGTGTGAACCCAGACGTATATATAAAACGTATGCGTACGAGACTACGTCGTCATAATCATGTCGGAGACCGTGTCCCTATATTGTATAGATGGAAAGAAATGAAAATGGAGAAGCAGCGATACAACAGTCATTGGGTGTGATAAAAAAATTAAGAAAACAAGTAAATAAAAACATTCTCTATGAGAAAGTTGGTGGGATATAGGATTTGAAGGCAATTTTGGTGGTGTAAAAAGCAAGGAAACAAGGTCTTATCTGAAGGGAAAATGTAATAGTCCTATATTTAGCACATTTTAGGGTAAATGTTGTTTGTGTGCTAAACATAGCACTATTACATTTTCCCTTCAGATAAGACCTTGTTTCCTTGCTTTTTACACCACCAATTGCCTTCAAATCCTATATCCCACCAACTTTCTCATAGAGAATGTTTATATTTACTTGTATGATATTACTTTTGGTTTTGGCTCTTTGTAAATTACGGTATTGTCTAATTATCAACTTTTTGTCCAGCCGTGGGTGGTACATGTATAAGCTATAGGCATGTTTGGAACAAAAGTGATGCATTGATAAAGTATGCAGCTTGGAAGGGAGCCCCTTGGTTCTTACAAGGGTACACAAAATGTTGGTTAGCTTATAGCTCTTGTGTCTCTCTGTTATGACATCATTAACACTTGGTGGTTACTGTGTAAACAAACGAAGAGAATTCAAAACGAGTCTTATTAGTTATTAAACTATTTTTACTTCTTCTTGATTAAACTCCATAATATCCTTTGTTACATGTCTGTGCAAAAAGCCCTAACTGATACATGTACATGTCGAGGCTCAAGCTATCTTTGTTTGAAAATGAAACAGGTCACAGAAAAATTAATTATTCAGCAAGTATTGTTATTTTAACGAGACCGTATGGCGAATATCTTATGTGAAAGTATTACATGTATATGAGAGTGGGATGTCAATATGAGAGGGTGAGGTATTCAGGGTTGTACAATTTCATGTGGAATGGCCCGACATCATTCACTTCGAGCTGCAATTACTGAGAATAACATGACCAGCAACCTTTCTGATTAGCTTGGACATAGAGGAGGGCAGGGATAAGACAAAATGAACCTGCACATAGGGAATTAGTACAGGTGTGTGGACGTAGTACTTCAACATTGAGCATGTACATGTATATGTGGTCACATAAAAGTCGATGTGATTGTGTACATGTTAGAACTTTGAAAACTAGTACCTGCAAACGTTTGTGTTTTCAAGTATTTTTTATTAGCAGTTCCATGACAATGAAATTGGTTTTTGTAGATATTCTTCTGGGATGAGATTTTATCACCAGAAGGGCTTTCCTCACTGTAGGTGTATCACATGGTGTGGGTGGAGGCCCATCTATAGATCTTTGTCAGTGTACAGGCTCCCATTCTATGTGTGTAAATACTGTGCTATTCTGTGTTGGTATGTGATTGTGGGAAGCTGCAAGTCATTGAAATAGATCAAAAGTAGTGGGAAAAATGGCCAAAGGGCGGATATTGTACGTAGGTCATGTTGTGTGCATCATGTGTCAACTGGTGTGGAACACAACTCATGTGAAGTAAGACCAGAAGAGGAAGAGTGATGAAAGGACATTTGTTACGAAACATGGGCACCACACACAGCACATGGACACCATACATGTACATACAAACACACTCACACTATAGATAATAGAATACGTTACAACTTTGAAAACTAATACCTGCAAATGTATGCACAGTATGAATACATAACAACTGATACGTACACATACACTGTACGATGCTGAAAGCAGGGAGATAGATGGAAGGGGAGGGGGGTGGGAAGGGAGGAGAGAAGAGGAAGGAAATGGAAATGGATGTGACCCCCCAGCAAGATACATGTATATGTGAATGTAGGTGCAACTACAGTGTACATGTACTGTCTACAATAACAGACCACCATTACTATGAAGTCTTCTCACATGCATATCTACATGTACAGTGTACATGCACACGTGCACTATTGCATACCACACGTGTACTAGTAGTCACAACACATATGCACACACGCATCTGGATGAATTGATGCTACAGCGTTTCAATACGGAATGCCCATAAAATACATAGTTCATTGATTATACCAGGTGTCTACAAAAGAATGCAACAAATAAAAAACGTTTAACTTTCGGCAGGATTGAGATAAACATTTTCTCTCAATCCTGATCGATGAAAGTTCAATACTTTATTTTCTTGCGTTATTTTGTAGACACCTATACACAGTAAGATTAATCAAATGCACACATTGCAGCTGGACATGCAACACACCAATGACCAGCACAGCACAGTTGTCATGCAATTACAATACACAAGCATGGATACAACATGACACACCAAACAGCCCCAACACAGTACACATGTACACTAAATGCATGTGAAAGATAAGACATACATATGTTCAAAGCTTTTCTCAAGGTTCATAGCTCAGCATGTTCAATACATGTATAGTACTGTAGCTTTATTTTATAAACAATTGGCTGTGTCGTACAGGTACAATGGCGGTTCAATGAACATCATATATGTGTACATGTACCTACATTAGCAACCTGGTTGATATTAGCTCCAGACTCCAATAGTGTCTTCATTACACTAAGATGTCCACCAAAACTTGCTGCATTCAATGGACTCCAACCATCCTGCAATACAGATGTCATCATAACTAGAGGCTGGACCAGTGGAGGTGGGTGTTGAAACATAACATATGACAGATGTAACATTTCTATACAAAGGGAGGTCAAAGGTGGAGGGTAAGATGACAGATGGGTGGGAGGGAAGGGACAGAGCCAGAGCCAGGGGAAGGAAAAATAGGCTTTACACTAAACGTTACAGAAGGTGGGTACAGAAGAGTATAGAATTGTTGCCAACAACAGATAGGGTGTCCAGAGTCCTTTGGAGTATGAAGTATTGTACCAGCAACTTGCAACACTGTCTGTAATTTAATACCTTTTCTTGGCACTGATTTTTTGGGTATGAACTGAATACATGGTACTCTCACGACTGGCAAAAGGGGGAATTTAAAAAAATGAGCTTTTCGAGTAACACATTTTGTTGCATAATTTCAAACTTAATTGCCATTTCATTTTCAACCTAATAGATATTTCATTATCAGCGTATGTTTGTGCTTAAGGTTGTCAACCAAAGACTAACAGGACAAGATAACGAAAGTTAGTAATAGCATAATATCTAATTAACGCTTTCCCTGGGATGCTCCCCTTTCACTAAGTGTGCCTGATATTTGGTAGCTGTCAGGGTAATGCACAGAGATTACTGCCCATGTTCACTGTCACTGTTTTGCCCACTGAGGGGGCAGGCAACAGCCGCAGCTGGACGATTGCTACCTAGCCAACAGGGACCAATGACAAGTGCTGGCTATCATTGGGTCGGCCTGTGTTCCAAACCATTACGCTGGCAATGGTTAGGTGGCTATTGGGGTAGAAGCCCTGAGGGTGCCACCCAAGTTATAGTGTAACTACCCCCAATAGGGTTTAAGGTGGGTTTATGGTTCCAGGCATGGGAGTACAAATACAACATGTGTACATGTGCCAATGTGAGTGTGGAAATGTTACTGAGCTAATAGTTGTCAACCGTCCTGGAACGTCCGGGACACTACCGGATTTCGTACCCTTGTCCTGGATGGCCCCCATTGTCCCGGAATTCTATTTTAAAAATAACTACTTATCTGTTCGGTCACACCCCCTAATTTGTCTATGATGAATAGGTTGCCGACGTGTTTAAACCATAAGTAATGATTGACAGCTGTTCCAGCATTTGTGCATGGCTAAGCACGAGATGAGCCACCTTCAACGAAGAAATGGCCGCAAAGGGACTGTCACTTTGACAAGGTGTGGATAAAGGAGTTTCAAGGGATAAGAGTGAGCTCCAAAGGTAATGTATAACAGTGACAGTTTCAAAAGCAGTGTTGGGCAAAATATCTACATGTAGCCCTGGTTCTTCAATAATCAAAGCACCTGCTACATGCACTGGATGGCACACTGCTGACAGATTTACACCCAATCACCACACAGTAACAGTTACATACAGTGTAAGTGTATACACCAGATCACACCCACATAATGAACAAACACTCACACACACAGACACACCAACATCAGAAGCTAATGCATCATTCACTTCAAGCTGCAATTACTCACACAGTGAGAATAACATGACCAGCGACCTTTCTAATTAGCTTGGACATAAAGGAGGGCAGGGATAAGATAAAATGAACTTGCACTTTGGGAAATGTACTTGCATTAGTGCAGGTGTGTGGACGTGGTACTTCCAACACTGAGCATGTACATGTATATGTGGTCACATAAAAGTCGACATGATTGTGAACATGTTAAAACTTTGAAACCTACCACCTGCAAATGTTTGTGTCTTCAAGTATTTTTTTATTAGCAGTTCCATGACAATGAAATTGGTTTTTGTAGATATTCATCTGCGATGAGATTTTAACCCCAGAAGGGCTTTCCTCACTGTAGGTGTATCACATGGTGTGGGTGGAGGCCCATCCATAGGTCTTATCTGTGTACAGGCTCCCATTCTATGTGTGTAAATATTTAGTGTTGGTATGTGATTGTGGGAAGCTGCAAATCATTGAAATAGATCAAAAGTAGTGGGAAAAATGGCCAAAGGGTGGATAAATAATAATATTGTGCGTAGGTCATGTTGTGTGCATCGTGTGTCAACTGGTGTGGAAAACAACTCTTGTGAAGTAAGACCAGAAGAGGAAGAGAGAGGAAAGGACTGCTGTTACAACACATGGACACTACACATGTACATACAAACACAATCACACCATTGATAATAGAATATGTTAGAACTTTGAAAACTAATACCTGCAAATGTCTGTGTTTTCAAGTTTTTTTTATCAACAGTTCCCTAACACTGAAATTGGTTTGTGTAGATATTTTTCTCCAATGAGGTTTTATCACCAGAAGGGCATTGCTCACTGCTGGTTTATCGCATAGTGTGGGCGGAGGGTGCGTGGGCCCATCCGTAAGTCTATGTCAGTTTACAGGCTCCCATTCTATGTGTATAAATACTGTGCTATTCTGTGTTGGTATGTGATTGTGGAGGTGGGTGCAGCACACAATGGACTGGGAAATATAGCTACAGTACAATAGTTATGTTACACAATACATGTACAATGTAGTTACATCATGATAAATTACCAGGCTTATGGTATAGCACCTACTGCATATGTCATGGCAAATGGCAAAGGCAATTTGATACATGTACATGTATGAAGGTGGAGTAGGAGGTACTGCATGTATAACAAGGAGCCACATGTAACCAGTGTAAGGGAGATACAATATATGGACATGTGTGACATCATGTAACCACTAAATACATGTCTACCTACTGTACCTTAGTGGCCTCATTGATATTAGCTCCAGCCTCCAATAGTGTCTTCACTACATCAAGATGTCCATTAGCACTTGCTGTGAACAATGGTCTCCAACCATCCTGCAATACAAATGTCATCATAACCAGAGGCTGGACTGTCACATGAAACGTGGTTCCAGGTTGAACAATTTCACTGCCACAATGTGTCCCCCCTCCCTTCCCCACCCCAAGACCATTTATGCACAATCTACTCTACATGCTAGGGAACATGTATTTAAGGCATGCATTTGGACCTTAGATAGTATTGTTTTTGTATGTGATTGTGATTGTGTGTATGTATGTGTGTGTATGTGTGTGTGTATGTGTGCGTGTGTGTGTATGCGATTGTGTGTGTGTGCGTGTGTGTGTATGTGCATGTGTGTGTGTGTGTGTGCGTGTGTGTGTGTGTGTGTGTGTGACAGGGCAACACACAATGGACTGGGACAAATAGCTACAGTACAATAGGTATCAAGTACATGGAGTAGCCAGGGGAATCCCTCATGCAAAAATGACCTATCAATTAAATTTGCTCCAAGACGATTGGACAAGCCTACATGTAGATCAACAACCAGTTGAGGCAAGGTGTGTAAGCTATGTGTGTACATAAGTTTAATACGGACCATTATCAGAATGACATGTACACTGGACATTTACCCCTGACAGTAAATGCACAGAATTCAATGTACACCCATGAAGTGCATACTGCTAGCTGACTGACGTACAAGGCTGTGGACCGTAGTGCTCTAATTACAACTACTAGGATACAGGTGCACATGGCCCACATGCTGACTGGGATGTGAGAATACATGCATTGAATGACATCATGCTTACATTTACACACCAACCCAAAAACACACATCAGTGGTACTGTACATGTAGTTACATCGTCAACCTTGTTACTGAATTGAGGGAATTATCTCTATGTACAAAGTACAAGCAATATTCTAAGCTGCCAGTGCGAGTTCTTTGAACCAGTTTCCAAGGACAAGTTAACTAGTATAGGAGTACTTCCAAACAATGCCATCATTGCAATGTATGTATAAATACATAACAACTGAGACGTACTGTACAATGCTGAAAGCAGGGAGATAGATGGAAGGGGAGGGGGGTGGGGAGGCAGGAGAGAAGAGGATGGAAATGGAAATGGATGTGACCCCCCAGCAAGATACATGTATATGTGAATGTAGGTGTAACTACAGTGTACATGTACTGTCTAGAATAACAGACCACCATTACTATGAAGTCTTCTCACATGCATATCTACATGTACAGTGTACATGCACACGTGCACTATTGCATACCACACATGTACGTTTACACAAAACATTACAGAAGGTGGGCACAGAAGAGTGTACAATTGTTGCCCACAACAGATATAGGAATCCAGAGTCCTTTGGAGTATGAAGTATTGTACCAGCAACTTGCCTCTTTCTAGTTTAATACCTTCTTTTGGCACTGATTTTTTGGGTATGAACTGAATAAATAGTACTCTCAGACTGGCAAAAAGGGGGAGTTTATACAAATGAACTATGCAAATAGCACATTTTGTTACATAATTTGAAACTTACCTAATAGATATTTCATTATTAGCATGAAAAGCCCATTATTGATTGTATGTTCGTGCTTAAGGATTTCAACCAAGGACTAACAGGACAAGATAACGAAAGTTGGTAAAAACTTAATTCGTGTCACGAATAGTGTCAGAGTTCATGCTGTGCCTGGGAGTAGTTTTCGGTGGTGGGTACTGCAGAAATCGTAATCACTTCGGAACCATGCCTCAATAAAGTATGCTCCATAGCCCAGTGTCCCAGAAGCATCTGTAAATAAGTTGATGGCCTCTGCATCCTTCCAGTTGGGATCGAGGAAGATTGATACATGTACCTCTCATTCCATGAAGGAAAGAACCTGTTCCACCAACACCTAAACAACACACCTAATTTGCCAAAATTATTATTCATTATTATCAAGTCTGCTGCATAATAGTGATGGTGGTCGCTGGACCTTCCAGCTTGTCCAAGGCAACTGGGATCCCCAGCCTCTCGCACACTCTAAGCATGGTGTCCGTTGACTCACTACAGGTGGGTTGTCCAGGTGGGCCAGCCAGGAGGAAATCATCAAGGTAGTGGATCAGATCTGCTGCATAGTTGGTGGCCATGATCCAGTGAAGGGCAGAGGCAAACTGGTTGAAGATGTACGGAGTAGACTCGGTTGTTGCACCCTCGCTCGAAGATTCGCTAGAATCTTTGGACTCGGGTGTAGCGTCGGGCACGTCTTCACGTTCTGGCTCTGGCTCGCTGGAGGGATCCTGAGGGTGCAGGTAGAGTCGCTCTACCAGGGCCACCTTTGTTTCCCGTCGTCACAAGCTTCACTGCGCCAAGCCGAAGACGGAGGACCTCGCACGATAACTTTTCTAATTTTATAAGGTTCATGACTACTAACTGCAGTGGCTGATAACTGGTGTTGTTTACATGTAGGTCCTAAACATTGTCAGCGAAGCCTCACCTTTAGATAAACATCAAAGGCCTAGCTAAGCATACTATCCCTGCCCAACATATAGCCACAGACCATAACCACCAAACAGGTTTAGGGGTCTGGTTCCAGGCATGGTATATATATAACAGAGGTCTGGGAAGCTAAGTAGTATTATTGTTCAACAAGCTCATAACAAAAGTGTTCCACATGAGAGGACATGGTGGCATATAGCATGATGATTTGACTTGGAATGACCCTGTAGTACATATCTACATGTAGCCCCGGTTCTTCAATAATTAAAGCACCTGCTACATGCACTGGATGTGACAGATTTACACCCAATCACCACACAGTAACAGTTACATACAGTGTAAGTGTATACACCAGATTTCACCCACACATCATGAACAAATACTAACACACACAGACACACCCACATCAGAAGCTAATGCATCATTCACCTTAAGCTGCAATTACTCACACGCATCTGGATGAATGGATGCTACAGTGTTTCTATACAGAGTGCCCATCTAATACACAGTTCATTGATTATACCATATGTCTACAAAAGAACGCAACACAATAAGCGTTTAACTTTCATCAGGATTGAGAGAAACATTTTCTTTCAATCCTGATCGATGAAAGTTAAACACTGTTTATTTTCTTGCATTCTTTCTTAGACACCCTACTTGTATTTACAGTAAGTTTAATCTAATGCACACCATTGCAGCTTGTGACGGATACTATCCTATCCTATCCAATATACAGCCTATACGTCTAACGCGTAGTACTGTGCCGCAGAGCAAGGATCGGCAATTCTCCAACACCCCGATCTTTATTTCCAAATGTACCTGCATTATATACTGACTCACACAAAGACACAATACAACAATACACTCAATGGTCAGGCCAGCGGCCCCCGAAAGGTGGCGCAGCCCCGGCGCCCGCCCAATAGTCCACAATAGAGCCAGTACGGACGTAAACGGGTACCCAGACCCTCACACTCCCTCCACCTTATCTGAAGGCTGACCCTCAGATGATCGCATTGGTAGGGAACCTCGGGAGAGGGCATCGGCATTTCCATTTAATTTTCCTGATCGGTGTTCCACCTCGAACTGGTAGGGTTGGAGGAAAAGGTACCATCGGGTCAGCCGTGGGTTGTTATCCTTCATGGTGTTCAGCCATTTGAGTGCCTTATGATCTGTCACCACAGTGAATTTGGCTCCCACAAGGTAGACCCTAAAGTTCTGAATTGCAGCCTTGATTGACAAGCACTCCTTTTCTATCGTGGCATAGTTTTTCTCCCTTGGTGCCAGTTTTCGGCTGTAATAAGCCACAGGGTGTTCTTCTCCAGATGCATCCATCTGGCTGAGTACAGCTCCAAGTCCACAATCAGAGGCATCAGTCTGCAGGATGAAGGGAACCCCAAAGTCGGGAGTTCGAAGAACAGGGGCACTACACAACTGTATCTTCAACTCCTTGAAAACTTTCTCACACTCTGAATCCCATTCAACCTGAGTTGGAGCTGCATTCCGTGTAAGGTCAGTCAGAGGGGCTACTAAACTAGCATAGTTTGCAATAAACTTCCGGTAGTAACCCGTAAGTCCTAGAAATGAGCGCACATCCTTCTTAGTGAGTGGGACTGGAAAGCTTTTCACAGCTTCAATCTTGCTCTGCTCTGGCCTTACACGTCCACATCCAACTACATGACCTAGGTAAGTGCAGTGTCTCATCCCCAGTTGGCATTTTTCGGGTCTTGCTGTCAGTTTTGCAGCTCTTAACCGAGTAAGGATATCCCTGAGGTGACAGATGTGTTCCTCCCAGGTTTGGCTGTAGATGACCAAGTCATCTATATATGCTGCTGCATGCTTTTCAGCCCCTCTGAGAAGTCGATCCATCATCCTCTGAAAGGTAGCTGGTGCCCCACATAAGCCGAAAGGCATGACCTTAAAGTGGTATAACCCGTAAGGAGTGGTAAATGCAGTCTTATGCTGGTCCTCCTGCTTGACAGGCACCTGCCAGTAGCCTCTTGCAAGATCAAGGGTAGTCATGTACTGGCTATTACCCAGTTGGTCCAGTAGTTCATCAACTCTAGGCATAGGGTAGGCATCTCCCTGAGTCACCACATTCAGCTTGCGATAATCCACGCAGAACCTTATGCCTCCATCTTTTTTCTCTATCAGGACAA
The DNA here is from genome assembly GCA_013339895.1 of Ephydatia muelleri. Lineage (NCBI taxonomy): Eukaryota > Metazoa > Porifera > Demospongiae > Spongillida > Spongillidae > Ephydatia > Ephydatia muelleri. The sequence continues at coordinate 7,096,496 of JABACO010000007.1, forward strand.
TAGGAGAGGCCCAGTCACTCATTGATGGTTCGACCACTCCATCCTTCAGCATGGACTCTATTTCCTTCTTCACCCATTCCCTATGAGCATACGGGAGTCTGTATGGCGCTTGTCGCACAGGAATAGAGGATCCAGTAGGAATGCTATGCTCTGTTAACATTGTGCATCCTGGTTTACCATGAAGCACATCTTGGAAGTCGGAGCAAAGTGATTGTAACTCCTGATACTTGTTCTCATCTAGATCTTTATTTACCAACAGTTTCCCTCCCATGCTGAGTCCACTGTCCAGGCTCTCCTCATCAGCCTCACCCTCCTCAACACATAGCAGTGATTTCACTTCATTCCACCTCTTCAGCATGTTGATGTGGAATACTCTGAGTCTTTTTCGGGTTCCGATCATATCTACTTCATACAAGACGTCACTGACTCGCTTGACCACCGGATATGGTCCCTTCCACTGGGCAAGGAACTTGCTGGTATCTGTAGGTAGCAGCACCAGTACCTTATCTCCGGCTTCAAAACTCCTGAGTCTGGCATGTTTGTCATACCAGGTCTTCTGTCCCTGCTGCGCTTGGCTTGTGTTGGTTTGGGCCAGTTCAGTCATCCTCTCCAGTCTTTCCCTCATAAGCATCAAATAGGACACCACACTCTCGTCAGTCTTCTCCCTTGCTTCCCATGTTTCCTTGAGAACATCAAGTGGGCCTCTAACACTCCGCCCATAAAGGAGCTCAAAGGGGGAAAATCCTGTAGACTCCTGAGGGACCTCCCTATACGCAAAGAGGAGGTAGGGTAGAAGCTTGTCCCAGTCCTTTCCATCCTTGGTTGCTGACTTTCTTAGCATATCCTTTAAAGTTTGATTAAACCTTTCGACCAAGCCGTTGCACTGGGGATGGTAGGGTGTGGTCCGTAAGCGCTGAACATTGAGTAGTCTATACATTTCTGCAAGGAGAGTTGACATAAAGTTGGTTCCTTGGTCAGACATTATCTCCTGAGGAATCCCTACCCTGGAGAAGACTTGGACCAACTGTTCTGCTACATGTTCGGCATCAACTGAGCGAAGGGGAATGGCCTCCGGGTACCGGGTTGCATAATCGCAGATCACCAGTACAAAGCGATTCCCAGACCTGCTCCTTGGAAGAGGCCCAACAATATCAAGAGCGATTCTGGAGAAAGGTTCCGCAATTACAGGTAGCGGTATAAGTGGTGCTGCTCGTTTGGAAGAGGCCTTCTGACAACTAGGGCAGTTCTTACAATATTCTGCAACATCCTTGCTTACACCAGGCCAGAAGAACCTCTGTAGGACTCGCTCAGTAGTTTTCTTTCAGCCCAAGTGCCCTGCCATAGGAATTGCATGTGCCATATGCAACACTGGGTCCCTACATGCTTCTGGTAATACCAACTGCTCCACTATTTCACCCTTCAGCTTTCGGTTCCGATAATAGGTACCGTCTCGATGGAAAAACTCTGCTTCTTTCTCCAACACTGCATCTGCTGCCACATCCCGGATATCCTTCAGGGTCTTGTCTTCTCTCTGCAGTCTTTGTATTTCCTCCGGACCGAACTCCCATTTTTGATATTCTTGAGCCCAGGTAGGACCATGCTCAGAGTGTTCCTTCTTCCGCTCTCGCTTCTGACTCCTTGTCAGCACCTTACGAGACCTTCCGCCCGTAAATAAATCCTGGTGGAAAGCTGCCCCTGGCAAGCTGCTGTCATAACTCTCAGTTTCTGGAACCCTGCTGGTATCTATCCCCTTCTTCTTAGCTGTAGGTTCCTCCAATGAAGTTGGCCTAGCTCCTGACTGTAGGTCTCTGACTTGTTCTTCTCTAGCTTCCAGTTGCTGCTGCTTAAACTTGGAGCGTGTTACCACTGCCATGCCCAAATCTTCTTGAGATCTCACCCTTGACAGAAGGGTAAAAAGTTCTGGAACGTCTGTACCCAGAAGTACCGAAACTGGTAGTGATTTGCACACAGCAGCCTCCACACAAACTTGTAGGCCTTCAATTTCCATGTTGACCAGTGCGGTTGGATAGCTGACAGCTTCACCATGAGCACACCGAATCACCACCTGCTGCGTGCTGGATACTGAACTGGGCACCACCAAGTCTGTACGCACCATTGTTCTGGAGCATCCTGTATCTAGGAGAATGTACTCAGTTGCCTGCCCCTCCACCGTTCCTGAGCAGGTTGGACCATCCTTACTCCTGTGCCAGACTGGATGTGCAGAGAGTTCCAGACAGGTCAATGCCTTGCTTGGACACTTCATGGACATGTGTCCCCTTCCACCACAGTTGAAACACCGCAGCTCTGACCTTTGGTTCTTCTCCTTATCATCCTTTTCACTCTTTTTCTGCCCTCCAATAGACTTCATTCTGCAATCTCGAGCAATATGTCCGGCCTTCCCACATGTATGGCACTGAAGGGGTTCCTTGTTAATCCTTTCCCCTAGAACCTGCTTGCTCTCCTGTGTAGACTTCCTGGTCTGCACGTACTCATCTGCCATCTGCCCCGCTTCCGTACTAGTCTTGGGCTTCCGGTCAGTAACCCAGACCCGTAACTCCTGTGGAAGGGTAGTTAGAAACTGCTCTGTTACCATCAGATCCACGATCTCCTCCGCACTTGTTTTATCCTTAGTCCATTTCCGCGAAAGGTCCTGCAGTCTCACAATTAGGTCCCTGTATGACCAATCTTCTTGCTTTTTGGTGGTCCGAAAGCGTTGTCGATACGTCTCTGTATTGATGTTGTAGCGTAGCAAAATCGTCTCCTTGACTTGCTCGTAGTCCTTTGCGTCATCGCTGTCCATAGCGGCGTACGCCAGTTGAGCCTTGCCCGAAAGGTTGGGAGCCAGCTTAAATGCCCATTTTTCCTTATCCACCTCGTGGGCCGACATCATCCTTTCGAAGGTGGTCAGGTAAGCCTCTATATCTTCGCTCTCAGTAAGCTTGGTGAGCTTCGCGGTCTCCTTTCGTTGCTGACTGGGTGCTTGAGCCTCTAGTATGGTTTCCAATATGCGCCTCTGCTCCCTTCTTTCTTCTGCAAATACCGCTTCCATACGCTCCCTCTCTGCTACTTCGATCCGGCGACGTTCCTCCTCGCGCTGACGTCTCTCCTCCTCCTCAGCACGGCGACGTTCCTCCTCTCGTTGACGTCTCTCCTGCTCCTCGGCACGGCGACGTTCCTCCTCGCGCTGACGTCTCTCCTGCTCCTCGGCACGGCGACGTTCCTCCTCGCGTTGACGTCTCTCCTGCTCCTCGGCACGGCGACGTTCATCCTCGCGCTGATGTCTCTCCTCCTCCGCTCGACGACGTTCGTCCTCTTCCCCGCGGCGGCGTTCCTCCTCTCGTCGGCGTCTCTCCTCAGCCTGCTCTTCCCTTTGCACCAGCAGCCTCAGCAATTCTGCAACTGCCCCAACTGCCTGGTTCTGCTCAACGGTGTTTGCTCGAATCGCCTGATTCTGCTCAACGGTGTTTGCTCCTATCGCCTGATTCTGCTCCGCGATGTTTGCCATTTGAGATTTCTGGTACTTGCAACCAGATCGAGTTGACATCCACAGGGTCTCGTTGTACTTCGTCAACGACAATCCCGACGCTGCCACCAAATGTGACGGATACTATCCTATCCTATCCTATATACAGCCTATACGTCTAACGCGTAGTACTGTGCCGCAGAGCAAGGATCGGCAATTCTCCAACACCCCGATCTTTATTTCCAAATGTACCTGCATTATATACTGACTCACACAAAGACACAATACAACAATACACTCAATGGTCAGGCCAGCGGCCCCCGAAAGGTGGCGCAGCCCCGGCGCCCGCCCAATAGTCCACAATAGAGCCAGTACGGACGTAAACGGGTACCCAGACCCTCACACAGCTGGACATGCAACACACCAATGACCAGCACAGCACAGTTGTCATGCAATTACAATACACAAGCATGGATACAACATGACACACCAAACAGCCCCTACACAGTACACATGTACACTAAATGCATGGGAAAGATAAGACATACATATGTTCAAAGCTTTTCTCAAGGTTCATAGCTCAGCATGTTCAATACATGTACAGTACTGTAGCTGTATTTTATATACAATCATCTGTGTTGTACAGGTGCAATTGCAGTTCAATGAACATCATCATGTACATGTGTACATATACCTACATTATTGCCCTGATCGATATTAGCTCCAGCCTCCAATAGTGTCTTCACTACATCAAGATGTCCCTTTTCACTTGCTGCATTCAATGGACTCCAACCATTCTGCAATACAAATGTCATCATAACTAGAGGCTGGACAAGTGGAGGTGGGTGTTGAAACATAACATATGACAGATGTAACATTTCTGTACAAAGGGAGGTCAAAGGTGGAGGGAAAGAGGACAGATGAGTGGGAGGGAGAGGGACACCGCCAGGGGAAGGAAAATAGGCTATACACAAAACGTTACAGAAGGTGGGCACAGAAGAGTATAGAATTGTTGCCAACAACAGAGAGGGCGTCCAGAGTCCTTTGGAGTATGAGGTATTGTACCAGCAACTTGCAATTCTCTCTCTCATTTAATACCTTCTCTTGGCACTGATTTTTTGGGTATGAACTGAATACATGGTACTCACACAACTGGGGGGAATTTTTACAAATCAACTTTTCGAGTAACACATTATGTTGCATAATTTCAAACTTAATAGCCACTTTATTTTCAATCTAATAGATATTTCATAATCAGAATGAAAAGCCCATTGATAGTATGTTTGTCCTTAAGGTTGTCACCCAAAGACTAACAGGACAAGATAACGAAAGTTGGTAACAACACAATATCTAATTAATGCTTTCCCTGGGATGCTCCCCTTTCACTAAGTGTGCCTGATATTTGGTAGCTGTCAGGGTAATGCACAGAGATTACTGCCCATGTTCACTGTCACTGTTTTGTCCACTGAGGGGGCAGGCAACAGCCGCAGCTGGAAGATTGCTACCTAACCAAAAGGGACTAATGACAAGTGCTGGCTATCATTGGGTCGGCCTGTGTTCCAAACCATTACGCTGGCCATGGTTAGGTGGCTATTGGGGTAGAAGCCCTGAGGGTGCCACCCAAGTTATAGTGTAACTATATACCCCCAATAGGGTTTAAGGTGGGTTTATGGTTCCAGGCATGGGAGTACAAATACAACATGTGTGCATGTGCCAATGTGAGTGTGTAAATGTTACTGAGCTGAGGCTATGACTGCACTGTCTTAGAGCTGTGTCAGAGGGTGACGCGTGTACACCTTGTAGGCTTCACTCCACCATCTGCCTAGGTTCTTGATCGTTGCTGGGGGTAGACCACTCTAAGACACTACTGTTGCTGCTCCAATTCTTAGGCTGTGGGTGTGGTACAACTTTGTGCTATAACCACACCTGCGGATCAGATGATGCAGGATCAATCTCAGTGCCCTGGAGGTGAGTGCTGTCCCTGATTCAAACAGAAACAGGGGTTTCCTTGCAGATCGTATCACCTGACCTAGGTATCTCTGCATTGCGAGGTGTGGGCAGCACTTGGTGTGTGTGTCTGACCGATGTTGATCAGGCAACTTTCCCCCCTCTGGTCTGTCTTCGATTTCTTAATCACAACTACCATGCTTTCCTTACGCATGGTGATGTCCTTTGTGGTAAGGTGCTGGTCAGGGTTGAACCCATGCTGGTTGGGTATTGTAAACTCGCTGACCCTTAGCAGACCGAAGAAGCCCAGCGTGATGGCTGCTTTGAGTATCAAGTGATCATGAGATGGTTTGTGATCCATGTCAAGTTGAAAGCATCTGCCCTAGCATCTCGTTTGTAATCGGTTGACGTTTTGGCTTGAGGTGGGCTGCTGGCATGGAACATTCGACGCCTTGGTTGGTGCTCGCTGGACTGCTGTGACCGTTCATTTGGTGTAGGTAAGACACTGAGCAAAAGAACTATAGGAGGATCACTTGATGTAGACCTCTCTGATGTTCTGACCTCTGTCAATGCAACTGGTGGGAACATATTCACTAACCAGAAAGGAGATGCAGGAAGCCAGTGCTGCTCTAAGAGCAAGATTTATGTCAACTGCACACAGGGTGATGTGAATGTGGTTTGGAGATGATTTCAACACTGTGGCTGGGTGTTATGATAAGACAAGTGCTTGACAATAAACTGATCAGACTATTTTAGGGGGACTTAAAATGGCTAACTGCCTTTAAATCAAAATCCCAGGCCACCATACCATTTTCCCACTAAGCTAATCAAAAATTATGTAAAATGCTGTTGAAAGTATCTAAAAAAAAATTGATGGCATAATTATCTTCCGATTTTTTGCTACACACTGACCTTGTGATTAATTAATGCATAACTACGCCCCTTGAGACATACATAACACATTTATTGAAAGGTGTGTCCTCCATAAAACCTTCCATATTGTGTCAAAATATTTGTTAGGCTCGTAAACATCCCCGATTGGCCCCTATATCTCCGTAACCCGCAGAGGTCCCCGCCTAACTATTGCTTTTCCTGATCACTCATTGTCTGAGGATGGTGCCTATATAAAATTTGTTAGGTTCTTTTAAGGGAGTTTTTAAAAAAAACCTAATTAACGTTGCACACATTAATGGTTAGTTTATTACGAGCATTATTAATGCCGCTTAATAAATGACACACCAACACAAGCATACAATGACACTTTATAAATTAACATGGTTATTTGTACTATATCTTGATTATTAATGACTTTATAAATAGAAACGCCCCCCTGGTTTACACAATGCAGCCATAAATGGTAAAAATGTTAACAAGCTGTAGTTCAAATGTGGTTAGTGTTACAGAGCTCAAACTTTGCACTTTAACACATCTTCATGATACATACAAGATGGTTAGTTATGAACAACATTGGACAATGTCATGCAAAAAGTTGATAGAACAGACGTGACTTGACCCCCTTCTGATATGTACGCCTGGATAGTCCCCAGCTGGAGGTTCATACTCAGGTCCGTCACGAATAGTGCCAGAGTTCGTGCTGTGCCTGGGAGTGGTTTTCAGTGGTGGGTGCTGTAGAAATCGTAATCACTGCGGAACCATGCCCCATTAAAGTATGCTCCATAGCCCAGTGTCCCAGAAGCATCTGTAAATAAGTTGATGGCCTCTGCATCCTTCCAGTTGGGATCGAGGAAGATTGATACATGTACCTCTCATTCCATGAAGGAAAGAACCTGTTCCACCAACACCTAAACAACACACCTAATTTGCCAAAATTATTATTCATTATTATCAAGTCTACTGCATAATAGTGATGGTGGTCGCTGGACCTTCCAGCTTGTCCAAGGCAACTGGGATCCCCAGCCTCTCGCACACTCTAAGCATGGTGTCCGTTGACTCACTACAGGTGGGTTGTCCAGGTGGGCCAGCCAGGAGGAAATCATCAAGGTAGTGGATCAGATCTGCTGCATAGTTGGTGGCCATGATCCAGTGAAGGGCAGAGGCAAACTGGTTGAAGATGTACGGAGTTGACTTGGTTGTTGCACCCTCTTCGCAGGAATCTTCGGACTCCCGGTGTAGTGTCGGACACGTCTTCACATTCTGGCTCTGGCTCGCTTGAGGGATCCTGAAGGTGTAGGTAGAGTCGCTCTACCAGGGCCGGCTTGTTTCCTGTCATCGTGAGCTTCACCGCGCCAAGCCGAAGATGGAGGACCTCACACGCTAACTTTTCTAATTCCTTACGGTTCATGACTACGAACTGCAGTGGCTGATGACAGAGTGAGTCACCCTACCCAGACCTCTCTTATATATATACCATGCCTGGAACCAGACCCCTAAACCTGTTTGGTGGTTATGGTCTGTGGCTATATGCTGGGCAGGGATAGTATGCTTAGCTAGGCCTTTGATGTTTATCTAAAGATGAGGCTTCGCTGGCAATGTTTAGGACCTACATGTAAACAACACCTAATTTTAAAAAAGTAGTATTATTGTTAAACAAGCTCATGACAAATGTGTACCACATGAGAGGACATGGTGGCATAAAGCATGATGATTTGACTTGGAATGACCCTGTAGTACATATCTACATGTACATGTAGCCCAGGTTCTTCAATAATCAAAGCACCTGCTACATGCACTGGATGGCACACTGCTGACAGATTTACACCCAATCACCACACAGTAACAGTTACATACAATATTCTAAGCTACCAATGCGAGTTCTTTGAACCAGTTTCCAAGGACAAAGTTTGTAATAGAGTACTTCAGAAGAATGCCATCATTGCGATGTATAAATGAATACATAACAACTGACACGTGCACATACACTGTACGATGCTGAAAACAGGGAGATAGATGGAAGGGGAGGGGGTGGGGAGGGAGGAGAGAAGAGGACGGAAATGGAAATGGATGTGACCCCCCAGCAAGATACATGTATATGTGAATGTAGGTGTAACTACAGTGTACATGTACTGTCTAGAATAACAGACCACCATTACTATGAAGTCTTCTCACATGCATATCTACATGTACAGTGTACATGCACACGTGCACTATTGCATACCACACGTGTACTCGTAGTCACATCACATATGCACACACGCATCTGGATGAATGGATGCTACAGTGTTTCAATACGGAATGCCCATATACCACTGCATGGTGTCTACAAAAGAATGCAACAAATAAAAAGCATTTAACTTTCGGCAGGATTGAGATAAACATTTTCTCTCAATCCTGATCGATGAAAGTTCAAGACTTTATTTTCTTGCGTTCTTTCGTAGACACTTTATACACAGTAAGTTTAATCAAATGCACACCATTGCAGCTGGACATGCAACACACCAATGACCAGCACAGCACAGTTGTCATGCAATTACAATACACAAGCATAGATACAACATGACACACCAAACAGCCCCTACACAGTACACATGTACACTAAATGCATGTGAAAGATAAGACATACATATGTTCAAAGCTTTTCTCAAGGTTCATAGCTCAGCATGTTCAATACATGTACAGTACTGTAGCTTTATTTTATTTAAAATCGGCTGTGTTGTACAGGTACAATTGCGGTTCAATGAACATCATGTATGTGTACATATACCTACATTATTGGCCTGATTGATATTAGCTCCAGCCTTCAATAGTGTCTTCACTACATCAAGATGTCCATTAATACTTGCTCCATACAATGGACTGCAACCATTCTGCAATACATGTATGTCATCATAACTAGAGGCTGGACAAGTGGAGGTGAGTGTTGAAACATAACATATGACAGGTGTAACATTTCTGTACAAAGGGAGGTCAAAGGTGGAGGGTAAGATGACAGATGGGTGGGAGGGAAGGGACAGGGCCAGGGGAAGGAAAATAGGCTTTACACTAAACGTTACAGAAGGTGGGCACAGAAGAGTATAGAATTGTTGCCAACAACAGAGAGGGTGTCCAGAGTCCTTTGGAGTATGAGGTATTGTACCAGCAACTTGCAATTCTCTCTCTAATTTAATACCTTCTCTTGGCACGGATTTTTTGGGGTATGAACTGAATACATGGTACTCTCTTGACTGGCAAAAAGGGGGAATTTTTACAAATGAACTTTTCGAGTAACACATTTTGTTGCATAATTTCAAACTTAATAGCCATTTCATTTTCAACCTAATAGATATTTCATTATCAGCATGAAAAGCCCACTATTGGTAGTATGTTTGTGCTTAAGGTTGTCAACCAAAGACTAACAGGACAAGATAACAAAAGTTGGTAACAACTTAATATCTAATTAATGCTTTCCCTGGGATGCTCCCCTTTCACTAAGTGTGCCTGGTATTTGGTAGCTGTCAGGGTAATGCACAGAGATTACTGCCCATGTTCACTGTCACTGTTTTGCCCACTGAGGGGGCAGGCAACAGCCACAGCTGGACGATTGCTACCTAGCCAACAGGGTCCAATGACAAGTGCTGGCTATCATTGGGTCGGCCTGTGTTCCAAACCATTACGCTGGCAATGGTTAGGTGGCTATTTGGGTAGAAGCCCAGAGGGTGCCACCCAAGTTGTAGTGTAACTATATACCCCCAATAGGGTTTAAGGTGGGTTTATGGTTCCAGGCATGGGAGTACAAATACAACATGTGTGCATGTGCCAATGTGAGTGTGTAAATGTTGAGGCTATGACTGCACTGTCTTAGGGCTGTGTCAGAGGGTGACACGTGTACACCTTGTAGGCTTCACTCCGCCATCTGCCTAGGTTCTTGATCGTTGCTGGGGGTAGACCACTCCTAGACACTGCTGTCGCTGCTCCAATTCTTAGGCTGTGGGTGTGGTACAACTTTGTGCTATAGCCACACCTACGGATCAGATGAACATGGCATGGAACGTTCGACGCTTTGGACAAGGAGCTTGATAATTGGGTTGTTGCTCGCTGGACTCCTGTGACCGTTCATATGGTGTAGGTAAGACACTGCTGATATGTACGCCTGTATAGTCCTCGGCTGGAGGTTCATACTCAGGTCCGTCATGAATAGAGCCAGAGTTCGTGCTATGCCTGGGAGTGGTTTTCGGTGGTGAAATTGTAGTAACTCCTGATGCCGGTCTGGTAGGTGTTGAAAGTGGACAGGGCCAGTGCTCTGCTGAGGAGCTTCTCCATCTGACGGCTTAGAGCTCTGCCAGCTGAGGAGGTAGTGGGGTTGGCTGTGGGTTGGCCTGTGAGGCAAGGGCAGAGAACAGTGACAACTGGTTGCGGGAGAGAGCATCCGCAATGCAGTTCAGTTTGCCTGGAAAATGGACCAGGCGGACAATAAAACTGTGCTTATCTGTAATGATGAATAGTGTCTGCAGGAGGTGTAGAATTCCTTGGTGCCTGGCCGACTAATTGGACCAGGCCTGCACTATTGTCATGTTGTCACAGTGATTTGTTGTCCTTGCAGGAGATGTCCCCATGTGCAGGCTGCTGCAACGATGGCAAACAACTCCTGCCACTGAATGGACCGCATGCGAGGCTTCCGATGAGGCAGCCAGTCACTGCGGACCCATGCCCCATTAAAGTATGCTCCATAGCCCAGTGTCTCAGAAGCATCTGTAAATAAGTTGATGGCCTCTGCATCCTTCCAGTTGGGATCGAGGAAGATTGATACCCCATTCTATGGGGGCAAGAACCTGTTCCACCAACACCACACCTAATTTGTTAAACAATCTCATAGCAAAAGAGTTCCACATGAGAGGACATGGTGGCATAAAGCATGATGATTTGACTTGGAATGACCCTGTAGTACATATCTACATGTACATGTAACCCCTGCTTTTCAAGAATTCTGACAACATGTAGCTTGCCTTGGACTGTTATGTAACCTGAGCTTGCACCAACAGGAATGTCACACATCCATATATGGAATCATGAAGGAGTGCATGAACATCCTCTTCGTTTACATGTGGATGTATTATAATGTATTGTTCTACCTACCTTATTGGTCTGATGGATGTTTGCTCCAGCCTCCATTAATGTCTTCACTACACCAAGATGTCCATTAAGACTTGCAATGTATAATGGTCTCCGACTAACCTGCAATACAAATGTCATCATAACCAGAGGTGTGGGTGGACCAATTTTCAATGTACAACTGGGTCTCTCTGGACAATGGTTGTGACAAAATTGTAGGGACTTGCAAAGTAGTAATTGTACAACACGCAGTATACTAAATTGCTTACAACATTTGTTGTTTTCATGTCAAAGTGGTATGGTCTTGCTTAATTCATTAAACTCACTCTTTTCCCTCTCACACGCTCATCATGGAGGGGATCCATATTGGACTGGCAGTTGGGCCACTGTGTAAATTGGACTGCCCTTGTACATGTACAGATGTACATATGTAATCGTTTCCACGAAAATGGACCTAGTGCATACATTATAAAATATCCGGTACGCACAATAGAAATGTAATGCTGCGTTGAAATGTTTGGCTAATTAAATTTTAAAGCCTTACAACTCTATGACAGATACACTGATTCTCAGTGAGTAAGAAGCAATCTGTAGGGAGACATTTCTAGCATTCTAGAATGTCAAACAAAATTGAAATCTTGAAAAAACATGCGTTAGGTCCCTTTTTGCAGAAACGATCCCAAATCAGGTTGCATGCACACTTGACACATTATAGCACCAGACCTACTAGCATAAAGTTTCCCTATTAAGGTCCCAGGTGATCACACTGACTTTATTCTGCTTCAGTGCCATTGTACAGTATTATGATCTAATCGTACAAGTACATGAAAACTTGGAAATACATGCACATATGTGATAGTTCAAGTTAGAGTACATCATTAAATAAACATCCCACCACTTACATCAGATGTTGCTATGTTCACATCAGCACCTGCTCCCAACAATGTCTGTACGACGTCATGATGGCCTTTCTCACTCGCCACATACAATGGAGTTGTGTTGGTCTGGTAAAGGATTGAAGGAATGAAACAGAGCAATCATACACTTGGCATACAACTCCATCACCATGTACATATACATGTGATGGGGAGGAGAGGGGGTGGGGGGATGGAAACAATATGGTATCAGGAACCACGCTAGTAGGTCTTATGTAGGATTGGCTCCATGGACGTGGTTTTCGTTCGAGCGTTTGAAAACGATACTGAAGCATTGCCTTTATATGCCAGCTGGCACACATCAAATATGTACATATAACTGTACACATCGTTGCACGGTGCAATTTTAGTAGAGTGCCAATTCGGCACTTCAAATCCGCCATTTACTTGGTTTTCCTTATTCATCTACTCCATCACTTCATCACATGTAACACGCAATAGGAACATCATACGAAGACCAAATAAACATCAAATTGTAGCATTTTACATCCAAACGCTCCTTTTATAAATATAACATGTGCAAAGTATGGACATGTGTAAAGTGCTAGCAAAGTATTACATCATTGCAGGTTCCGGAAGAGTAAAGGCATGAGCAAGCTATCATATACATTCATGTACTGTACATGTTTACAATGGCACTGAATACATACATGGCCACCTACCTTATTGGCTTGATCGATATTAGCTCCAGCCTCCAATAGTGTCTTCACTACATCAAGATGTCCATTACAACTTGCTGCGTACAATGAACTGCAACCATCCTGTAATACAACTGTCATCACAACGAGAGACTAGACACTGAAAAGTGGTCTGAAAATTAGAGTCATTATAATTGCATACAATGTACATCTTACCCTACATGCAGGGATATATTTCATTTGGACATTGGACAAAGCAGTGTGTGAATGTGGTCCAGCTTGTGAAAAGTGTCCGCATTCATTAACTCTTTGAACGCTATATGGTTACAAGTGCAGCAAGCATATGCATGCATCATAGAGCTGTAACTAATCAACACATTTTTGCACGCAATATGTAACTCATGCATGAATGGCATAACGGTTGTGTGTGCATGCATATACGCACTTGGCGTTCAAAGAGTTAATTACATCTAGCTTATTATTTTCTGTACAATGCACTCATCCAAAGAGGAGTGTATAGAAGACAGGCTATTGTGTCTCTGCTGGCTACACTTGATCCGTCTACATAGAACTGTGAAGCACTAGTGTGGTGTACTTAATATTCGATCACATGCTGAACTGTTGAGAAATAGCTTATTTATAACTGCTATGCCCACATGTGTCATAGAGTTTCAACATCATATCACTTACATCAGATATTGCTTCATTCACTTTAGCACCTGCTCCCAACAACCTCTTCACTCCTTCATAATCACCCTTCTCACTCGCCACATACAGTCGAGATGCTTTGTTCTGTTAAGGAGTGAAGGAACTAACTAAAAAACATACACGTTTCACATACAGAGAGTTGGGGGTGGGGGGGACTGATGCCACATTATTCATCCATACATGGTGATAATTGGGTGACAACCCTTTTATGTATGGTGAAAATGGATGACCCCCCCCCTCCCCCCCTGTTCCTACGCCTCTGATATAACCACCTCCACCTCCGTGTACATTATAGCAATATGCAGGAAACAACCAGGCCCGTAGCCAGGTCGGGAAAAGGGGGGGTTCGAAAATAATAAATGTGGACCTAAAGTGGGCGTGGATCACCAAAAGGGGATGGGTGCGGAAGGGGGATGTGCCCCCTCCCGCGCGAAGCGCGGAAGTTTTTGGAAACATTGATTTTGCAACTGAATGCAAACCAATTTGCAGACACATGACTCATACCGCTTTATAACTCTTCATTGTAATTTAGTAAATATAATTGCCAATGTACATGTAAGCGCTCATGCATAACTATATTCATAATCCATTTCGGTCGACATTTAGCCCCTTCTATGAGACACCGACAATACTTCTGATCCAATGCTTAGTCATATAGGCTAGCTAGTATATTATACACACTGCAATGCATAATGGATGCGTAGTGATTTCAGGCTCGTTAGAATCTGGCGCAACCATTTCACAACATGTAGTTTTGCACTTATCAGAGTGATCGCTACATTCGATTTCCTCTGTGGCTGCCGCTGTGGCAGAATTTGTTTCTGTAACTAAAGGATCCGACTGTTGCCCATCGCCCGTTGCCTTTCGTTTTACAGTTGGTAAGAACACATCAAGCTTCTGGCACAAGGCAGCGGGTAGTTCACGCTCTCTTTTTTTTTGCTGGGAGCTACCCGGCATTTTCGATCGGCGCACGCGCGCGAGTATTGAGTATGAATTAAAATTACAGTGTAAATTAATGATTTAATCATAACTAGAACTAAACATGAATCAAGACCATATTATTAAATGCGGGAAAGACCAGGACTGGATTGGCCTAGCCGCCCAGGAATCGCCTAATCGCCTTATAGAGTGGCCGGGACCTTTACCGTACTTCCACATAATTGGACCTTTTCCCCCTGAGGGGGGGTTCGTTCGAACCCCCCGAACCCCCCCTGGCTACGGGCCTGACAACAGGATTAATGAAAGATGGATAGATAGATGGGACCACACACAACTACTCGTAATTGCAGATCAATCACGTGTGCACACACGTTTGCATCGCCGCCATCAATTCAATCACTTCATTTGGGGTTTCGAGTTATCCATACAAGTATCATCAATGCACTGGAAATCGTAGTCACTTACTTGCGCCATGCTTATGTATGGCAATCCGTTGCGGACAAAAGTATATCAAACCAAAAAGGTGTATCAAAACCAACTGTGGGTTTGTTTCTCCAGATATCGGATATCAAATGACCGCAACAAAAAAAAGGACGTAACAAATGTTACCAAATATGGTATGCGGGATAAAAAAGGCTGGTCAAAAATAAACGAGGTATCAAAACTTTTACTGTACTGAACCGGTTCCGTACTAAGAGTTAAACAGATTCCGCATCAGCGAACGGGAAACGCACTCGGCAGTCGTCGGAACCATCTACAGTATCTCGTGCCCAGACCAAGGTAAACTGGTGAGGAGTGCATCGCGTGACGTATTAACAGCTCAGCGGCGGCATTAGTTTTCAAGTGCGATTTCGATTTTACATCGACACAGCGAAATTACGACGCTCACACTGTCCTTCAAGGAAGAATATATCATGACCATGGGCATATTGTATAATTATTGATCCCGTTATGCCCGACTGTTTTTGCCGCATGGCCCACCTGATTGTTAAGGTGAAGAACCTTACCCAAGACCCTCTTACCCAACCGACATCCTGATACCTAACTGGTCTAGTAAGCCAGCTGCCGTTGAAATGCGTGTCACTTCGCCGCCTCTAAATTTATTGGAGGCCAGCTGTCAAAGGCCAATCAAAGAAGCATGCAGAGAGCATGGATTCCTGTTTTGTCTGGCCTTCCGCCTAGCTATTAGTACCAGCAGATCCGCCAGATTCGCGAGCTAAGGCTGTGTCTTCTCATATACCTTAAGTCAGGCTGAACTTGCACATCGTTAGAGACAATGCCACAGCCAATTCCTCTACAAAGTTTGTCTCCGATGCTTAGCAGAGCATGTGTGTGTATGTGTGTGTGTGTGTGTGTGTGTGTGTGTGTGTGTGTGTGTGTGTGTGTGTGTGTGTGTGTGTGTGTGTGTGATGATCTAGGTGTAACAGGACTGGTTCTGCCACCAACTCTCATATGCAAGAAACATACATCAATACATATAAAACTGTTTTTGGCTAGTTGCCAAAAGATGCTGAGAGACAAAACGTAATATTAAAGTTAATTTACCCTGGACTTCATTAATGGTACTAATTGAGTAATACAATCCTTTGGTGGCAAAGGTGTATCAGAGTATTGGTTTAGACAAGAGTTGTTTATTTTTTATAAGAAGCCACATACATTAAGGAACAATTTTAAACTGTCATACGCAACACAATTACACAAAGATCTACCTACCATCAGCATTCCCTTCTCTTTCAGTGATGTGTGATCTAATGCATTGACCTCAGCAGGCGTAATTTCTTTTTGAAGGAGTTTCCATTAGGCCTATAAAACTGCTTGTTAATAAATGCTGTTGGTCATCATAACAAACATCTCTTTGGTAATTTGGTAATTCTACTTGGCAGAACTCCAAAAATCCCAAACACATCAGTCCTGTTTGAAAAGCCTGCGATATTATTAATGCGCTTGGATTTTAGCTCTTCTGAAATCAAACAATTCAATAAGTTCATTTTTGATTCGATATATAGTTATTGATTTTGTGCTTGGCCATCGTGAAACATTTATGATAGTCATATACGTTGATTCCTTTAGAAGTTTATCCAGATCACTTGTGGTTATGCAGGCATCAATCTATATGGAATTAATGATAATATGATTATATGGAAAGTGAAAAAATAATGCATCTGTATCTCTAAAAGTTCTAATAACTTTCATTTCGGGAAGGTCAAATGTTAGAGTAATATCCAAGTAAAACATGTTATGGTTCTCCATTCTGCCTTAATTCTCTACATCAGTTCAAATATTAATAACCAACATGTGCACAGTTTACCTGATAGGACATGAGATCAAATTGGGATAGGCGATACTAGTAATTAATGAGAGCTACAAAGCTTTAAAAACAATGGCACCAAGTTTTGAAGATAGAGTCGTAATTGTTAGACATTGGTAAGTTACAGTAATTCGGTGTGTATGTATAGAGAGGTCCTGTCGCTATTGATCAGTTCTATTTGTTAGTTTGTACTTTATCAACTAAGAGAATACAGCTGTGTAAAGTTATTGAAAATTCCCCACGCGATTTGCGCCATATACTGTCCCCATGCATTAAATTGGACGCAGTCTGCCAAAATCATTGGCACGAAACGACCAGTAAATTGTGCATTAACTTCGTACAGATTTATATTTATTTTAAATGAACAAACATCAATAGCGACAGGACCCCTCTACGTACACACCGAATTTGAAGCGATTTGAACGCTCCTACCTAAAGATGTAGATGTTTTTAATCTGATGGGTTATCTGACCTCGTAACGTCGGCAATACGATTATGCAGGGCACCAAAATATGTTGTAACATAGAGGAATGGTGTGGGACGTAGTGTTGAA
The DNA here is from genome assembly GCA_013339895.1 of Ephydatia muelleri. NCBI lineage: Eukaryota > Metazoa > Porifera > Demospongiae > Spongillida > Spongillidae > Ephydatia > Ephydatia muelleri. The sequence continues at coordinate 7,113,972 of JABACO010000007.1, forward strand.
AACAGGGAGTTGCTAGTGTTAACCATTGGTAAGTTATAGCAATTTGAGTTTTATGTTATAAATGTAAATCCACAAGGGTCAAAATCTGGTAGAACGTTCCAAATAGTCTTTTATGAAGTGCTAAAATAAGGAAGTCGGTTTTTACCATGTAAGGGACATTACGGTCCCATATATAGTTGAACCATTTATAGTGTGCAATTATTTATTGTGTTTTGTATATTTATATACAGTATCTAATAAAGCATTAAATGTGCAATTTGCAAACTAACTGTCATATTCAGGTAAAACATTGTCGTCTTAATATCATCCTACATCTAGGCATCTTGATGGCCATCACAAAGTAGTTTGGTGGAAACTATATCTTCATGGAGGTATGTTTTCATTCGTTTATGAATGGGTCAGTGGGGAACAAGGAGACAATGCATGATTGCAATTCAGCAGCAATTCTTATAGTCTTGAATTAGGGTATACTATCCTTCAAAAGGACTAGCAATGCCCATGTGGTAGACTTGTCCATATAGAGATTCAGCTGTCGGTGTCACGAATGGAAGTGAAAGCAACTGAAACAGTGCCTTATATTGGCATACAAGTCCACCCACCATCCATGAGGTAACAGACACATCCTGGCTGATCTTTGGCAGAGAGGTATTGCTGCCAATTGATGTGATGTTTGGCTTGCAGCTTGTTCTGGTCAGCCTATAAACATTTGTTCCACTTACATGTAAATCATGGAATTAAACATGTGGTTGGGTGAGGTGTTCCACAACATTTTAGTAATCTATTTAGTATAAATGTTGTATGATAAAAAATACCATAAGGTTTCAGGAAAGCCTTTTGTGATCATGTCATCTGATTGTGGCTGCTAGGGTGTGGTTCGAAAAATGCGAAACCAGTTAACGCGTCAACTCACCATGTGAAGATGAAGAAATTAGTGTAGAGCATGATTGATAACAAGGTTCAAATGGGCTATGGGTGTCTAATAGTGTGGCGATGAAACGAGACAGTTCAACCAGGTTTGTGTTGTTTCTCTGTTCACTTCCCTACCAAAAGATACTGTTGGATTCTAGACTAAACAAAGTAATGATAGATTTTGAATTTGAATTTCGATATGCTAGTGGTGATGGTCTGGGCACAGTGAATTGGGGGTGCTGAAAATGTGATTTAGGCAAGTCATTGTATATTGCAAGCAGATCATTAGAAAAGGCAAAAACAAAATACTGTGTTATCTGGAATACAAATGGGTAATTGATCCACATATTTTGGGAAGACCATTTACAGTATACAGACATACCACAGCACACTCCAGTGGCTATGTTCTTTCAAGGAACCTGAAGGACAGGCCAGATTGTTGGAATCGCTAGCAGAGTACGAACTAAAAAAGTCCACATTACTCAGGATAAGCAATACTGATGCTACCCAGCCAGGATGAAATTTCAGCAGCATAACACTGGATGGTACTGACAACTGGCTGTTACACTGACAATACTGGAGATTAATAAATGTCTACAGTCAGTTATTCCTTTCAGCCGGGTATCAACTATACTTGCATAGCTTTACAACCCTCCGGCCTCATGACAAGGTACAGTGTACATTTTATTGGTAGGGCAACGCCATGATGTGCAGCAATAATGACCAGTGTTTTTGATGTACATGTAAGTGTGTTTACAAAGTTGGTTCACGCTAATACCACCACATCCCATTACAAACAGAAGTTTCTACAAGCCCTACGCAATGAATAGCTATATGCATATACTTTACAAAAATTTATATGTGTTACTTATCAGAAATTATTTACCAACACATGGACAGAAGCATTTTCTATCCCAGATTACAGTGTATTTGTTATAAATTTGTTCCAGCTGTGTTTGGTGCATCGACATATCGCATACATATCAGAGGAAATGTTTTGAATCAGCCAAGAACTCTGTCAACATATAGGAATTGTCATGACCAATGTTGCTTTAGGATCGTTTCCACTTACCCACTTGGCATGCATGTATAATTACTCTATCTGTATTATGATATCAGAGAATTGTGCAATAGATTCTTTTTCTCCAGTTCTTCAGATGAAAATTCTTCTGCAACACAAACTAGGCTCGTAATAATACCCTGGGTTGCACAAACAGAATGATGCTTATCATCCATCCAAATCCTCAAGCACTGAGGAAAAGATCGAACACTCTGCCTACTCTATTATTATCGGAGCACTGTAAATATGTAATCATTCTTGAATATCCATCAATTCCTGCAGATATCAAAGTAAACGTTAACAATAATGTCAAAATCTCTTATACACAGTTATATTATGTTCAAGCTGTACATAAATTCACATGATTTTGAAATGAATACATGACAGTGCATGTCCCTCAATTTAGGCGATGATTAACTGCGTTTGCCAATTGAAATATTCAAGGCTATAATGAGGGAGAATTAAGATCAAAGTTTTACTAAAAACCTGTTATGTGTGTAATTACAGCAAATAGTAATAATCTGCATGCAAAAAACTGGTACTACAAAAAAAAACTTCAGTCTAAATACTATGAAGAGAACAGTTCTAGAAGACTACACATGCTCTGCGCAGACGCAATGTATAAATGGCCACTATTTATACATCATGCCTGTGCAGAGATTGGAGATTCTTCTAGAACTGTTCTATTTAAGGCTGATTATTTGTGACTAGCCAGATTTTGTGCCTGCTGATTATTACTATTTGCTGTCATTACACTGTCGCTTTGCAGTAAACTGAGCATTTAAAAAAAAAGTAATGACATTGGTTCTAAACATTAAAATGAGATCTTTCATAATTTAAGACTTTGTGCATTTAGTTTCTGTACAGGTGTTCTGTATCCAAGAGGTATAGAATGTGTGTACAATGTTTTGTTGTACACTGCATTGTGTAAGTTGTAGATGTGGTAATGATGAGATGTGGCTCTAAGAGGATGATATTGGATTCATTAGGCTGTATATGCATATTCTGGGGGGAAGGGGATGATTAAATGTACAGTTTATATGAAAAAAAAATGCTGAGGTCAGCCTCTAGTGAGAGAGCAATATTAGTAGCCAAAATGTCTCACCAGTATTTGATCGCTTATGACTTTATTGCTTTTAATTTAATTGACTTCGTTGCATTAGCATGTGATAGGTAACATAATTAGTTGTCAATGTATAAATTTAATTTTATGTAAATAAGATCTTCAAACACATTTTGAAAAGTTGACCTCATATTCAACATGTAACTAACAACTCAATTTTAGCTATGATGCCATGGTTTGTGATCTTTGGCTCTTTGCCATTAGTTTGACAAGCTCACTTTGCAAGTGAAGAAACTGGTAGATGAGATATGTCGGTGGAATAAAATATTTTGCAGATTTTGTGGATACATGGCCTCCAATGCTAGCCAGTGGTCCCACCACCGCTGAAGGCAGGGTACTGTACTACAATGGCTCCCCATATGACCATAAAGGATAGACACTTGACGACGCTAGCATCATGTAGATGCTTTAGTGCTAATAAGTTCATGGGTTTGTACTAATGTGTTTGGACATGACATTTCTATTTTCTCTTCATAAATCCGAGTGTACATAGTACACTCCAATACATAGATATGGATTTTGTCCTTATCTAATATTGTTATCTCTCCTCACCTCATTCCTACACTTCTTCACTCACTGCAATTTAATAGACCTATAATTGCACATTAAAATTATATGTAACCACACTGTTATGTATTTAGTGGATCGTTAGTCATGACCCTGCTGATGTCGGTGGAATAAAATATTTTGCAGATTTAGTGGATGCATGGCCTCGAATGCTTTGCCTCCTTCCTACATTTCACTAACTTACTATAGCACGTAACGGTTCAAACGTTGCATCAAAATGATGCTTCACGTGGATACAAAGCATCAAGACATCCAACCACAATTAAAAAAATACATTTAACATTCAGCTTCATGAAGAAAATATCCAAGAACACATAAAATATCAGTTTCTATGAATTTCAGTTCTTAATTATTACATTATTAATACAATCTTATTTATGGGGTAGTTTCAAAATACTTATCTAAATCAGTTAAATCTGGTAGCAGATCCTTCATAGTTGGACGGCTGGCTGGATCATCACAGATGCACCTCCGTATCATCATTGCCATTTCTTGCCAGGGTAGTGTGTCAAGCTGCATGGCTTGTAGCTTGTGGTCTGGGAACTGACCAGTGGCCATTTCAAGCAGGAGTATGCCATAACTGTACACATCCATCTTTGGAGACTGCAGCTTGGGATTGAAGGATTCTGGAGCTGCATAGGATGCATTCCCAGGGCCCATGGTTATCACTTTAGACAGGAAGTTAGCAGAGCCATAGTCAGACACCTTGGCTTTCCAGTTACCTGATCCAATCGGCTCAAGAAGCACATTTGCGCTGCTAACATCTCGATGGATGATGGGGTCAGGCCTCATTAGGTGGAGGTAGTTGAGACCACGGGCCACATCCATGCCAATAGTGATCACATGATCTTGAGGAAGTGCCACAATGATGCTTCGCAGGTTTGTTGGCATCAGTTCTGTTAGGATGACAGGCTTATTGTCATCCAGTGAGGCTCCGATGAACAGCAGGAGGTTGGGATGTCGTACACTAGCTGCCATATGCATCTCTCTGAGAAACAGATTAATATTGTGTGGAGATATAATTGCATTATGGATGAACTTAGCAGCAACCCTGGCACCACGAAACATAGCCACTCTCACCTCACCCCACCCTCCCACACCAAGAGGTTTTTCACCTGTCTCTTCTACTTCATCACGTTCCACCCTCCAGGAAGATTTCATATAATCAGGAATTTGCTGCTCAGCCCTCGCAGCTCTCTCATCTGCCTGTTGAACTTGTAGTCTTATTTGCTGTTGCATAGCATCTCTCCGTTGCTTAGTTTCCAGGTGTTTCTTCTCTGCTGTTCTTGCTCTTTCTTCTGCTCTTCTAGCTCTCTCATCTGCACGTTGAACTTGTAGTCTCATTTGCTGTTGCATAGCAACTCTCTGTTGCTTAGTTTCCAGGTGTTCCTTCTCTTCCGTACTTGCTCTTTCTTCTGCTCTTCTAGCTCTCTCATCTGCACGTTGAACTTGTAGTCTCATTTGCTGTTGCAAAGCATCTCTCTGTTGCTTAGTTTCCTAGTGTTCCTTCTCTGCCGTATTTGCTCTTTCTTCTGCTCTTCTAGCTCTCTCATCTGCATTTTGAACTTGCAGCCGTGTTTGCTGTTGCATAGCATCTCTCTGCCGTTTTATTTCTAAGAGTTCTTGTTCAGCTTTTGTCACTCTTTCTTCCGACAGTTGAACTTGCAGTCTGATTTGCTGTTGTAGAGCATCGTAATGTTGCTTAGTTTCCAAGAGTTCTTGATTTGCTCTCTTGTCTGCTCTTTTAGCTTTCTCATCTGCCTGTTGAAGCAAAGCTTCATAGTGTAGCTTTGTTTCCGAGAGCTCTTGCTCAACGTGTTTTGCTCTCTCTTCTGCTATTCTACATGTAGCTCGCTCATTTGCAAGTTGAGCTTGATGTGTAATTTGCAACTGCAAAAAATAACAATTGTACAATGCACGTAAAGTGTTAAATCTCAAGGGACAGCCAAAGCAGCAATAAGATTTTAAATGCTTCTATTATGTCATGCCTTAAATGTACGAGGCTAGGGATATGATATGCCCAACCATATACATGTACATGTATGTAACTGGTGCAATATGGCCTTAGTGATTGTAAGCAAACTAGCCAGAGTGTTGTACGAATGTAGCAGGTTTATTGACAGTCCAGAGCAAAACGTAAATGTAAGGTTTTATCTGCCTGTATCACTGAATTGTTGCCTTGTGACCTTGCTCCACAGCCAAGTCCAGGGATGTTTTCTCATCCTGAGAACAAAGCATTACATACTTATTTGATACATGTACATGTATGAAGGTGGAGTAGGAGGTACTACATGTATAACAAGGAGCCACATGTAACCAGTGTAAGGGAGATACAATGTATGGACATATGTAACATCCTGTAACCACTAAATACATGTCTACCTACTGTACCTTATCGGCCTGATTGATATTAGCTCCAGCCTCCAATAGTGTCTCCACTACATCAAGATGTCCATTAAAACTTGCTGCATTCAATGGACTGCAACCATCCTGCAATACAAATGGCATCGTAACCAGAGGCTAGACTGTCACGTGAAAAGTGATTCATATACTGTCATATACAGTTTAAGTGTATACACCAGATCACATCCACAACACACCTGCACATTATGTACAAACACACACCATAGATAATAGAATAAATAGATTGGTAACGGTACGCAAAAAAGTGTTGAGCTTTTCTTTAACAGCTAGACATGTCAGTGTCAATCAGAGCTGCCGGGTAGTGGTATTTTCCTGGAGACAGGTAATGTTGTAAATCACTTTCGCGAGTATTCATAAATAGTATGTAGCAGTTAGTGTGGCGTAGACATGTTCTGAAGTCACAAAGTTACGCACTGTGTAATATGTCTGATTATAACGTGAAAGAAGCCTACTTTTTGTGTATTTTTCCCTGCAAAATAATGACGATTATATAATATTATTAAATCACAGATGCTTTGTGAGTGGCATCATCATATTTCTTGTTATGTGTGCGCTATAGAATCCAATGGCTCGCAAGTATTGTTTGGATCGGTCGTGCATAAATGCGGTGAAATATCTCTTCAAAAATAATAAATAACAATGTTCATTGTCTAAAAGGAAGGCCTACAAAGAAAGTAAGTAATAAGAGCATTGAACTACATATCGGTATTTACCATTTACTTCAGATCAGTATTCAACAACTTTCTACTGGGATACATTTGCCACCAAATTGGAGTACACTGTCTTCAATGCAGCAAATTGTATTTTGTAAACTTGAGCATGAAGGCTCCAGCCAGACAGGAGCTAGCGTTGCTAAGTCTGTGACAATAACTGAGGACCTAATTTGGTCATTGCATATTCATGGCCAAGTTGAATGCTAGTAAGTGCAAAGCTTTGTCCTATGTACGGGACAAGGTACCAACCAAAACTGCAATGAGTCAACTATTAACAATAATAGGTAACTTAAGTGTTTTCCCAGAAAATCTGAATTGTCATTTCCTAGCACTAGCAGACTCACACAAGGGAAATTTTCATTCACCATTCAAAGGCACAGCAGCTTTTATTGATTCGTACTTACCTGTTAAGTTTGACGAATAATTTATAAAAGAACACTACGCTGTAAAGAATGTGAACTATTTAATAGATGTGATGTTTGTAAGAAGTATTGTAATTTATGCATATTCAGTGGTTACGACAGCAAAAACTAATTCACAAACACACCGTAATATCAAGCCATACCAATTAACATTCCGCTACTTACAAACACCTAAATGTCAACGAAGATCAAGAAGGTGAGCAATGAAATAATGATCAAAAGAAGAGTAGTGGAAAATTTTAAGTCTTGTTTGCATGAGGGTTGCAACTGAGCAGCAAGAAATCATAATAGAATAAGCATTACAAACTGATATTGGATGAGAAAAGCAATGAAATATCCAGCAGACGCATAGTTTGGAATCAACATCTTGAGTCATGAGCTTAAGTACCAGAAACACAGGTCACAAGTAGCAAGTGCAAAGGATGTCCCAACCCATGACAACAATCAGTAACTAGGGCAACTCATACGATACGTCATAGCTAGCAAATACAAGTAGGGATAATTCAGAATTGTAATTCGTTAGTTTGTACAGTGAAGCAGGTATGAAAGTGCTAAATGTCACGCACTGCTTGAGTACTAATAGTCAGTCCAGCAATGCTGCGTACATGCAGCAAAAAGAGGGAGTGCATGACCTGAATGCAGGTTGGGCGTTTATAAACTGGCAACAATGTTTTCTTTTATAAAGAGAGGGGAGAGGAGGGGCGTAATAACAGGTGGCTACGATTCATCCCATCAACTGTCCAAAGATAGAGGTGAAGATTTGCAGAACCAAATGCAACCTGCTATCTTTGGTTATGAGACTAGTTAATGGGATGTGCATAGTAGTTATAGAAATATAGTCAGTTAGTTAAAAGTATAATAAAAGGCAATCATTAGGTTAGTCATCACGTGACAATATAGTTATTCAAATGCAGTTAGTCAAAAGTTATATTCAACTGCAATTAATGTGATCCATTAGGACAGAGTCTGGGAATGGACATGCAACAAACCAATGACCAGCAAAGCACAGTCGTCATGCAATTACAATCAGGGGCGGATTTAGGGGGGGGGGGGGGGGGGGGGGGGGGGGGTCCAGGGGGTCCGGACCCCCCCTTTCCTATATGAAGAATGACGTAATACATACTGCAATCTATGCAGCGTTCTGCATGTTATCGTCCTTGGATTTGCAAGATTGCACATCGTTCTAGCCAAGCGGGGTCTATATCGATCTAATTAAATCCTCCTACATGTGTATTAACGAAATATTTAATCGCGCGATCGGTGCGTGTTGTGATATACCCACGTAGGCTATCGCGGAGTCTGACAATTTGAGTATATCAACTGATTATTACACGATATCATCTCGTTAAGTACTCTGTATTACGCATGCGCGAACGTCCATATAATAATATGACACTCCTCTCTCCTTATTAGTATCTGTCTGGTGGTCTTCTATTTTGTCTCAGCTGATACCGATGTCCGGCTACTGGTACCTCTGGTTCTCTTTCCATTGTTTTATCTTCATTTTCTTCCACTTCAGTCGGTGTCTCATCCTGGTCTATCTGTACTTCCCCTGCTTCCTCCGGGGCTGGTTCTACTGCACGCTTTTCTTTATTTATCACTTCCTTGTCAGGCTGCATCATTTGTTGATCATCAATTTCACTCTTAATCCCTTCTGTTTTTCTTACTCCCCCCTCTGCTCTTCTTAAATGATCGATATGTCGTCTCCACTCTCTCCCATCCGCTAACTCCACTAGATACGATGAGGGTCCAGAACTCTGCTTTATTTTCCCTTTTACCCATCTCTCTCCAACCCCGAAATTACTTGCCCACACAATATCATTTTGCTCAAACACTCTCTCTCTCGTATTTTTGTCATGCCCCTCTTTTTGCTCTTCTTGCTTTTTCCGCACAATCTGTTCTGTGGTTTGCCGAAGGAGATCCAACTTGGTCCTCAGTTCTCTCTGTAGAAAAAGACTACAAGGGGACACATTAGTAACACTGTGTGGTGAACTACGATATGCTAACAAAAATGAAGACAATCTATGTTGTAATGTCTGTCCGCTGTTCTTCCCTGTTTCCATCGCTCTTTTGAATGACTGTACAAAACGTTCCACTAGTCCATTTGTAGCCGGGTGATATGGAGCGCTTCGAATGTGCCTTATTCCATTTTTCAACATGAAGTCTTCGAACTCCTTTGCAACAAACTGAGGGCCATTATCGGACACTAACTGTTCTGGTAGTCCATATGCTGCAAAAATGTGACGAAGAATATCAACCGTCTTCTGTGCTGTTGTACTCGTCATCTCGTACACCTCTGGCCATTTAGAGTGAGCATCCATCAACAAAAAGAACATCTTCCCCAGAAACGGTCCAGCAAAATCAACATGAACTCTTTGCCATGGTCTCTCTGGCCACGTCCACGGTTGCATTGGTGCCAGGGGTATGGATTGTTTTATGGCCTGACAACATTCACATGCCCTTACACATGCTTCAATGTCTCTATCTATATTAGGCCACCACACATGACTTCTCGCTAGGCTTTTCATTCTGGACATTCCTGGATGGTTCTGATGTAACTCCGAAAGGACCTTTGCCTGTAACTTACGAGGTATTACGACTCGCATTCCCCACAGCAAGGTGTGATTCTCAATGGTTAGTTCGGTTTTCTTTGCTTCATACGGTTGTAGTTCAGCCGTCACCATTTCTGGCCAGCCGTTTTGAAGGTATCTCATCACCTTGCTCAACTCCTTGTCTTGTCGGCTTTCATTTCGTAACTGTCCCGCAGTTACCGGAAGCGTTTCTATTTGCACCATGTTGAATATGCTAGCTTCTGTTTCCTCTTCTTCGTGTCTTTCCCCCTTCAACGGCAATCTGGACAACCCATCAACGTTTCCGTGTTCTTCCGTTGCTCTAAACTTTACGTCGTACTGATAAGCTGATAGTACTAACGCCCATCTTTGCAGTCTGGACGCCGCCACCACAGGTAATCCGGTCTTCGGACCGAAGATAGTCGTCAATGGTTTGTGATCCGTTAACAGAAGAAATTTTCGTCCATACAAATACACGTGAAATCTTTTTACCCCGAAGATGATGGCTAGGGCTTCTTTTTCTATTTGTGCATAATTTCGTTCGGCATCTGACAACGTCCGCGACACGTACGCTATTGGCCTTTCCGTTCCCTCCTCACTCACCTGCGTCAACACCGCCCCTACACCGTAACTCGATGCATCTGTAGCTAGTATCAAAGGTAACTTGGGGTTGTAATGCGCTAGCACTTTAGAAGATGTCAACATGCCCTTGGCTGCTAAAAAGGCTTGACTGCATTCTTCCGTCCACTGCCATCGACTATTCTTCTTCAACAATGTGTACAACGGGGAAATAGTTGTCGACAGGTTTGGCAGAAACTTCGCATAATAGTTCACCATTCCTAAAAATGACTTTAATTCTGTCACGTTTTTAGGTGGTGGAACTTTTACCATTGCTTCTATCTTGCTTTCTAGTGGATGCAAACCTTCTGCGTCTATACGATGCCCCAAAAATTCAACCGAGTTGGCCATGAAAACACATTTGCTCTTTCTCACCGTGATGCCATGAGTCTTCAATCGTCCCAGCACTCGTTCCAGATTCTTCAGGTGTTCATCTTCACTATCTCCCGTGATCAAAATATCATCAATGTAGCAAACCGTTCTTGACATGCCTTGCAACACGGAATCCATGAGTTTTTGGAAAATAGCGGGAGCCGACGCGATTCCAAACGGTAATCGAGTATATTGATACAGGCCCTTGTGTGTATTAATAGTACACATTTTTCTCGAATCATTATCCAAAAGAAGTTGTTGATATGCATTAGACAGGTCAAGTTTCGTGAATTGTTTCCCCCCAGCTAACGTAGCAAACAATTCCTCTGGAACCGGAAGGGGGTACTGATCTACGTGCAGGGCAGAATTCACAGTTATTTTAAAATCCCCACATATTCTGATACTTCGGTCTGGCTTCGCAACTGGTACAATGGGAGTTGCCCATTCACTGTACTTAACTGGACAGATAACCCCCGTTTTTTCCAGCCGTTCAAGCTCCGTTTCAATCTGCTCTTTGATTGCAAAAGGTACTGATCTTGGTCTACAAAAAACTGGTTGGGCTCCCTCTTTTAGAACTAGTCTTGCTTTAAAGGGATGTATCTCGCCTAGGTTGTCATTAAACACTTCTGGAAAACTTTTTACCAATACTTCGACCTTTTCTGCATACCCTGTTGTGTGCCAAGTTACCAGTGCGTTTATTTGATGCCATTGTATCCTGAACGTCTGTAACCAATCTCTGCCCAGCAAACTGGGGCCTTTTCCCGCCACCACAACTAATCTACAATGCTTTTCCTGGTCTCCAAGCCTGACCCTCACTCTAACTTCTCCACATACCTCTATTCTCTGAGTAGTATAGGTGGCCAGTCTCACGGCAGAGGCAGTCAGCTGTAGTTTGGAAAACTTTTTCCTATAGGTGTCTTCGGAAATGAGAGACACTGCAGCTCCCGTGTCAATTTCCATCATCAGCATTTCTCCATTGATCTCCATCTTCACCCTGTAGACACTTGTTCCCGAGGTGTCCTGTGACTTAAACACTGAGCCCATTGTTTCCTCACACAATGTATCAATTACATGATACCTGTGACCTTTGCACTCATCTTCACCTTGTTCTTCCATCCATTTCGTCTCTTCTTTATCCTGTCTTGTCTTGCACTTTGCTTCTATGTGTCCCTTCTTGTGGCACCTATAACACACTGCATTTTTAAAACGACAATGCTCAGCTCGATGACCCCTTTTTCCACAATGCCTACAACCCTGTCCTCCTTGTGTCCGACTACTTACGTGATCCTGAAACTTTTGTACCCGTCCTTCTGACGCTTGAACAACTTGACTGTTTTTCTGAGCTGTTTCCATGCCTCGAGCTATTTGCACCGCCTTTTCGAAGTCCAGGTTCGCTTCTGACAGTAACCTCCTCTGGATACTTTCATTTGTCAGTCCGCACACGAAACGGTCTCTCAACGCCTCTGTCAAAAATGCTCCAAACGTACACGTACCCGCTAAGCGTTTAATCTCTGCGACATACTCCAAAACCGACTCCCCATTACCTTGGTTACGCCGGTTAAACTGGAACCGTTCAACAACGACCAGGCGCTTCGGTTCGAAGTGTTCCCGAAGTGCTGTCTCCAACTGGTCATACGTCTTTTCACCGGGTACTTCCGGATGCAGCAAACTCCTGAGCAAGGAATAAGTCCGGCTGCCAATTACGCTGAGTAGTACTGCAACTCGTCTCCCTGTTGGTATCTCGTTCGCAATGAAATACTGTCCAACTCTTTCTAAATATACTGTGATAGACTCCAGCTCCGACTGGAACTCCGATATTTGGCCTACGGCTACTGCAGCCATCCCACCCTCGTCGCCAATGTGATATACCCACGTAGGCTATCGCGGAGTCTGACAATTTGAGTATTATCAACTGATTATTACACGATATCATCTCGTTAAGTACTCTGTATTACGCATGCGCGAACGTCCATATAATAATATGACACGTGTGAGTAGGAATTGAGGTATAAAGCGATCAAAAGACGTGAATGGGATGGATCTCAGATTCTTTTCCTCAGAAAACAGATAGCTATAGAGCTAAATAAACTAAAAGTACTAATACCATAGTAAAACATGCATGAGTCGTTTATAGACCGACATGTAATTCAATGTATCGATATGACATTCCTGTATAGTACTAGCAAGGACTAGAATCATTTCATGTTATGTAACAGTCCAAGGCAAGCTACATGTTGTCAGAATGCTTTAATTCTTGAATAGCAGGGGTTACATGTACAAGTAGATATGTACTACAGGGTCATTCCAAGTCAAATCATCATGCTTTATGCCACCGTGTCCTCTTATGTGGAACACTTGTGTTATGAGTTTGTTTAACAATAATAATAATTGAGACAAATTATTAGATTTACCAGTTATGTTGTTACCAAATACAGGGTGCTAAAGTTTTCTTATCCAGTTTGTATCTTAAGCCTTAATATCTCTGGCACTAATTTGTTTTGGTATAAACAAACTACATGGTACTCTCACAACTGGCGAAATTGGGAATTAACTATATTCGAGTAACACATTTTTTCAAGCTTAATAACCTGATATATATTTCATCAATAAGCGTCAAAAGTCCATTATTAATTGTATGTTCATGTTCATGCTTAAGTTTGTCATTCAAAGACTAACAGGACCATTGCATGTGGCCAAAAAAAATTGCCTTGATTATTTTGCTTACAATTTATTTTTTATAATAATACATATTCAAAACACAAAGCATGAGCTAGCAATGGCTGAGCATTGTGTATTATTAAATTGTCTAAATTATTATTATTATTGTTGAACAAACTCATAACAAAATTGTGCCAAATCGAACGACATGGTGGCATAAAGCATGATGATTTGACTTGGAATGACAACATGTACAAACACTCACACACTCACAGACACACCCACATCTGAAGCTAATAGGGTCATTCCACATGAAATTGTACCACCCTGAATACCTCACCCTCTCATATTGACTTCCCACTCTCATAAATTATATGCATTACTATAATTGTAATAATAATCATGTATTGAACAAAAGTGATGCATTGATAAAGTATGCAGCTTGGAAATGAGCCCCTTTGTTCTTACACGCATACATGTTAGTTAGCTTATAGCTCTTGTGTCTCTCTGTTATGACATCATTAACACTTGGTGGTTACTGTGTAAACAAACTAAGTACAACAAGGGGAATTCAAAATGAGCCTTTCAACTGGTACACTGTATTACAGTCCAGTGGTTCTTCTCTGTCAGGCAAGCGCCTTAAGGATATTAACAACTACCCATATTCTTAAAAAAAGGTGAGAAATGGATGTTACTTTATTTCACTACTTTTTACAGGCTCCTGTTCTATGTGTGTAAATACTGTGCTATTCTGTGTTGGTATGTGATTGTGGGAAGCTACAAGTCATTGAAATAGATCAAAAGTAGTGGGAAAAATGGCCAAAGGGTGGATAAATAATAATATTGTGCGTAGGTCATGTTGTGTGCATCATGTGTCAACTGGTGTGGAACACAACTCTTGTGAAGTAAGACCAGAAGAGGAAGAGCGACAAAAGGACAGCTGTTACAAAACATGGACACCACACACAGCACATGGACACTACACACAGCACATGGACACCACACACAGCACATGGACACCATCACCAGAAGGGTATTCCTCACTGCTGGTTTATCGCATAGTGTGGGCGGAGGGTGTGTGGGCCCATCCGTAAGTCTATGTCAGTTTACAGGCTCCCATGCATTCTATGTGTATAAATACTGTGCTATTCTGTGTTGGTATGTGATTGTGGAGGTGGGTGCAGCACACAATGGACTGGGAAATATAGCTACAGTACAATCGTTATGTAGTTACATCATGATAAATTACCAGGCTTATGGTATGTGTATAATGGACTGCAACCATCTTGCAATACAAATGTCATCATAACCAGAGGCTGGACTGTCACGTGAAAAGTGGTTTGGGTAGAACAATTTCACTGCCACAATGTGTCCCTCCTCCCCACCCCACCCCAAGACCACTTATATGTGTTGAAAGGCCTAAATAGTGATTAATTCTATAGCACCTAAACTATCAGTGAAGATTGTGGTAGGTTAGGAACCTGGTTAGATTACACACACAAAATAAAGAAGTTAGAAACATTATTCATTATCTACATGTAGCTCCATAGCCAAAAATCTTTACCAATGCAACCCTACCCTGGTAGGAAGGTCAATCAATGCATGGAGCACTTGTGCAGAGTGCTAGACAAGTGTACTGAGGAAAGAGTATTGCAGCAAAGTAATTAGGTTGACAGTACAGTAACACTACATCTACATCTAGTTATTAGAAACAAGAGATGGAATTCACTGCAAGTGTCCAGAACAAAAGCTGAGCGGGCGAGGCATAAACAATGACGAGAATGAATGAAAAGCGCATACATTATAAAACTCCCAATACACGCAGTAGAAATGTAACACTTGCGTTGAAATGTATGGGTAATTAAAAAGCCTGACAACTCCATGATAGACACTCCAATTCTCAGTGCATAAGAAGCAATGCTTAGTTGTTTCAGACTTCTAGAATATCTAAGAATTTGAAATCTTGAAAAAATATGTGTTAGGCCCCTTTTCATGGAAACGCTCCATGTTATGAAATAGTATCAACAAGATTCAAGTGCTCGTACATTGTCTACCTACTGTACATGAACATTGGCTTAAAGTTCCGAGCACATTCTTCATACAAGTTTGTACTGTACATGTGATCGACAACAGACAAAGGGCTACAGGTGCACACACAATGAACACACTGGTACACAAAATAACTTATTCTGAATACACTCAATATGAATAAGTCTGATATGCATCTTTTGAATGGGTTGTTTCCCTTTTGAGACTCACATGCAATATGTATTGTCACCTAGTGTTCACAGCCTCTTCCGCCATTTGCTGGACAATAAGTACAGAACAAACTTGACCACCAGGGTGTATACTTTGTCCACAAACTATAGGCAAAGAGTTTGATGAAACAGTCCAATGACTCTGTAGTAAGGTCCTCTGAATGGGTCGACACTAGTCAGACATAGGAGGTAGTTCAGATTCACATGGGTGAGCTACATTTAGAATCGAGCAACACCACCCAAAGGTATTCATCTAATCACTGCATTTGCATTGGGGAGAGGGGGGTGGGGAGGGTGGACACTTCACCAAGAAGCTGAATGGATAGAAGAGGTTGAATGAGTGGTGCATTTTGTTGTGCGCTTGCAGTCGCCAATCATGTAAGCAGTATGCGTCCATACAGTGTCATCTCATTTATGTGCTTTACCTGTATTGTGTGCACACATGTGTTGCGCGTGTGTTCGTGCATGTACAGTGTAAGCACATGTGTGTCAAGTGGTAGTGGTGCGCATTGTAATGTGTGCATCCTCACCAGTCTACAATCTGTTTCTGGGAACAACAGAGCAATGGCTGCCTCGTATATGTAATGGACCAAAAACCTAAAACGGGGGGTGTGTTGGAAGGATGGGAAAAGAAAGAAATCATTTCAAGACGCGTCGTCCATCCAAAAACAAATTACCTCAATACGGCAAAGGCTATTCTTCTTGGCTTGGACAGCAATAAGTAAATCTGGTTTATAGGGTTAGACAAAACATGAAATGGGTCAGTTTCCGAGAAAATGAAAAGTGGCTATATATATAAAAAGGTATAAAGATGCTTCACGTTTGAATCGCTAAAACTCCATAACGGTTTAAGCAATCAACTTTCAAATCAAGGCGCGATTCGAGCGGGAAACGTGGACTTTACTTTGCATTGCTGTATCTCCATAACGGATAAGGTAAAAATCAACGATCTGCAGAAATAAACAGTGACAGGACTCCTTTACATGCATATCGATTGTGAAGTGATTTGGACATTCCTGCAGGGAGCTACCTGGATATTGAACCCCTCGGGGTACTGTGCCTTGTAACGTCGGCAAGGAGCAAGGGTAAGACACCAAAATCGATTTTCGTAGAGAGAAGTGGTGTGGCAAGAAGTGTTCGAAATAGGAAGTTGATAGCTTAAACCTTTACCGAGTTTTAGCGATTCAAACGTGAAGTATTTTTATAACGTTTTATATATATAGCCACTTTTCATTTTCTCGGAAACTGACCCAAATGATTAATTTTATAGTTACCATATTCCTTTGAGGCATGCCAAGGGCGGATCCAGGGGGGGGGGGGGGGGGGGGGGGGGGGGGCTGGGGGGGCTATAGCCCCCCCCCCCCCCCCTTTCCCGTGGAACACGCCTCTTTTTCTTTTCAACCACGCCTCTTCATGTATACGATAATTTCAATAGCTATATGCACGGGCACGCACGTGATAACGTAGCAGCTGTACATATAATGGTGGAACCCTCGCGGAAGAAACAGAAAGGAGGCGCCTCGATCTTGCACTTTTTTCGTACTTGTGAAAATGAATCAAACGATGAAGCCTCTCGTGTACGAAAACAAGTTGAGGATGAGATATTCATAGCTGAACCACAACCCTTGCCACAAAGCGGTGGATTCAATCAGCCTTTGCCAGACTGCTGCGAATCTAATGAATCTCCAAATGCTGTCAACATCGATGAGAATCCTGATCAACTTGAGTCTAACAGTGCTTCTGCTAATGCAGGTGATGAGTGTAGTAGTTTGCCAGCAACGGGACCGTATGACCTGGGAGCCTTAAGAACTAGCTTTTCAAGTGGTGCACTTTCAGATCAGGATAAATACAAGGTCCTTAAGCAATTTGACCAACCACAAGGGTACAGGTTCCCTGAGAGTTTTCTTGAGGACGACAATGGGAGAGAACAGACTTAGTAGTTTAACTTTATTGCGTTTCCATAGAAAGAAACATAGCAATAGATTTAGAATATGCTGTGGATAGATATGCAAGACTACACACACGAAAGCTGCAATTCTTATAAAATCATACTTCGTGGATTAATAGTGCATATAATTTTAGTGCTGCATAACTGATCTACCAAAGTGTATTAAAGATGTGAAAATTGTATATAAACCCGGACCCCCCTTTTAGCCCCCCCTTTTTATTATTCCTGTATCCGCCCTTACATGCGGTACCTCTAGTACTGTGCACACATGACACGGGTTTAAGAGGTAGAGCAGCTGTCGCGAGCAGACCTTGTACGCGATCTCGATAGCGAAGACGCGACCGATAGAACAACGAGGAGCACTTTCTTGAATAGCGGGTCTTTCCCCACGCTGGCCACTTTGGCGGGTAGGGTGTAGGTCTTTGCGCCGCACAGGGAAAACAGGACCACAAGAGCCGTGCCGAGCAATGTTTCGAAGAGGAGCTGACCTTTGGAGAGGAAGGCCACACAATCGGGCCCTCCGTTGCCCGGGATGTTGGGTTGGATGCCACCGTAGAAGATGTCTCCTATAGCATTGAGGACGTCCATTTCCCTCCACTCTCAGGCGATAAGTCCGTTTATACCTGTGGCCGAGGAAAGAGGTTAATCGGCTATTACAGAATGATGTGTGGGCAAATTAAAATTATTCAAACTTAGACTAACCAATTTAGCGAATGCCGGTGTCACAGGAAATTCTGTCGCTAGGAAATATTGTCGCGGCGACAATATTTCCAAATTGTGTCGCTTTAATTAAACGTAGCGACCGTATTTCCTAAGGAAATTCTGTCGCTTCCAGGAAATTCTGTCGCGCACATAAAGCATGCATATTTTGTATCAAATTGTGATATGATTGAGAATTCACACATGCTCCTGATGCATTCAGACTGTTTTAGAACATACAGGGGAACAGTACCAATTAGTGGATCTCCTGGGAGATACACGCAAGCAATCGCAATGGAACCACTTCTGGCATCCATCGCATTGCACCATCTTTCTTCCTGTATACGGGAGCCTACAATGACAGTATATTTCAACCACTTCCTCCAACACTTTAGGCTTCCTTGCTGCAATGCTTTGTGAAGGGAAAGGTAACACAGCACCATTTTGGAAGCACTGTAGCAAGTGTTTCCGCATTAAAAACTGGTCAAATTCCAGCATACAAAGATCTTGCCCATTGCATATTGCAGTGGCAGTCGCAATAGCAAAAAGGCCACAATCACTTGCCCCGGATTGCTCCTGCATCTTGATGTATTCCAGTACAATGGAATCCTTGCTTGCCTGCAGCATATCGGCAAAAATGCACTTAAGTGAGTGTGAAAGTTTCAGACGGTGTGAGCTGTCAAACACTTGGACAACACCACTTGAACATCCAACTGTTGACACAGTTATCCAGTGGTTGCCATTCTCATGGAGACACTGGATGAATGGGTGGTCTCTGAGAACCTCAAATGTTCTGGTGTACTGCAGTGATGTATTTTACAGGCCTGCCACATCTGGGTGCTGTTCTTGTAGCAGATGCTGAGCTGCAGTTATGTGTTCATCATCAAGCCATCCATTAGGATCTTCCAACACAGCTGTATCAAACACAAGAGGTAACTTTTTATTAGACACAGAAGGCTGCTCATCTAATACAGTGATGACATGGAGAGGTGGGCAATTCTCTATTGCAAAAGTATTGCAGCAGCTTCTTCCAGCATGGCACCAGCTGCTACAAGGCTGATTTTTTCTCCTACATGGGCAACTTTTGGTGGCACATCTCTTCTTACATTTGCAAGTATCATCCGTAGAGATGTTCCCTTAGAGCAGAAAACGTAATATGATAATTCTGTTGATTAAACTACAACTAGACAGGAATACCTAGTTGTATAGTTGAGTCTTCCTTGTCAACAGATTTCAAAGTGTGGAGAGGTGATGATTCTACAAAAGCACAACAATTCATAGATAAACAATGTACAGTAAAAGTGTATAATGCATACTTTGCAATGATGGCAATATTGTTTCCTCTCTCTGTTTGTCCACATCATCTACATCCACTTGATCTAAGGGAAAGTGTCATAATCATAGTCAGATTTACTGGGAAATTGGAATATCTGTAACAAAATTGTAAGATCAAAAATTTAATAACCATTCATTTTTAAGTTACATTTCGATAACTTGTTCTAGAAATTGTATAACATATACATGTTACATCCCTCTTTGTAGCAATGATGTCACAAGACATATTCATGTGTACACATAACATGCCTTGTATGTTTGATTGTGGCATTACATCTTGCTGTGGTCTATTCTCACTATCTGTATGGATGAAGATAATATTAAATGTAAAGTTTTCCATTGGTGAGGCAATATTCATGCATGCATAAAAAATATTACTAAATCATACAGAACATACCGTGTGTATTTGACAAGGGTGTTAAGTCCTCCTGTTGTCCATCCTCACTAGCTACATAGGCAATAATAATGTAGCATTTTAGGAGATACATTAGTCAATGATTCTGTATGGTACTTGGATGTAACATGTTATAATTACATTATGTCAACAAACCTTGTACGTTTGAGGTTTGCTGTTCTTCATCCTCTACACCTACATCTACCTGTACTGTTGTGGAAAAAATATGGTGTGTTAATATAAAGGAACATTCAGTTGTAACAGAGATCTGTATATTTTAGAGCTGTACCTTCTGACGTGGGGTGTGAGTCTTTTGTTTGGTCTAAAATGTAAGAGTATAATGATAAGTAAATCTTGCACAATACATGTATGTCTTATATCACTGTACCTTTTTGGTAAAATATCTTCAAACGAGTCATGTTGTACTTTTGAGCTAGTACTTGGAATGGCGGATTGGGCTTGGAGAGACGATATGTACCTTTAGACAAGACTTCATGAATAAGATAGGGGCCTGTCCAATTAGGCTCCATCTTGGACCCTTTTTTGGAAAGCTTCTTGCTATTCTTTAACAACACAAGAGTTCCAACTTTATACTTTTCCCTGTCTTTGCAGTGTACTTGGTCGTAATAGACCTTTTGCCTCCCTTGTGCTTTCATAATGTTTTCCAAAGCTTTCTTCCGCACATCTACCATTGTCTAAATATGAGTAACAAATTAGATTACTATATATTATACATTATAATTAATTACCTTGATGTTACACTCAATTATTGTTTGTTGTAATCCATCTTCAGGCTTGTCACACCGCTCACTGGCACCAGGGCACTTCATAGTAAACTCAATTGGTAAACGAGGTTGGCAACCATACACAAGATAAAAGGGTGAATGCTTGGTAGAATCCTGGCAAGATACTTGATACGAAAAGAGTATTGCATCCAAAAATTGATCCCAGCTGTTTTGCTCGGATTCGACAAACTTCAATAACTGTCGTTGCAGTGTTTGATTGAACCTTTCATCAAGCCCATTGCTTTGTGGATGGTATGCACTTGTCATATTACACTGGATGCCACAAAGACGACAAAGCTCATCATTCACCTGAAATAAAATACAATTACATCACCACAACATAATTGTACTTGTAATTTACTTGATTTACAAACTCTCGACCTTGATCAGAAATTTTAACCTTACAACAGCCATGTCTTGTGAAGCACAACAAAAGAAACTCTGCCACTCCTGTTGCTGTTTTATCAGGGAGAGCAGTTGCCTCTGGCCACTTGGAAAACAGACAGGAGACTGTCATGATGTATTTGTTTCCCTTCTGTGTCTCAGGTAAAGGCCCAATCAGATCAACACCAATGGTGTGCCACACTTCATCCTTGACTGGAATAGGATGCAGCTCCGCAGAAAACTTGTCAAATTTGCTAAAAATATTAGTACATTCATTATAAAAATGTGACCATGTGTTTGCAATTTGCAAAGGCATGAATACTGGCTTACCGATTAGCTTTCTGACACTTTCACATGTTTTGCAATATTCTTTTACGTCATTAACCATTCCAATCCAGTAGAATCGCTCAGATATCTTCAACAGTGTTTTGTCTCGACCAAAGTGCCCTCCGCCTAGCTCTGCACTATGGCAGCCGTCCAGAACTTTCATTTTTTCTTTCTTCGTGACAACCTAGCGCGTTTAGATATACCGGTATATCATTCGAAGCATACGTACGTACGAAGCTTACCCGGTATTCCTTGTTGTGTTTGTCTCGATAAAATAACAAACCTTCCTTCACTATGAAGTTCTTCGCTCTTCTCCGAATATATCCTTTTCGTTCTTTGAACACTCGGGTGGGTACTTGCAATCGCAACAAAATGCTAGCAACGTGTCATATTCACTCTGCTCCATGCTTTTAGAAGTGAGAATCACGAGGAATCGATAGAACATTGAGCATGCGCGACAGAATTTCCTGGGAGCGACAGAATTTCATTAGGAAATACGGTCGCTACGTTTAATTAAAGCGACAGAATTTCCTTAGATATTGTCGCCGCGACAGTATTTCCTAGCGACAGAATTTCCTGTGACACCGGATATGACATTTACAGCCAATGGCCCGATGACAATGGCAAAGTATCAACCCAGAATCTTGTTGTATTAGATTTGGACTTCGCGTAGTTTTCCTAATTAAAGCTTTTCCCGTTCTTGCTTGATTTGTGTTCGAAAATGCTGATGTCTGTACTAATAGAGCAGTGAGTTGAACAACGAGCTGAACGGAGAATAGAAGTGAACTGGAGTCAATACAATATTATCACCACCACAATATTATTGAGTTGGGATATCAAAGCCTTTGTACTATCAGTTGTGGTTGCAAATGCCCCTTCAGTGCATGAGATGTCACTGTTTACACTGTAGACCTCTACAGTAGTGTGTTAATGGCTGTTGGTCTGTCTTCAAGTTTGTACTCTGTACATGTACATGTGGATGGTTCCAGTACATTATATGGCCCTGCGTCAAATTTCAACATGACTGCATGGCTGTAGACTGTAGGCATCCATATGCACCTGCCCGGGGTAAAAGCTGGGGTCTGGGGACCAGACTGCCAGGTATCTGGTCCCCAGACTAAGGGTGTAGGAGTTACAAATGTACCTTGGGAGTTACAAATGTATCTTGGGACCACCTTTCGGGTCCCCAGACTTACATAAATGATGTGAATGTAACAAATGAAGGTAGGTTTAGATTGCTTTGGGGGAATACTATGGTTCAGATGCTACTACTACAAGTATTGGCTTTTTATTTAAAAACATTTTCTTTCAAGATGGTTGGATATTGAGATCGGATTCGAGTTTGTCTTCGATGCGTTGCAAACCCTAAACCCTAACTGGCCTTCAGCCCTGGCCAGCATTAATTACCACCATGACAAACACAGCTAGTTTCTCACTGCTTAAACAGCTTCAATGTATTTTGGCTCTTAGTGTCCCCTGTCAGGCTACGCCCAACATGTTTTGATGCTAGGATGACGGATGGGCTGAATGATCATTCAACAGCAGTAGCCATGGTAGTATTGATGGTAGGGCATGCAAGGGGGGGGGGGGGGGGGGGGGGGGGGGGTCAGAATCTTTCGAGAGCCATGCATATCATTCTGTTTTTAAAAAAAAAAAAAAAAAAAAACAGAAAAAAAAGGATGTTCTATAGATCACTTTGTTACCAGCAGTGAATTTACATCAACTTGTTTTTCCCCTGGGAAGCAAATCTGTCAGTCTAATACATTGAAGCCCTCGCTTTTTCCGCGTCATAATCACGCGTGTCATACTCGTGTACTGAAATTTGAACGTTCACAACTCGAGTCGAGGCTCGAGCCCATATTAGATCAATTACTTCAAAAGTGGGTATCATGCATACTATTATGCTGATCTTGGCTGGTAGGGCCTAGGCCCTACGTAGCTACGCCGGCCACTGTCAACAGCCTTTTCCACATGCACGCCGCTTGCTGAAGAACCTCATCGAATATGGCTGCCGTTTTATATAATATCTAAATGACATCGGAGGTAAGAGCCGATTTGCGATGACGCTACCGCAACGCGCATGCGTAATAATCTATACACCACTCTATAATCAGTAAGCTCACACCACTCTACGACCAACAAGCTCATACCACTCTACGACCAGTAAGCTCACACCACTCTACGACCAACAAGCTAACACCACTCTACGACCAGTGAACTCACATCACTTACAACCAGTAAGCTCACACCACTCTACGACCAACAAGCTAACATCACTCTACGACCAGTGAACTCACATCACTTACAACCAGTAAGCTCACACCACTGTACGACCAACAAGCTAACATCACTCTATGACCAGTGAACTCACATCACTCTACGACCGACAAGCTCACACCACTCTTGTACCAACAAGCTCACACCACTCTATGTCCAGTGCTCACACCACTCTACGGTCAACAAGCTCACACCACTCTACGACCAGTGAACTCACACCACTCTACAACCAGTCCCTTGCCAGTGGTATGAGTTCACTGGTTGTAGAGTGGTGTGAGTTCACTGGTTGTAGAGTGGTGTGAGTTCACTGGTTGTAGAGTGGTGTGAGCTTGTTGGTCGTAGAGAGGTATGAGCTTGTTGGTCGAGTGGTGTGAGTTCACTGGTCATAGAGTGGTGTGAGCTCGCTGATTGTAGAGTGGTGTGAGCTTGTGGTCATAGAGTGGTGTGAGCTTACTGTTTGTAGAGTGGTGTGAGCTTGTTGGTCATAGAATGGTATGAGCTTGTTGGTCATTGTGAGTTCACTGGTGATAGAGTGGTGTGAGTTCACTGGTCTTAGAAGAGTGGTGTGAGCTTGTTGTTCGATGAGCTTGTTGTTCGAGAGTGGTGTGAGCTTGTTGTTCGAAAGTGGTGTGAGCTTACTGTTTGTAGAGTGGTGTGAGCTTGTTGGTCATACAGTAGTGTGAGCTCGCTGGTTGTAGAATGGTGTGAGCCCATTCTTGGAGGGCGGGGCTGCACCATCAGTTGGTGTCGCAGCCGATGCAGCAGCAGCAGTGCTTCGGGCCTGGTATGAGCTTGTTGGTCATACAGTGGTGTGAGCTACCTATCTATCATTGTACTGTTGGCCTGTCAGGTTAGGCTGTTACCTATGGTGATGACATTATTGTACCTATCCTATCATTGTACTGTTGGCCTGTCAGGTTTGGCTGTTACCTATGGTGATGACATTATTGTACCTACCTATCATTGTACTGTTGGCCTGTCAGGTTTGGCTGTTACCTATGGTGATGACATTATTGTACCTACCTACCGTTACAGATTGTGGTGGGTCAGGGCCCATGGTAAGTTTACACAGACATACGCAAGCTATAGTAACAATTTCATTATTCTGCTGTTGCCAGACTCCCAAACGCGTTTACAGGTGAAACGTAGAGTGCTAGATGATGAGTGTAACTGAGAGGAGTATGCATTTAGAGAGGACTGCAAGCACAAATCCAGAGGAAAACCACAGTGAGTATTAAAGCAGGGTACAGAAATTGAGAATAGAATCAGTTGCCTCTAGAGCTGTTTCACGCTTGTGCAGAGGAGATACGGACATTACACTTGAATGTATTTGCGTGTATCATCATTATTCGAGAGTGTTATGGTGTTGCCATATGTGTCACGGTGCATATGTTTTGTTGTATTTATGTGTGTGTGTGTGTGTGTGTGTGTGTGCAGTGATGTGCTCAAGAATTGTACAGTGCCATTTGCACAACGTATACACAGGTGTGTGAACGAACCAGTATGAGGGCACGTTCACACACTCCATATGGTGTAGGCAAAAAGAGACTTGAAGTCAGCATAAGCCGCAATAGCTGAGGCATAAAGAATGATGGGGGGTTGTGCCAAATAAGAAAGCTTTATTACATACTTCTCCACTAAAGAAAGATTATGTGGTGAGTGCATAGGAATATGTAGGCATGTTGTGGTAAATATAGTGTTATTCTTTGCCACATGCATGTATAAAGTGGTATGGGGACACAATGCATGCACAAATGAACAATCCTATAGGGACACGAGGTACCTGTGTGTACAAAGGACCAACCCTATGGGAATCGTATGCACAAATAGAGGACCAATTCTATGAGCACACGATGCATGTACAGTCATCCATCCTATGGGACGCTGCATGTAGCTACACATGTGAGGGAGTTGCTGTAAGGAATTCTTCAACAACAATGCAGGCGAATAACTAAGAGAGTGGTACAGAAGCTCAGTACATAAACCCACTCAAAAGTGCACACAGTTAAATGGAATAGATCCCTTGCATGTGACAAAGTGTGGTGTGAGAGTGTATCATCATGTGCCACCTATAGTACGTACGTGAGGGAGGGTGTCAACTGTACTTGTGCATATAACAATATGCCATACGATGGGGTACAGATTGATGTACACAACAATGCAAGTGTGTGCACAAGTGCATAAGGCTGTGTGAGCCAGCATGAGTGCATGTTCATGTACTATGCGTGAGCTGAAAATTGTTAAAAATATGACCGATGTCATTGCAAGCGTAGCTGAGTGGGCGTGACAAGAATTTTAGCAAGGGCTATACTAATAGCAAATTGGAAGCTTTATTACATGACTAGAGGATGATGCAAGTGCGTACTCACGCCACCGCGACGTGGGAGGCGCAAGAATACTGCAAAGATTAATCAATTTGGTACGATCGTCTTGCGAAGCGAAAAGTTTTAGTAAACTCGCTTTCTGGATGAGGCAAAATTGTTGCGAACACCTAGCTTAATTTTAGGCGAAGAATGGACGGAACAAAGAAGTTATCGAAATTTATTGTTGATTGGGAGAGGTTGCATACAATAATGGCGCTCATAGGAGCTGGAAAGTGCATTAACTTTGCACAGCTGTGTCTCCGTAACGGATAACTTAAAAATAACGAACCGAAAAACTCAATAGCGAAAGGACCCCTCTACCTACACACTGAGTTTGAAACGAATTGGACGCTCCTACCTGAAGATGTGGCAGTTTCGAACCCCATGGGTAATCAGGTCTCATAACATCGACATGGAGCTTGTGTAAGACATGAAAATATATATTCACATTCACATACAGAGATGGTGTGTTATGAAGTGTTGAAAATGGAAAGTCGATAGCATTTACCCCTCCGAACTGTATAGCGATTTAAACGTAAGGCATTTTTATAATAATATGCACTAGGTCCCTTTTCATGGAATGATTCCATATCATTATGATCTCCCAACCTATCGGTTAAAATGCAAAGATGCCCCCTCGATGTATTGGAATTTCT
The DNA here is from genome assembly GCA_013339895.1 of Ephydatia muelleri. Classification (NCBI taxonomy): domain Eukaryota; kingdom Metazoa; phylum Porifera; class Demospongiae; order Spongillida; family Spongillidae; genus Ephydatia; species Ephydatia muelleri. Next base: position 7,140,834 of record JABACO010000007.1, read on the forward strand.
TAATGTGACGATTCACCATACTGCCGGAATTTGTCTGCGATTCGTACGCTCAACTTACATGTAAACTGAGGTACGATAGAGCTGTAAAAACCGGCTGCATTTCAATAAGGATTGCAATACAAGGAGTGCGCATATGATATATTGTCTACTACAATATATTTTAGGTGAAAGAGAATGCTTTAGCACCTATCAAACAGTAACAACGGCTTGTTCAAAACGTATTGAAACAAGCCTATACATGTATAATTATACACCCAATGTCTAGCCATTAAAGGCTGAGGCGGCCTTACTCATGCAGCGGCCTGATTACATTGTATTATTCGTAATTGCCGCGTCACCCACCAGGCGTGGCACGTGCAGTCATGTGAGTGAATATGCGTCGCCATTTTTATCTGAGAGTGTGTTGTCGTACAGAATCTGAGGCACAGAGGCATGGCGCAACTAAGTGAATATTTGATTTCCAGTGCATTGATGATACTGGTATGGATAACTCGAAGTAATTAAGTAATGTGTGGTCCCATCTCTCTTTCCATCTTTCATTAATCCTGCAGATTGCTATAATGCACACGGAGGTGGTTATATCAGAGGCGTAGGAACAGGGGGGGAGGGGGGGGGGGGGGAGGGGGGGGGGGTCATCCATTTTCACCATACATCAAAAAGTTGTCACCCAATTATCACCATGTATGGATGATTCATATGACTTTCAGTCCACCCCCCCCCCTCCCTCCCCAAGTCTAAGTATTTGAAACTTGTATGGTTTTTAGTTTTGTTCCTTCCCTCGACAGAACAAAACAACTCGACTGTATGTGGTGAGTGAGAAGGGTGATTATGATGGAGTGAAGAGGTTGTTGAGAGCAGGTGCTGACGTGAATGAAGCAAGATCTGTAAGTGATATGATATTTAAACTCTATGACACATGCAGTTATAAATAAAAATAAATAAGCTATTTCCCAACAGTTTTAGCATGTGAAATTAAGTACACCACACTAGTCCTATGTAGACAGATCAAGTGTAGCCAGCAGAGACACAATTGCCTGTTCTCTTAGATCTCCTCCTTGATGAGTGCATTGTACAGAGAAAATTGGCGTTAAGCTAGATGTAATTAACTCTTTGAATGCCAAGTGCGTATATGCATGCACACACAACCGTTATGCCATTCATACATGAGTTATTGCGTGCAAAAATGTGTTGATTAGTTACAGCTCTATGATGCATGCATATGCTTGCTGCACTTGTAACCATATAGCGTTCAAAGAGATAATGAATGCGGACACTTTTCACAAGCCTGGACCACATTCACACACAGCTCTGTCCAGTGTCCAAATGCATGCTTTAAATATATCCCTACATGTATGTAGGGTAAGATGTACATTGTATGCAATTATAATGGCCCAAATTTTTAGTAGTGAAAATTTGTTGATTTAGACCACTTTTCAGTGTCTAGTCTCTCGTTGTGATGACATTTGTATTACAGGATGGTTGCAGTCCATTGTACGCAGCAAGTTTTTATGGACATCTTGATGTAGTGGAGACACTATTGGAGGCTGGAGCTAATATCGATCAGACCAATAATGTAGGTGGCCATGTATGTATTCAGTACCATTGTAATCATGTATGGTACATGGGTGTATATGATAGCTTGCTCATGCCTTTACTCTTCCGGAACCTGAAATGATGTAATACTTTGCTAGCACTTTACAGATTTTACACAGGTCCATACTTTGCACATGTTATATTTATAAAAAGGAGCGTTTGGATGTAAAATGCTTCAATTTGATGTTTATTTGGTCTTTGTATGATGTTCCTATTGCGAGTTACACATGATGAAGTGATGGAGAAGATGAATAAGGAAAACCAAATAAATGGTGGATTTGAAGTGCCGAATTGACACTCTACTAAAACGGCACCTGTACAACGATGTGTACGGTTGTATGATAGATTATATATAAAGGCAATGCTTCGGTATCTTTTTCAAACGCTCGAACAAAAACCACGTCCACGGAGCCAATCCTGCATAAGACCTACTAGCGTGGGTCCTGATACCACGTCCTTTCCCTCCCCCCACCCACTCTCCTCCCCATCTCTCTTCACTCACGCTGTTCTCCCGTGCATACATGTATTGCTATACATGTACATGTACATGGTGATGGAGTTGTATTCCAAGTGTATGTTTGCTCTGTTTCGTTCCTTCACTCCTTTACCAGAACAACACAACTCCATTGTATGTGGCGAGTGAGAAAGGTCATCATGATGTAGTACAGACATTGTTGGGAGCAGGTGCTGATGTGAACATAGCAAGGTCTGATGTAAGTTGTGGGATGTTTATTTAATGATATGCTTTAACTTGAACTATCACATATGTGCGGGTATTCCCAAGTACTTGTACGATTAGATCATAATACTGTACAATGGCACTGAAGCAGAATAAAGTCAGTGTGATCACCTGGGACCTTAATAGGGAAACTTTATGCTAGTAGGTCTGGTGCTATAGTGTGTCAAGTGCGCATGCAACCTGATATGGGATCATTTCCGTGAAATAGACCTTACGCATGTTTTTTCAAGATTTCAATTTTGTTTGACATTCTAGAAGTCTGAAATGTCCCCCTACACATTACTTCTTATGCACTGAGAATCGGTGTATCTGTCATGGAGTTAAAAGGCTGTAAATTTTTTATTAGCCAAACATTTCAATGCAATCATTACATATCTATCGCACGTACTGGAAATTTTATAATGTATGTGCTAGGTCCATTTTCGTGGAAACGATTACATATGTACATCTGTACATGTACAAGGGCAGTCCAATTTACACAGTGGCCCAACTGCCAGTCCAAAATGGATCCCCTCCATGATGAGTGTGTGAGAGGGAAAAGAGTGAATTAAGCAAGACCATACCACTTTGACATGTACATGTAAACAACAGATTTTGTAAGCAATTTAGTATACAGTGTATTGTACAATTACTACTTTGCAAGTCCCTACAATTTTGTCACAACCATTGTCCAGGGAGACCAAGTTGTACAGTGAAAATTGGTCTACCCACACCTCTGGTTATGATGACATTTGTATTGCAGGATGGTCGGAGACCATTATACATTGCAAGTCTTAATGGACATCTTGGTGTAGTGAAGACACTAATGGAGGCTGGAGCTAATATCAGTGAGACCAATAAGGTAGGTATACATTATAATTTATTCACATTCAAACGAAAAGGATGTTCATGCACTCCCATCACATTCAAGAGGATGTTCATGCACTCCCACGTGATTCCATATATGGATGTGTGACATTCCTGTTAGGGACTAGAACAATTTCAGGTTACACAACAGTCCAATGCAAGCTGAAGAGCAGGTGTTGCATGTACATGTAGATCTATGTACTACAGGGTCATTCCAAGTCAAATCATCATGCTTTATGCCACCATGTCCTCTCATGTGGAACACTTTTGTTATGAGCTTGTTTAACAATACAAATTAGGTGTTGTTTAGGTGTTGCTAATATCCCAAAGGCACTTGCCTGACAGATGTATGGAGAGATGAACCACTGGACTGTAATACAGTGTACCAGTTGAAAGACTCATTTTGAATTCACCTTGTTGTACTTAGTTTGTTTACACAGTAACCACCAAGTGTTAATAATGTCATAACAGAGAGACACAAGAGTTATAAGCTAACTAACATTTTGTGTATGCGTGTAAGAGCAAAGGGGCTCCCTTCCAAGCTGCGTACTTTATCAATGCATCACTTTTGTTCCATACATGCCTATAGCTTACACCACTGCACGTGGCCATATGCACTGAAATGTCTGAAAGAAATTTCTACCCTTTCAGTACATTTGGGCACGCGGTGGTAAGCTATAGGTATGCACAATAGTAATGCATATAATATATGAGAGTGGGATGTCAATATGGGAGGGTGAGGTATTCAGGGTGGTACAATTTCATGTGGAATGAACCTGTTAGCTTCAGATGTGGGCATGTCTGTGAGTGTGTGAGTGTTTGTTCATGATGTGTGGGTGTGATCTGGTGTATACACTTACACTGTATGTCACTGTTACTGTGTGGTGATTGGGTGTAAATCTGTCAGCAGTGTGCCATCTAGTGCATGTAGCAGGTGCTTTGATTATTGAAGAACCAGGGCTACATGTGGATATGTACTACAGGGTCATTCCAAGTCAAATCATCATGCTTTATGCCACCATGTCCTCTCATGTGGAACACTTTTGTTATGAACAATTAGGTGTGTTGTTTAGGTCTAAGTAAATTTTGTCAGCGAAGCCTCACCTTTAGATAAACATCAAAGGTCTAGCTAAGCATACTATCCCTCCCCAGCATATAGCCACAGACCATAACCACCAAACAGGTTTAGGGGTCTGGTTCCAGGCATGGTATATATTGGATTGGAGCCTAGACAGCAGTGTCTAGGAGTGGTCTACCCCCAGCACTGATCAAGAACCTAGCCAGATGGCAGAGTGAAGCCTACAAGGTGTACACACGACACCCTCTGACACAGCCCTAAGACAGTGCAGTCATAGCCTCAGCTCAGTAACATTTACACACTCACATTGACACATGCACACATGTTTTATTTGTACTCCCATGCCTGGAACCATAAACCCACCTTAAACCTAATTGGGGGTATATAGTTACACTATAAGTTGGGCAGCACCCTCAAGGCTTCTACCCCAATAGCCACCTAACCATTGCCAGCGTAATGGTTTGGAACACAGGCCGACCCAATGGTCTTGTCATTGGTCCCTGTTGGCTAGGTAGCAATCGTCCAGCTGCGGCTGTTGCCTGCTCCCTCAGTGGGAAAAACAGTGACAGTGAACATGGGCAGTAATCTCTGTGCATTACCCTGACAGCTACCAAATATCAGGCACACTTAGTGAAAGGGGAGCATCCCAGGGAAAGCATTAATTAGATATTGTGTTGTTACCAACTTTCGTTATCTTGTCCTGTTAGTCCTTGGGTGGCAAACTTAAGCACAAACATACAATCACTAATGGGCTTTTCATGCTGATAATGAAATATCTATTAGGTTGAAAATGAAATGGCTATTAAGTTTGAAATTATGCAACAAAATGTGTTACTCGAAAAGTTCATTTGTATAAATTCCCCCTTTTTGCCAGTTGTGAGAGTACCATGTATTCAGTTCATACCCAAAAAATCTGTGCCAAGAGAAGGTATGAAATGAGAGAGAGAGTTGCAAGTTGCTGGTACAATACCTCATACTCCAAAGGACTCTGGACGCCCTTATCTGTTGTTGGCAACAATTCTATACTCTGTAATGTTTTGTGTATAGCCTATTTTCCTTCCCCTGGCTCTGTCCCTTCCTTCCCACTCATCTGTCATCTTACCCTCCACCTTTGACCTCCCTTTGTACAGAAATGTTACATCTGTCATATGTTATGTTTCAACACTCACCTCCACTTGTCCAGCCTCTAGTTATGATGACATTTGTATTGCAGAATGGTTGCAGTCCATTGTATGGAGCAAGTTTTGATGGACATCTTGATGTAGTGAAGACACTATTGGAGGCTGGAGCTAATATCAATCAGGCCAATGTTGTAGGTATATGTACACATGCATGATGTTCATTGAACCGCAATTGTACCTGTACAACACAGCCGATTGTATATAAAATAAAGCTACAGTACTATACATGTATTGAACATGCTGAGCTATGAACCTTGAGAAAAGCTTTGAACAAATGTATGTCTTATCTTTCACATGCATTTAGTGTACATGTGTACTGTGTAGGGGCTGTTTGGTGTGTCATGTTGTATCCATGCTTGTGTATTGTAATTGCATGACAACTGTGCTGTGCTGGTCATTGGTGTGTTGCATGTCCAGCTGCAATGGTGTGCATTTGATTAATCTTACTGTAAATACATGTAGTGTGTCTACGAAAGAATGCAAGAAAACAAACAGTGTTTAACTTTCATCGATCAGGATTGAGAGAAAATGTTCTCTCAATCCTGACGAAAGTTAAACGCTTATTTTGTTGCATTCTTTTGTACACACATGGTATAATCAATGATCTATGTATTAGATGGGCACTCTGTATTGAAACACTGTAGCATCCATTCATCCAGATGTGTGTGTGCATATGTGTTGTGACTACGAGTACATGTGTGGTATGCAATAGTGCACGTGTGCATGTACACTGTACATGTAGATATGCATGTGAGAAGACTTCATAGTAATGGTGGTCTGTTATTCTAGACAGTACATGTACACTGTAGTTACACCTACATTTACATATACATGTATCTTGCTGGGGGTCACATCATGCACCTTTCTCTACAGGAAGCTTTACCTTTTGCCATAGCCCTTGCTAATCTTCTCATCTTCATTCCGATCCCCTTATTGCATGGCCTTCGTACCTCTTGCAGTGACTTTGGGTTCTTTTTTTTTCACAAAGCGTACATGTACATGAATGTACATACTTGTGCACACAATGCATTCTTATGTAAATGGACCTGTTCACTGTACTCTTTTTCAAAATATTGTGCACATACACAAATGCATACGTACAGTACAGTTACATTGTTACATAAATGGAATCTTGTGGGCAGATACTCATGTACAATACACTTGCACACATACACGCATACCCCATGGCAAACATTAATGATGGTACACACACCACACACACACATGTACCTTGCATGCAAGATCTGTTCTGCTGAACCTGTCCATTGCACATGCACTTGCATTCTATTCCATTGAACTGGTCATATGCATGTATGAGAGGTCACTCATTCTATTCTCCATTTCTGTACTGTGACTGGGCTTTTGTACTTGTAGTGCCCTCTCTATTCATTCATGATGTTGACAACTTCTCTCATGCATGTGGAGCTCCCTTATGACTGGTGTTCTGTACATACCATGCAACATGAGACTCACAACAACTTTCACTGAGAAGGAATGCAACAGTGCTTTTCATTCATTCTCGTCGCTGTTTATGCCTCGCCCGCTCAGCTTTTGTTCTGGACACTTGCAGTGAATTCCATCTCTTGTTTCTAACAACTAGATGTAGATGTAGTGTTACTGTACTGTCAACCTAATTACTTTGCTGCAATGCTCTTCCCTCAGTACACAGTACATTTTAAGTCCCCATAAAATAGTCTGATCAGTTTATTGTCATGCACTTGTCTTATCATAACACCCAGCCACAGTGTTTTTAATGAATATCATCTCCAAACCACATTCGCATCACCATATGAACGGTCACAGGAGCACCAGCCAAGGCGTCGAATGTTCCTTGCCAGCAGCCCACCTCAAGCCAAAACGTCAACTGATTACAAACGAGATGCTAGGGCAGATGCTTTCAGAACTTGACAGGGATCACAAACCATCTCACGATCGCTTGGCAGCCATCACACTGGGCTTCTTTGGTCTGCTAAGGGTCAGCGGGTTTACAGTATCCAACCAGCATGGGTTTAACCCTGACCAGCACCTTACCGCAAAGGCCATCACCATGCGTAAGGACAGCATGGTAGTTGTGATTAAGAAATCGAAGACAGACCAGAGGGGGGAAAGTTGCCAGATCAACATTGGTCAGACACACACCAAGTGCTGCCCACATCTTGCAATGCAGAGATGCCTAGGTCAGCTGACATGATTTGCAAGGAAACCCTTGTTTTGTTTGAATCAGGAACAGCACTCACATCCAGGGCACTGAGATTGGTCCTGCATCATCTGATCTGCAGGTAATGGCTATAACACCAAGTTGTACCACACCCACAGCCCAAGAATTGGAGCAGCGACAGCAGTGTCTAGGAGTGGTCTACCCCCAGCAACGATCAAGAACCTAGGCAGATGGCGGAGTGAAGCCTACAAGGTGTACACGCGTCACCCTCTGACACAGTCCTAAGACAGTGCAGTCATAGCCTCAGCTCAGTAACATTTACACACTCACATTGGCACATGCACACATGTTGTATTTGTACTCCCATGCCTGGAACCATAAACCCACCTTAAACCCTATTGGGGGTATATAGTTACACTATAACTTGGGTGGTACCCTCAGGGCTTCTACCCCAATAGCCACCTAACCATGGCCAGCGTAATGGTTTGGAACACAGGCCGACCCAATGATAGTCAGCACTTGTCATTGGTCCCTGTTGGCTAGGTAGCAATCGTCCAGCTGTGGCTGTTGCCTGACCCCTCAGTGGGCAAAACAGTGACAGTGAACATGGGCAGTAATCTCTGTGCATTACCCTGACAGCTACCAAATATCAGGCACACTTAGTGAAAGGGGAGCATCCCAGGGAAAGCATTAATTAGATATTATGTTGTTACCAACTTTCGTTATCTTGTCCTGTTAGTCCTTGGTGGACAACCTTAAGCACAACCATACAATCATTGATGGGCTTTTCATGCTGATAATGAAATATCTATTAGGTTGAAAATGAAATAGCTATTACATGTACGTTTGAAATTATGCAACAGGATGTGTTACTTAAATAGTTCATTTTAAAAATTCCCCCTTTTTGCCAGTTGTGAGAGTACCATGTATTCAGTTCATACCCAAAAAAATCCGTGCCAAGAGAAGGTATTAAATGAGAGAGAGAATTGCAAGTTGCTGGTACAATACCTCATTCTCCAAAGGACTCTGGACGCCCTTATCTGTTGTTGGCAACAATTCTATACTCTTGTGCCCACCTTCTGTAACGTTTTGTGTAAAGCCTATTTTCCTTCCCCTGGCTCTGTCCCTCCCCTCCACCCATCTGTCATCTTACCTTCCACCTTTGACCTCCCTTTTAACAGAAATGTTACATCTGTCATATGTTATGTTTCAACACTCACCTCCACTTGTCCAGCCTCTAGTTATGATGACATTTGTATTGCAGGATGGTTGCAGTCCATTGTTTGGAGCAAGTTTTGATGGACATCTTGATCTAGTGAAGACACTATTGGAGGCTGGAGCTAATATCAATCAGGGCAATAATGTAGGTACATGTACACATAAATCATGTTCATTGAACCGCAATTGTACCTGTACAACACAGCTGATTTTATATAAAATAAAGCTACAGTACTGTACATGTGTTGAACATGCTGAGCTATGAACCTTGAGAAAAGATTTGAACATATGTATGTCTTATCTTTCACATGCATTTAGTGTACATGTGTACTGTGTTGGGGCTGTTTGGTGTGTCATGTTGTATCCATGCTTGTGTATTGTAATTGCATGACAACTGTGCTGTGCTGGTCATTGGTGTGTTGCATGTCCAGCTGCAATGGTGTGCATTTGATTAATCTTACTGTGTCTACGAAAGAACGCAAGAAAATAAAGTCTTGAACTTTCATCTATCAGGATTGAGAGAAAATGTTTCACTCAATCCTGACGAAAGTTAAACGCTTTTTATTTTGTTGCGTTCTTTTGTAGACACCTGGTGTACATTTCCGTCCACTTCTCTCCTCCCTCCCCACCCCCCTCCACTTCCATTATTCTCCCTGTTTTCAGCATCGTACAGTGTATGTGCACGTATCAGTTGTTATGTATTCATTCATACATTGCAATGATGGCATTGTTCTGAAGTACTCTCTTACAAACTTTGTCCTTGGAAACTGGTTCAAAGAACTCGCACTGGCAGCTTAGAATATTGCTTGTACATTGTACATAGAGATAATTCCCTCAATTCAGTAACAAGGTTGACGATGTAACTACATGTACAGTACCACTGATGTGTGTTTTTGGGTTCGTGTGTACGTTGAAGTCCATGCGTTCGTCCAAAAATGGCCGCTTGTAGGAAGTTGTGGAGAGAAAACTAGGCCATGTGACTTTGGCTACAAATAGTAGTTCATTCATTGTATGGCTTTTAAATGGCGACAGGTGCAAACATGTTAACATGTAGTGCAAAGTTTGTAAGGTTGTCGGTTGTCAAGGGTGGTTGCTAAGGCATTATGCCACCTTTTCAATATTTCTATCGGTATGCCTTTTGTCCACAAAATGTATGGCCGCATAGGGCTGTGTAAATGAATACATAAGTCTAACCAGTATTAATATAACTATTCGTTGAACGCATTATTGTAACGTTTTGACTTACACTGTGTCTGTTGTTCTAGACAGTACATGTACACTGTAGTTACACCTACATTCACATATACATGTATCTTGCTGGGGGGTCACATCCATTTCCATTTCCATCCTCTTCTCTCCTCCCTCCACACCCCCCTCCCCTTCCATCTATCTCCCTGCTTTCAGCATTGTACAGTACGTCTCAGTTGTTATGTATTCATACATACATTGCATTGTTTGGAAGTACTCCTATAGTAGTTAACTTGTCCTTGGAAACTGGTTCAAAGAACTCGCACTGGCAGCTTAGAATATTGCTTGTACATTGTACATAGAGATAATTCCCTCAATTCAGTAACAAGGTTGACGATGTAACTACATGTACAGTACCACTGATGTGTGTCTTTGGGTTAGTGTGTAAATGTAAGCATGATGTCATTCAATGCATGTATTCTCACATCCCAGTCAGCATGTGGGCCATGTGCACCTGTATCCTAGTAGTTGTAATTAGAGCACTACGGTCCACAGCCTTGTACATCAGTCAGCTAGCAGTATGCACTTCATGGGTGTACATTGAATTCTGTGCATTTACTGTCAGGGGTTAATGTCCAGTGTACATGTCATTCTGATAATGGTCCATATTAAACACGATACATAAATGTACACACATAGCTTACACACCTTGCCTCAACTAGGCTAGCTGTCGTTGATCTAGGTTGGATCAAGCAATGGTAAATGTAATCGATAGGCCATTTTTGCATAAGGATTTCCCTGGCTACTCCATGTACTTGATACCTATTGTACTGTAGCTATTTTTCCCAGTCCACACACACATGCACACACACACATGCACACACACATGCACACACACACATGCACACACACACACAATCACATACAAACACAGAATACTATCTAAGGTCCAAATGCATGCCTTAAATATATGTTCCCTAGCATGTAGAGTATATTGTGCATAAATGGTCTTGGGGTGGGGAAGGGAGGGGGGACACATTGTGGCAGTGAAATTGTTTAACCCGGAACCACTTTTCACGTGACAGTCCAGCCTCTGGTTATGATGACATTTGTATTGCAGAATGGTTGGAGTCCATTACACGTAGCAAGTTTGAAAGGACATCTTGATGTAGTGGAAACACTATTGGAGGCTGGAGCTAATATCAATCAGGCTCAACAGGTACAGTAGGTAGACATGTATTCAGTGGTTACATGATGTCACACATGTCCATACATTGTATCTCCCTTACACTGGTTACATGTGTCTCCTTGTTATACATGTAGTACCTCCTACTCCACCTTCATACATGTACATGTATCAAATTGCCTTTGCCATTTACCATGACATGTGCAGTAGGTGCTATACCATAAGCCTGGTAATTTATCATGATGTAACTACATGTACATGTATTGTGTAACATAACTATTGTACTGTAGCTATATTTCCCAGTCCATTGTGTGCTGCACCCACCTCCACAATCACATACCAACACAGAATAGCACAGTATTTATACACATAGAATGGGAGCCTGTAAACTGACATAGACTTACGGACGGGCCCACACACCCTCCGCCCACACTATGCGATAAACCAGCAGTGAGGAATGCCCTTCTGGTGATAAAACCTCATTGGAGAAAAATATCTACACAAACCAATTTCAGTGTTAGGGAACTGCTGATAAAAAAATACTTACAAACACAAACAGACATTTAATTGCAGGTATTAGTTTTCAAAGTTCTAACATATTGTATTATCAATGGTGTGAGTGTGTTTGTACAAGTACATATGTACATGTACATGTGTGGTGTCCATGTTTTTTGTGTATGGTGTCCATGTGTTGTGTGTGGTGTCCATGTGTTGTGTGTGGTGTCCATGTGTTGTGTGTGGTGTCCACGTGTTGTAACAGCTGTCCTTTCATCACTCTTCATCTTCTGGTCTTACTTCACAAGAGTTGTGTTCCACACCAGTTGTCACATGATGCACACAACATGACCTACGCACAATATTATTATTTATCCACCCTGTGGCCATTTTTCCCACTACTTTTGATCTATTTCAATGACTTGCAGCTTCGCACAATCACATACCAACACAGAATAGCACAATCTTTACACACATAGAATGGGAGCCTGTTTTCTGACAAAGACCTACATGTATAGATGGGCCTCCACCCACACACCTACAGTGAGGAAAGCCCTTCTGGGGTTAAAATCTCATCGCAGATGAATATCTACAAAAACCAATTTCATTCTCATGGAGCTGCAGATAGAAAATACTTGAAAACACACGCATTTGCAGGTATTAGTTCTAACATGTACACAATCACGTCGACTTTTATGTGACCACATATACATGTACATGCTCAATGTTGGAAGTACCACGTCCAAACACCTGCACTAATGCAGGTACATTTCCCAAAGTGCAGGTTCATTTTATCTTATCTCTGCCCTCCTTTATGTCCAAGCTAATCAGAAGGTCACCAGGGCTACATGTTCATTCCAAGTCAAATCATCATGCTTAATGCCCATGTCCATGTCATGCTTAGAGTGTGCGAGAGGCTGGGGATCCCAGTTGCCTTGGACAAGCTGGAAGGTCCAGCGACCACCATCACAATTATGCAGCAGACTTGATAATAATGAATAATAATTTTGGCAAATTAGGTGTGTTGTTTAGGTGTTGGTGGAACAGGTTCTTTTCTTCATGGAATGAGAGGTACATGTATATCTTCCTCGAACCCAATTGGAAGAATGCAGAGACCATACATTTGGGCACGTGGTATGCACAATAGTAATGCATATAATATATGAGAGTGGGATGTCAATATGAGAGGGTGAGCTGTTCAGGGTGGTACAATTTCATGTGGAATGACCCTGTTAGCTTCAGATGTGGGTGTGTCTGTGTGTGTGAGTGTTCATGATGTGTGGGTGTGATCTGGTGTATACACACTGTATGTAACTGTTACTGTGTGGTGATTGGGTGTAAATCTGCCAGCAGTGTGCCATCCAGTGCATGTAGCAGGTGCTTTGATTATTGAAGAACCAGGGCTACATGTAGATATGTACTACAGGGTCATTCCAAGTCAAATCATCATGCTATATGCCACCATGTCCTCTCATATGGAACACTTTTGTTATGAGCTTGTTGAACAATAAAAATAAATTTGGCAAATTAGGTGTTGTTTAGGTCTATGTCAGTGAAGCCTCACCTTTAGATAAACTTAAAGGTCTAGCTAAGCATACTATCCCTCCCCAGCATATAGCCACAGACCATAACCACCAAACAGGTTTAGGGGTCTGGTTCCAGGCATGGTATATATATAAGAGAGGTCTGGGAAGGGTGACTCACTCAGTCATCAGCCACTGCAGTTGGTAGTCATGAACCGTAAGGAATTAGAAAAGTTAGCGTGCGAGGTCCTCCGTCTTCGGATTGGCGAGGCGAAGCTCGCGATGACAGAAAACAAGGCGGCCCTGGTAGAGCGACTCTACCTACACCTTCAGGATCCCTCAAGCGAGCCAGAGCCTGAACGTGAAGACGTACACCCGAGTCCAAAGATTCCAGCGAATCTTCGAGAGAGGGTGCAACAACCGAGTCAACTCCATACATCTTCAACCAGTTTGCCTCTGCCCTTCACTGGATCATGGCCACCAACTATGCAGCAGATCTGATCCACTACCTTGATGATTTCCTCCTGGCTGGCCCACCTGGACAACCCACCTGTAGTGAGTCAACGGAAACCATGCTTAGAGTGTGCGAGAGGCTGGGGATCCCAGTTGCCTTGGACAAGCTGGAAGGTCCAGCGACCACCATCACGTTCCTTGGCATCACCATCGACACCACACTCCAACTGCTGCGGTTTCCACCAGACAAGCTGCAAGAAATGACCCTCTTGATCAAATCCTGGTTGGGAAAGCAACAGACCACAAAGAGGGACCTTCTTTCACTTATAGGCAAGCTGTCATTTGCTGCCAAAGTGGTTCCATCTGGTCGCCTCTTCCTCCGTCGGCTGATAGAGTTGTCTACCACAGTCTCCAAGCTGCACCATCACATTCACCTTAACATGGAGGCAAGGGAGGATATCATATGGTGGAACAGGTTCTTGCCCTCATGGAATGGGGTATCAATCTTCCTCGATCTCAACTGGAAGGATGCAGAGGCCATCGACTTATTTACAGATGCTTCTGGGACACTGGGCTATGGAGCATACTTTAATGGGGCATGGTTCTGCAGTGATTACGATTTCTGCAGCACCCACCACTGAAAACCACTCCCAGGCACAGCACGAACTCTGGTACTATTCGTGACGGACCTGAGTACGAACCTCCAGCTGCAAACTATCCAGGCGTACATATCAGCAGGGTCATTCCAAAAACAATTGTAGCCCCTTAGTTTCCAATCTGCATACCTTTTCTCACAGTTGTTCTGCTCAATGAAGTAGACAATTTCACAATACATTAGCATACCCAATTATATTTGGTTAGTTCTCTTGCTATAAATAATTTTTTTCCTGTTTTGAATGACTGCTGTTTGCGCCTAACGAAGGGCATGCTTGTTATTTTGACACAAAATGGAAGGTTTTATGGAGGACATGCCTTTCGATAAATGTGTTATGTATGTCACAAGGGGCGTGGTTATGCATAAATTGATCACAATGTCAGTGTATAGAAAAAAATAGGAAGAAAATTATGCCACCAATTTATTTTAGATACTTGCCAACAGCATTTTACATAATTTGTGATTAACTTAGTGGTAAAGTGGTAAAGTGGTATGGTGGCCTGGGATTTTGATTTAAAAAGGCAGTTAGCCATTTTTAAAATAGTCTGATCAGTTTATTGTCAACATTAAAAACACTGTGGCTGGGTGTTATGATAAGACAAGTGCATCATAACACCCAGCCACAGTGTTTTAAATGAATATCATCTCCAAACCACATTCACATCACCAGTTTATACAAATCTTGCTCTAAAGGCCGACATACAGGGTCGACTTCCTGCGGATTTATCGCCTGCAACTCAAATGAATACGGGTGAAAATTCAGTAAACTAAAGTTTTATGGAGTTTTTATGCATATTCATTTGAGTTGCAGGCGATAAATCAGCAGGAAGTCGACCCGTGTATGTTGGCCTTTAGAGCAGCACTGGCTTCCTGCATCTCCTTTCTGCTTAGTGATCAACCAGTTGCAGTGGTTGCATTGACAGAGGTCAGAACATCAGAGAGGTCTACATCCAGGTGATCCTCCTGCTCAGGGTACGCAAAGGAGGATGCTGGGATGCAGGGATGTAGGAACTTGACAGTGATGACATGTTCAGTCGTATGTGCCCCAACAACACAACCAAGCCAGCATTCTCCATCATAAGCCATGGTGACATATCCACCGATTGCTGTAGCTTGAGGAGAGAGGACAGGTGCACTTCCTACTTCCACCTTTTCTCTTCTGGATACTGTACTCGATGAAAACAGCTTCACTTCAAGAGTGTTAGATGAAATTGGAATGAAACAGTGAAGCTTTTGTGTGCCCGAACAGTTCTGCTTCTGGACAAACAAACGTCCAATAGTTGAGCTTCCTGTTCATGTTCCTTCAATGCCATAAAACAGAAATGTATATACCTTTGATGTCATTCACTGCAAACTGGTACAGTTGATGTGCTGTTAGTATATGGTCTTTGTATACATGTTGCAGACTGGCTTTTGTGGCAAGTCGCTTCAGAGTCCCCCCGGCCAGCACCGTCTCCAGCGATTTGCCATGAGAGGTGGCAAAAAGTGCCACTCTGCAGGCACTCCATAATCCATGAGATGCAAGCACAGGTTCAGGAAATTCTAACAGTTCTTGCGAGTGTGCAAAGCGGTGTGCAGTTGCAGACCCATTGTTCCAGAATTCTGTGTTAAACAACAAAAGAATAATTTTCCGAAAAATTTGCAATCACGAGGTATTCACCTTCCTTGAGCTGTTCCTAGGTCTCTTGAACAAACCTGGCCTGCATTTTTGCTGTAAAGTCATGTATTGTCAACTTTTTCAGCATGGCGTACATACTAAGTGGGGTATTATTGCGGACCCATCAAACAAAGGGATATCAATTATCAATTTTGAAGCTACATGGAGTTTGCCTTGTGAATGTGAGGGTTGGAACCGTGGAATGATGGGTTCGCAATAATACCCCACTTAGTGTGTTTACGTTAAAAGGTTTACAGTACCGCCCACAAGTTGAAAGACACTCGCGTGTTGATTAGAGATGCGTGCGTGTACACGCAACTAAAAGTTGTTAACAAGACAACACTTGTGTGGGTACTCGAGCTCGCATGCGATGGTGTTTGGTACTCGCTGTGTGTGGGTAATTTCTCGCAACTCGCATGTAAGCACACGACAGTCATGCGCGGTCAACTGATTTGTGGCCGGTACAGTAGGGCTACTTTGTCTTTATGTGTTATTGTTAACTGAGCTGATATCCCTTTGTTGTCTTATAGTGATAAATGCAACGGCCAGCCCTCTTGTAGACGGCTAAGCGCAAGCATTGAAAAGCACTTAAGGCAAACATTGAAAATCGCTTAGCTCAAGCATTGATCACTGGTAGACAACAAAAAGATTATCAACTTCCTAAACAATTACACAAAGGCATGACACAGCCTTGCTAATTTCATTGGACTTAATATACATTGTAAGCAGGCAAATAAACACTGTACATCATATACTGCCCAACTACATGTATGTCTTGTCCTCGTGAAAAGAAATGTTGCGATCCGTCAAAGCGCCACAAGAATGCTCAGAGAAAAGATGTGCGAGTTGTACATTATCATTCTGCAACATCCTACATTTAGCCTAACTCGTCAACACTATTTGTGCACAGTGTGCCGTAAAGCTGCAAGCCGTAGCTGACACTAACTTGGATGATTTGCAAACTAATACTGGTGGCGACATCGATGATATGCAAGCAACTTCAGTGGATGCTACAGAGACTGGTGGTGATGTGCAAGAAAGCAAACAATCTATTGTGAGTACAAGCAAAGAAAGCTCGGGTGAAGAAGTATCATCGGAGGAAGCAGCTGACTTCAGAGTTGTTTTAGCACTTGATGGAGAGGAAATGATAAAACAACAACTAAAAGGCAAGTTTCATTCATCTGTGTCCATGCAGGAGTGAAAAACTGATGATTTGAAAAATTTTGCCTCGAAGTTGGTGGTCATTGAAAAAAATATCAAGAGTTTTTGGTGTCTCACGGGTGTTTGCAGCCGGACAGTAGGTTGGATAATTAAGCGATACCGTAATTTAGTATGAGCTACCAAAAAAATATCTAGCCGCATCTCATTATACAATGTCTGTTTTTGCGAGCACATATCACACTCGTCTTATGACATTCCGAGGAGAGACAATGCTCATGAAAACACTCTACCACAGCTATACATAAGCCATAATTGCACAAGGACTACATTTATTATGAATGGTTCTGCGCAGCCCGTTTCCACATCAATGTAATTTTGACGGGAAAAGATGGGGTTTACTTGAGCGGTCTTTGCGGACCAACCGACCCGTAGAAATCTGTAAGCGAGTAATATTATGATCAGCACACATAGGAGAGTATATACATATCGCTCATAAATAGCCGACTTTGTGCGTTCAATGCTAGGTTGGCTACAACAATGGACTTGCTTGAAGGCTAGGGTAGTTTTGTGCAAGTTCGTGTGTAATAGTGAAATGGACATCAATATGTGATATATATGTCTGTGCATTTATTTATTATTATTTTTTAATATATAATAAACCCCAGAATAAGGCAGGAGTTTTTATGAATAATTTCAGTATTTTAGAATGCAAAGAAAGTCGAAGAGCGATGCAGAGTGTGTGGCCGCTTCTTAGGCTATATACCAGGGCTGCATATGACACAGGGTGCCTTCATGAAGCTGTTCAGGCTGCTGGAGGACACTTGCCACCAGTTTGACTTGCAGCTGGTGTACACATACCAGGAAGAAAGCAGCAGCTCATCCTCATTCACAAAGTACACTGAAGAGCTGCACAAGAAGCAGGTGGCCAAGGCTAAGCTGGTTGAAGCCCAAGACTCCTTGGCAGCTTTAGAGGAAGCTGTCATGTACGTAGTGGTGGCATATGGGAAGGACAGCCCTGTTACGGAGATCCTTATCAGGCATGCCCTGGACGGGAGGCAGTCTGTGGAGAAAATGGTAAGGATTAAGCAAACACTGATTATAACACCCTAACACAGGAAATGGAAATAGCTAAGACCACCAAAGTTACTAGCAAGGAGTTTGCCCTTCATGATGGTCTATTTGTGAAGGGATTGGATGAAGCCCTCCAATCCTTCAAGGTGCAGCGGCAGCAATACTTTGGTGGTGTGTTTGTTGGTAACCACATCCACAAGACACTACAGGTTAGAATCATCTAAATTTAGTTCAGTTGTTGTAACTCATACACTATTTAGCCAGCAAACATCAAGCGTTTGTGCACCTCCATCGTAAAGGTTGCAACAACTAAGTGCCCTACACTAATAACACCAGCAACGGAGGCATGCATGAAGTTTACAAACATCTTCACCCTGCTAGGCCAGAAGTACATGTATGAAATAACTGTACATAATCCAATAGAAACTATAACGGCCCAGCTCATGGAGCACTTTAGGAGTTCCTTCCCAAACTGCTCTATAACATTAAAAATGCACATGCTGGAAGAACATACAGTGCCATGGGCAAAAAGAACATACGTTGGATTTGGTCTTCTGAGGGAGCAAGGAGCAGAATCCATCCATGCCAGTTTTAACTCCTTGCAACGTACGTACCATTCGGTACATGACCCAGTCGAAAGACTGTCCTTGATTATGAAGGAGCACCTGCCTTCAATAGCTCCACAAAATGTGGCAGCGATCACTCCCCCCCAAAAGAGTATGATACCGTTAAATTCACGATATTTCAGCAATACGCATCTCTAGCCCAAAAAAAGTCGGCTACACGCAGATAATCGAATAAGTTAGTACCTTCTGTTATCTCTAAGATTTAGCTTGAATCAAAACTTTCTACTGGTCGGGAGCGTGGAAAACTTACTTCAAAGTGGACAGGTACGTCGAGGGTTACCCGCTTTCAAGAGCCATAACTTGCCGTAGCGTCAAAGCTGTGATAAGAGAAACACAGTGTACGTAGAAAGATGATGCTTCTTTTGTTTGGAAGCTTTAAATGGCGTTGGTATAATCCCTGTTTTTGTACAGGGGGCTCACGTTTCTTGGCTCTGGTTGTCTAGGACGTTGCTAAGGGAATACATAATCATTTCAATATTTCGGGTTATAAACCTACTGTCCACAAAATATATGGCCGCAAACACCCGTGGTCTCACGGTATCTAGCAAGGCAGGCGAAGCTGCTGGTAACAGAAAAAGGAGTCTAGTCTACCCCAAATCCTCAACATACCAATACACTATCACTGCAGACTGGTGAAGCAGTCAAGAACTTTTACCTTCCGATGGTCATGCCAGGCAGAAAGGACTTCATATCAGTATTGGGAGCAGATGGCAACATACATGTATGCAAAAAGACTACTGCTATGTAATCTAAAAGAAGCCTATAATAAATTTGCCAGTCTACGACCAAGAGAGTGCATTCTTGCAGTTGCAAGTGGCACTCACTCTATTTGTGTATGTACCATTCAGCAGAATGTGAAGTGAATGATGATGGGCAGCAAGCTTGAGTCCCTCTCTGGTGGTCAACTGAAACACTACAGTAACTGTCTAACTAAATTGCACTGCAATCCTCAAATCTTGAAGTGCATATTTGGAAGTTGCAAATAATGCCCTGGTACTGAGCCTCTCTGCAATCAGTGCACAGTGGTTTAAAAATAGGGGTCATGTAGACATTAGTGAATTTAGAGAAACAAATGAAATGTTGTAATTATTCTGATTATGTGTTACAAGAAAATGTTTATTATTAATCAAGTTTAATGATTATAAGATTTGAATATTTCAAACCAAAATAATCAAGTTCTATTTCATTTGAATATCATTAAGTATTAAATTTTTAATATGTATTCAGACATCCTTATTAGTTTACACAATTGAAGTACAAAAAGTAACACTATATATATGAACCTTACTACATAAAAATCAAAAATGTAAAATCAAGGATTAGCAAATATATAGTATGAATGCTGCATGCTGACAGACAAAGTTCAGATTATGTTCCTGTCTCCTGATCCTGATCCTGATCATCTGCAAACATGCAGGCAAGTAGATGTTCTTCCAAAGAGAAGCAACTTGATCTTGCATGCTTTTGTGTACAAGACCGGACATTGTGCTCCTCACCACAAAACGAGCAATTAATTGACAGCATGTTGAAAGCTTCTAACTATAGGATCAGACTTAATCCATAATCGCGTTATTACATCAGACAAGTTGGCATGCTGGGTAGTTTTCCTAGCTAAATGCTCTCTGTATATGCAAAGGTTTTTATTGTTGTGCTCTAGGGGTTCTTCTGATAATGTTCCCAATCCTTTAGAATCATTAGCACTAATCAATGCTGCAGAGTGGGCTAGTACCTGATGCACAGAAGGAGTAAATTTAAATCCTGGCCAATGGCTGACAAGTTTAAGTGCAGTTTCTTTGCAAAGGTGGTCAAGGTGTTCAGTATTAATTCTTTGCTTGGAGGAAACAACTCTCAAAATGATAGAGAGATTAGTAATGAATTCATCGTATACAACCCTGTCACATTCTTGATCTCACCTAACCTTTTGTGGGATACATTCAATGAGCACCTGACGCTTTTCAGGGTCAAACAGTAGAGCTCTTGCTGTGTTACCAGTTTTTGAAGTCCCTCCAGCTCCTACTGCAGAAGAAGGGGGCCCCATTCGATTCATCCTTTTTTTTTTTCAACCCTCTCCTTTGGTCTTCATTGCCAACTAATTTTTCATCAGCGATGAATTGTTCTGCTGCCTCAAAATTGCTTCTAAACCGCTTTACGTATCTCTCCCAAGCTTCACCATTGTCTATTTTACGTTTACCGGTATCTTCAACCTCTTCAGCCATAATCGAGCAGCCACCAACGAACAAAACGAAATGAACGAACGAACGAACGAACGAACTTTGATCACCGATGCACAGAAAGGATACAATCACTATCACTTCAAAACTAGCCGTTACAAATGTTTGCACACACGTCTTAAATACATGAGTATATGCGCCGCAGGCCAGCAAGCACACGCAGGCCTCTACACAATGAACAAAGCACGGGCAGTATTGTGTTATTGTCCGCACACAACAAAAGGACAGCGTGGTGTAGCGTTGTGAAAGGCCCAGGTGCCAGTAAGTCTCGCAAGTCTTATTCCCACGGTCCACTCTTGTGTTAAATGTATGTTATTAATGAAATTATTATAAACATGGCGCTGTGTATACTGCTGTTGTTTTTAACTTTTGTCGCTCTAACTTAGAACGCGGCGGGAGGCGGCGCCTATGTTGCTAGTGCCAAATGATGGTTAATTGTAGTTATGTGTCATATATGGCCCAGATGGCTGTAGATTCGATTAGAAATGAGTTTAAACTTGGTACGAGTATAATATTTGTGGAAAATCTTTAAAAATTCACGTCTTCAATATAACCAAACACTACAAATTAGTATCATTAGAAACAGGAGACAAAATGCTATGTAGTAAACATATATATAACTCAATCCTTTAAGATTCCAACAAAATATAATTACCTTTACACTTTTAATAAAATTCTCCTTGTTTATGCTTTGGCGGACTGTCACTTATTAACCATAAACATTATGGAAATTTTTCCTGCAGATTATAGTGCTGCAAGGTGTTATAAAAATAATAATAAATAAAAACATATACATTATACCCTACTTAAATGTCGGGGTCCTAACCCACTGTGCAGTGGCATGTGAAAATTCAATTGCTACAGTAGAGGCAAGGCAATGGACACAAACTGATCATGTCAATATAGAAACAAAGGTGATGCCAATTGATGATTTCATCGATGCATTCACTGCCATGCTAAATACATGACTTTACAGCTAAAATGCAGGCCAGGAGACTAAGGAAAACCACAAGGAAGGTGAATACCTCGTGATTGCAGACCTTTCGAAGAATTGCTCAGTGTCTTACCTACACCATAACAGGAGTCCAGCGAGCACCAACCAAGGCGTCGAATGTTCATGCCAGCAGCCCACCTCAAGCCAAAACGTCAACCGATTACAAACGAGATGCTAGGGCAGATGCTTCAACAACTTGACATGGATCACAAACCATCTCATGATCGCTTGATGCTCAAAGCAGCCTTCACGCTGGGCTTCTTCGGTCTGCTAAGGGTCAGCGAGTTTACAGTACCCAACCAGCATGGGTTTAATCCTGACCACACCTTACCGCAAAGGACATCACCATGCGTAAGGACAGCATGGTAGTTGTGATTAAGAAATGGAAGACAGACTAGAGGGGGGAAAGTTGCCTGATCAACATTGGTCAGACACACACCAAGTGCTGCCCACACCTCGCAATGCAGAGATTGATCTGCAAAGAAACCCTTGTGTCTGTTTGATTCAGGGACAGCACTCACAGCCAGGGCACTGAGATTGATCCTGCATCATCTGATCCGCAGGTGTGGTTATAACACAAAGTTGTACCACACCCACAGCTTAAGAATTGGAGCAGCGACAGCAGTGTCTAGGAGTGGTCTACCCCCAGCAGCGATCAAGAACCTAGGCAGATGGCGGAGTGAAGCCTACAAGGTGTACACGCGTCACCCTCTGACACAGCTCTAAGACAGTGCAGTCATAGCCTCAGCTCAGTAACATTTACACACTCACATTGGCACATGCACACGTTGTATTTGTACTCCCATGCCTGGACCCATAAACCCACCTTAAACCCTATTGGGGGTATATAGTTACACTATAACTTGGGTGGCACCCTCAGGGCTTCTACCCCAATAGCCACCTAACCATTGCCAGTGTAATGGTTTGGAACACAGGCCGACCCAAAGATAGCCAGCACTTGTCATTGGTCCCTGTTGGCTAGGTAGCAATCGTCCAGCTGTGGCTGTTGCCTGCCCCCTCAGTGGGCAAAACAGTGACAGTGAACATGGGCAGTAATCTCTGTGCATTACCCTGACAGCTACCAAATATCTGGCACACTTAGTGAAAGGGGAGCATCCCAGGGAAAGCATTAATTAGATATTATGTTGTTACCAACTTTCGTTATCTTGTCCTATTAGTCCTTGGTTGACAACCTTAAGCATGAACATACAATCACTAATGGGCTTTTCATGCTGATAATGAAATATCTATCAGGTTGAAAATGAAATTGCTATACTCTTCTGTGCCCACCTTCTGTAACGTTTTGTGTATAGCCTATTTTCCTTCCCCTGGCTCTGTCCCTTCCCTCCCACTCATCTGTCCTCTTTCCCTCCACCTTTGACCTCCATTTGTACAGAAATGTTACATCTGTCATATGTTATGTTTCAACACCCACCTCCACTGGTCCAGCCTCTAGTTATGATGACATTTGTATTGCAGAATGGTTGGAGTCCATTGAATGTAGCAAGTGAAAAGGGACATCTTGATGTAGTGAAGACACTATTGGAGGCTGGAGCTAATATCGATCAGGGCAATAATGTAGGTACATGTACACATACATGATGTTCATTGAACCGCAATTGTACCTGTACAGCACAGCCGATTGTATATAAAATACAGCTACAGTACTATACATGTATTGAACATGCTGAGCTATGAACCTTGAGAAAAGCTTTGAACATATGTATGTCTTATCTTTCACATGCATTTAGTGTACATGTGTGCTGTGTAGGGGGCTGTTTGGTGTGTCATGTTGTATCCATCTTGTGTATTGTAATTGCATGACAACTGTGCTGTGCTGGTCATTGGTGTGTTGCATGTCCAGCTGCAATGGTGTGCATTTGATTAATCTTACTGTAAATACATGTAGTGTGTCTACGAAAGAATGCAAGAAAACAAACAGTGTTCAACTTTCATCGATCAGGATTGAGAGAAAATGTTCTCTCAATCCTGACGAAAGTTAAACGCTTATTTTGTTGCGTTCTTTCGTAGACACCACAGTGGTATAATCAATGATCTATGTATTAGATGGGCACTCTGTATTGAAACACTGTAGCATCCATTCATCCAGATGTGTGTGTGTAATTGCAGCTTGATGTGAATGATGCATTAGCTTCTGATGTGGGTGTGTCTGTGTGTGTGAGTGTTTGTACATGATGTGTGGGTGTGATCTGGTGTATACACTTACACTGTATGTAACTGTTACTGTGTGGTGATTGGGTGTAAATCTGTCAGCAGTGTGCCATCCAGTGCATGTAGCAGGTGCTTTGATTATTGAAGAACCAGGGCTACATGTAGATATGTACTACAGGGTCATTCCAAGTCAAATCATCATGCTTTATGCCACCATGTCCTCTCATGTGGAACACTTTTGTTATGAGCTTGTTGAACAGTGATACTAATTTTTTTAAATTAGGTGTTGTTTACATGTAGGTCCTAAACATTGTCAGTGAAGCCTCACCTTTAGATAAACTCAAAGGCCTAGCTAAGCATTCTATCCCTGCCCAGCATATAGCCACAGACCATAACCACCAAACAGGTTTAGGGGTCTGGAAGGTCCAGTGACCACCATCACAATTATGCAGCAGACTTGATAATAATGAATAATAATTTAGGCAAATTAGGTGTGTTGTTTAGGTGTTGGTGGAACAGGTTCTTTCCTTCATGGAATGAGAGGTACATGTATCAATCTTCCTCGATCCCAACTGGAAGGATGCAGAGGCCATCAACTTATTTACAGATGCTTCTGGGACACTGGGCTATGGAGCATACTTTAATGGGGCATGGTTCCGCAGTGATTACGATTTCTGCAGTACCCACCACCGAAAACTACTCCCAGGCACAGCATGAACTCTGGCACTATTCGTGACGGACCTGAGTATGAACCTCCAGCCGGGGACTATCCAGGCGTACATATCAGCAGGGTCATTCCAAAAACAATTGTAGCCTCTTTCTTTCCAATCTGCTTACCTTTTCTCACAGTTGTTCTGCTCAATGAAGTAGACAATTTCACAATGCATTAGCATACCCAATTATATTTGGTTAGTCCAATACATGCTCTTGTATAATCCCGACTTTGCCTGTTTTGAATGACTACTGTTTGCACCTAACGAAGGGCATGCTTGTTATTTTGACACAAAATGGGAGGTTTTATGGAGGACATGCCTTTCGATAATTGTGTTATGTATGTCTCAAGGGGCGTGGTTATGCATTAATTAATCACAAGGTCAGTGTGTAGCAAAAAATCGGAAGAAAATTATGCCACCAATTTATTTTTAGATATTTTATTTTTCAACAGCATTTTACATAACTTAGTGGGAAAATGGTATGGTGGCCTGGGATTTTGATTTAAAGGCAGGTAGCCATTTTAAGTCCCCCTAAAATTGTCTGATCAGTTTGTTGTCATACACATCATAACACCCAGCCACAATGTTTGTAATGAAATCATCTCCAAACCACATTCACATCACTCTGTGTACAGTTGACTTAAATCTTGCCCTTAGAGCACCACTGGTTTCCTGCATCTCTTTTCTGCTTAGTAAATATGTTCCCACCAGTTGCAGTGGTAGCATTGACAGAGGTCAGAACATCAGAGAGGGCTACATCCAGGTGATCAGTTCTTTTGCTCAGTGTCTTACCTACACCATATGAACGGTCACAGGAGTCCAGCGAGCACCAACCAGAGCGTCAAACATTCCATGCCAGCAGCCCACCTCAAGCCAAAACGTCAACTGATTACAAACGAGATGCTAGGGCAGATGCTTTCAGAACTTGACAGGGATCACAAACCATCTCACGATCGCTTGATGCTCAAAGCAGCCATCACACTGGGCTTCTTCGGTCTGCTAAGGGTCAGCGAGTTTACAGTACCCAACCAGCATGGGTTTAACCCTGACCAGCACCTTACTGCAAAGGATATCACCATGTGTAAGGACAGCATGGTAGTTGTGATTAAGAAATCGAAGACAGACCAGAAGGGGGAAAGTTGCCAGATCAACATTGGTCAGACACACACCAAGTGCTGCCCACACCTCGCAATGCAGAGATACCTAGGTCAGGTGACACGATCTGCAAGGAAACCCTTGTTTCTGTTTGAATCAGGGACAGCACTCACAGCCAGGGCACTGAGATTGGTCTTGCATCATCTGATCCGCAGGTGTGGTTATAGCATAAAGTTGTACCACACCCACAGCCTAAGAATTGGAGCAGCGACAGCAGTGTCTAGGAGTGGTCTACCCCCAGCAACGATCAAGAACCTAGGCAGATGGCGGAGTGAAGCCTACAAGGTGTACACACGTCACCCTCTGACACAGCTCTAAGACAGTGCAGTCATAGCCTCAGCTCAGTAACATTTACACACTCACGTTGGCACATGCACACATGTTGTATTTGTACTCCCATGCCTGGACCCATAAACCCACCTTAAACCCTATTGGGGGTTAATAGTTACACTATAACTTGGGCAGCACCCTCAAGGCTTCTACCCCAATAGCCACCTAACCATTGCCAGCGTAATGGTTTGGAACACAGGCCGACCCAATGATAGCCAGCTCTTGTCATTGGTCCCTGTTGGCTAGGTAGCAATCGTCCAGCTGTGGCTGTTACCTGCCCCCTCAGTGGGCAAAACAGTGACAGTGAACATGGGCAGTAATCTCTGTGCATTACCCTGACAGCTACCAAATATCAGGCACACTTAGTGAAAGGGGAGCATCCCAGGGAAAGCATTAATTAGATATTATGTTGTTACCAACTTTCGTTATCTTGTCCTGTTAGTCCTTGGTTGACAACCTTAAGCATGAATATACAATCAATAATGGGCTTTTCATGCTGATTATGAAGTATCTATTAGGTTGAAAATGAAGTGGCTATTAAGTTTGAAATTATGCAACAAAAGGTGTTACTTGAAAAGTTCAGTTTAATTTGCCAGTCGTGAGAGTACCATGTATTCAGTTCATACCCAAAGAATCAGTACCAAGAGAAGGTATTAAATTAGACAGAGAGTTGCAAGTTGCTGGTACAATACCTCATACTCCAAAGGACTCTGGATGCCCTATAACAGTATCTGTTGTTGGCAACAAATCTATACTCTTCTATACCCACCTTCTGCAATGTTTAGTGTAAACCTGTTTTCCTTCCCCTGGCTCTGTCCTTTCCCTCTCACCCATCTGTCATCTTACCCTCCACTTTTGACCTCCCTTTGTACAGAAATGTTACATCTGTCATGTGTTATGTTTCAACACTCACCTCCACTTGTCCAGCCTCTATAGTTATGATGACATTGGTATTGCAGGATGGTTGGAGTTCATTGTATGCAGCAAGTTTTGATGGACATCTTGATGTCGTGAAGACACTATTGGAGGCTGGAGCTAATATCAATCAGGGCAATAATGTAGGTACATGTACACATAAATTATGTTCATTGAACCGCAATTGTACCTGTACAACATAGCTGATTGTATATAAAATAAAGCTACAGTACTGGAACGTTCTATACGAAAATGGGTCTTGTGGATTTCATGTTATAACATAAAATTTAAATCGATATATCTTCCGTCATATTAACGCTATCGGGTTCCTATTTTTAACACAACATACCACACCATTACTATATGTGAAAATTCATTTTGGTGTCTTACACATGCGGGGTACCGACGTTACAAGGTCCGATACCCCGTAGGGTTCAAAACGGCCACATCTTCAGGTAGGAGTGTCAAAATCGGTTCAAAATAGATACCTATGTAGAAGGGTCCTACCGCTATTGATTTGTTCTGTTCGTTAATTTTTGCTTTATCCGTTATGGAGATACAAGTGTGCAAAGAAATGGCATATTTCCGGCGTTACGCGCCATTAACGTATTACGAGGACGTCCTCGAAGCCAGTCGTAACGAACAGAACAAATCAATAGCGGTAGGACCCTTCTACATAGGTATCTATTTTGAACCAATTTGGACACTCCTACCTGAAGATGTGGCCGTTTTGAACCCTACGGGGTATCGGACCTTGTAACGTCGGTACCCCGCATGTGTAAGACACCAAAATGGATTTTCACATATAGTAATGGTGTGGTATGTTGTGTTAACAATAGGAATCCGATAGCGTTAATATGACGGAAGATATATTGATTTAAATTTTATGTTATAAAATGAAATCCACAAGACCCATTGAACATGCTGAGCTATGAACCTTGAGAAAACATATGTATGTCTTATCTTTCACATGCATTTAGTGTACATGTGTACTGTGTAGGGGCTGTTTGGTGTGTCATGTTGTATCCATGCTTGTGTATTGTATTTGCATGACAACTGTGCTGTGCTGGTCATTGGTGTGTTGCATGTCCAGCTGCAATGGTGTGCATTTGATTAATCTTACTGTAAATACATGTAGTGTGTCTACGAAAGAATGCAAGAAAACAAACAGTGTTTAACTTTCATCGATCAGGATTGAGAGAAAATGTTCTCTCAATCCTGACGAAAGTTAAACGCTTATTTTGTTGCGTTCTTTTGTACACACATGGTATAATCAATGAACTGTGTATTAGATGGGCACTCTGTATTGAAACACTGTAGCATCCATTCATCCAGATGCGTGTGTGCATATGTGTTGTGACTACGAGTACACGTGTGGTATGCAATAGTGCACGTGTGCATGTACACTGTACATGTAGATATGCATGTGAGAAGACTTCATAGTAATGGTGGTCTGTTATTCTAGACAGTACATGTACACTGTAGTTAGACCTATGTACATTATCCATCCTTTGGCCATTTTTCCCACTACTTTTGATCTATTTCAATGACTTGCAGCTTCCCACAATCACATACCTACACAGAGTAGCACAATATTTACACACATAGAATGGGAGCCTGTACACTGACAAAGACCTATAGATGGCCACACCATGTGATACACCTACAGTGAGGAAAGCCCTTCTGGTGATAAAATCACATCGCATAAGAATATCTACAAAAACCAATTTCATTGTCATGGAACAGCTAATAAAAAACTCAAACGTCGACTTTTATGTGGCCACATATACATGTACATGCTCAATGTTGAGGTACTACGTCCACACACCTGTACTAATTCCCAAAGTGCAGGTTCATTTTATCTTATCCCTGCCCTCCTCTATGTCCAAGCTAATCAGAAAGGTCGCTGGTCATGTTATTCTCACTTGTGTGAGTAATTGCAGCTTGAAGTGAATGATTTCGGGTCATTCCACATGAAATTGTACCACCCTGAATACCTCACCTCTCATATGACATCCCACTCTCATATAATACTTTCATGTAAGATATTAGCTATACACTTGTATACTCTATGATGTCTCGTTTAAATAATACGACTTGCTGAATAATTAATTTTTCTTTGACCTTTTTCATTTTCAAAAGAAGATAGCTTAAGCATCGACATGTATCAGTTAGGGCTTTTTGCACATACATGCAACAAAGGATATTATGGAGTTGTATCAATAAGAAGTAAAAATAGTTTAATAACTGCATAGGTTTATGGTATAATGAATTTTTAATCAGATTTGAAGGTAGCAAAATATTGCAACCTCCTTTTAAATATGGGTAGCTGCTAATATCCCTAAAGCACTTGCCTGACAGATGTATGGAGAGATGAACCACTGGACTGTAATACAGTGTACCAGTTGAAAGAATTCACCTTGTTGTACTTAGTTTGTTTACACAGTAACCACCAAGTGTTAATGATGTCATAACAGAGAGACACAAGAGCTATAAGCTAACTAACATTTTGTGTATGCGTGTAAGAGCAAAGGGGCTCCCTTCCAAGCTGCGTACTTTATCAATGCATCACTTTTGTTCCATACATGCCTATACCTTATACCACTGCGCGTGGCCATATGCACTGAAAGGTCAGAAAGGAATTTCTACCCTTTCAGTACATTTGGGCACGTGGTGGTAAGCTATAGGTATGCACAATAGTAATGCATACAATATATGAGAGTGGGATGTCAATATGAGAGGGTGAGCTATTCAGGGTGGTACAATTTCTTGTAGTATGACCCTGTTAGCTTCAGATGTGGGTGTGTCTGCGTGTGTGAGTGTTTGTGCATGATGTGTGGGTGTGATCTGGTGTATACACTTACACTGTATGTAACTGTTACTGTGTGGTGATTGGGTGTAAATCTGTCAGCAGTGTGCCATCCAGTGCATGTAGCAGGTGCTTTGATTATTGAAGAACCAGGGCTACATGTAGATATGTACTACAGGGTCATTCCAAGTCAAATCATCATGCTTTATGCCACCATGTCCTCTCATGTGGAACACTTTTGTAATGAGCTTGTTTAACAATAATACTGCTTTTGTTAAATTAGGTGTTGTAGGTCTAAGTAAACATTGTCAGCTAAGCCTCAAGTTTAGATAAACATCAAAGGCCTACCATAACCACCAAACAGGTATAGGGGTCTGGTTCCAGGCATGGTATATATATAAGAGAGGTCTGGGAAGGGTGACTCACTCAGTCATCAGCCACTGCAGTTGGTAGTCATGAACCGTAAGGAATTAGAAAAGTTAGCAGGAGCAGTTCTGCCTCTGGCCAAACCTCTATGCAATAGTTTAGCTTCCTGTTCGTGTTCCTCTAATGCCACAAAACAGAAATGCATATTTTTGATGTCATTCACTGGGTCAATCCACCTCATTTGACAAAGCAGATGGACAGCACCTCTCAGATTTTGATGCAACTTCCCATATATAGTTGTCTTCATATAAGAAGACATTTGACCATTTATTACTTTAATAACCTTAATGGTTTAGGAGATACGCATTGCTGAACAATTAACCACGTTACTGATAAGCTCAACTTTGAAATGCTATATCTTTATC
The DNA here is from genome assembly GCA_013339895.1 of Ephydatia muelleri. Lineage (NCBI taxonomy): Eukaryota > Metazoa > Porifera > Demospongiae > Spongillida > Spongillidae > Ephydatia > Ephydatia muelleri. Next base: position 7,171,772 of record JABACO010000007.1, read on the forward strand.
CCCACTTTGAACATAGTTGCATGTTTGACATCAAATCCAAGATCTTAGGATTTACAATCAATATATGATACTAAGTTCAATGTTGTATCCACACTGGTAAAAAAAAGTGGTGACTATCAACCTTCTTCATACAGTATTTGTGAAATCTCTGTTATAAACTGATTTAATGTTTAACCCTTTGACTTCCCCACGTTTTTGCAAAATGCAAAAGTTGATTATGAATAACCCCTGAGAACCTAAAATGGTTTTGTGTGCAACTGCCATTTTGAGTGGATTTAACAATAACAAACCTCAGCAATCAAAACTATAATGTTACATTATAGTTTTGATTGCTGAGGTTGGAATACAGTAGCGGCTCGGAAATGTAGAAAGTAACACCTCGGAAATGTAGACTTTTAAAGCAATTCATCGCTTACTTAGGATGCCCTAACTCGATTACGCGGTCAATGTGGCAATGGTGTTAAGTCAACTGTCAGAGACCTAAAGTTATAACATATTGCATAATTCTTCCAGAGGTCACACGTGCCTACAAGGTTATTTACCATTGTACATATGTGCTTCAGTCTTGTTTGTAGTCCGGGGAATTCACCAATCGCGCACAGACACTCGCACACACGCACACGCACAGTTAAGATCATGCAACGGCAATAGTATGTTTGTAGCATACCTATGGCTAAGGTTCGAAGGGTTGAAGCGTATACGAGCTGCACATAGTGATACCTGCAAGTGAAGCATACACGATGCACAGAACGAAACGTAATACAGCTGACTAGTACTCACGATGTAGATATCGAAACCATAGATTATTGGAATGAACGCAACATTGTGTAATTTTGCACAGAATATAATATAGTACGCATAATAAGATATTGCTCAAGGTGCCTTTATTTTACTCAATTACAAGAATGAAATGCAATTCAAAAAGGTGCTAGTTGTAAAAAAAGTTTTCAAAAGGGTTCAATGCTTTTGTAAGGGGTTTCTGGATGTGGAAATCATAGCTTCACTCCTGCAGACATGCTTACAGAGCTCCCTACAAGAATCCAAAACTACTGAATCTTTTAACTTGGATCCAACATTGTGGAGCTTATAAAGAAGTGCTTGCATCTCTGTCTGCAGTTCAACTTTATCAGCTGGATCAAGTGTTTCTTCTATTATAGCATCATCACCATCTTCCTCATCACCATCTTCTACTGGAATCACAGCATTTTCTTCCAAATGTATCCAACAATGCAACATGTCAACATCAAGCCTGTTGAAATGCATCATGGCTGCTGTGCCAGGATCACTAGAAGATAGCATTGAGATCATCCTTTCCATCTCAACCTGCACACTTTGTTCTACATCTACAGCAGCAATTGATTCAGCCGAAGCTATCTCCTGTGGAAGACACTTAGCTCGTCGCCAACATGCTGCAACTGTATCTGCATTGATATTGTCCCATGCATACCACACTAAATCTATCGCATCACTTATGTGTGGAGAGTTTCCATATGCAAGCCCAGCACATCCAGCAGGCAGTTGTGAAGCTAGGGCTTGCAGTTGTGAAAAGTTTGGTGCTGTTATTACCAGAATTTCGAGCAGCTTTCTCTTGTAATAGGACTTGAAAGCTGCGATGATCCCCTGGTCAAGTGGTTGATAAATACTGGTGATGTTGGGTGGAAACTTAAAAACAGTTACTTGACCAAGGGGATCGACACAATCATCAACATGGCCGGAGAAACCATCCAATAACAGAGCCACTGGTTGTTTTGTCCATTCACGAATCCCAGGTAAAAAAACTTCATTCCACCAACGTTTATGCAAAACAGAGTCACTCCAGGCTGATTTCTGTTGGAAGTAAGGCAATGCATGGACTGGTGGATACCTGCTAAAACATCGAGGGTTTTTAGCAGATCCAATTATGACAGGTGTTATTTTGCATGTGCCAGTGGCATTGACACATAGTATTGTAGTTAGCCGATCTTTCGCCTTCATCTGCTTTGTGCCCTTTCCAATTTGCCTTTTATCACCTTCTGGAACTAAATATGTTTTATTTGGAGTGGTCTTATAAAACAATGCAGTTTCATCCATGTTAAAGACGTTTGATGCTGAATACCCTCGTGATGAAATAGAATCTCTCAGAACTTTCATTTGGGCCTCTGATTCTTCAAGATTGACGCTAGCTGCTTCTCCTTGCAGTCTGACTGATCCTGCAATATTGTATCGCCAACGCCACCGCCCAAACCACCCATCTGAGGCCTTGAAATTGTCAATCTTTCTCAGTTTCGCTTCATGCATGGCACGGGCTTGGATAAGAGACCTGGTAACTGGTAACGGACGCCGAGTCCCACTCAGAGTGCGAATAAAGCGAAACCATTGAAAAACAGCTTGGTCGATTTCAGCGTGTTTCGACTTTCGGGTCATGATTTTGGAACTTTTCTGAACCGTACAGTCCTGAAAAGAATCGGATATAGTTTGCTTGGATTTCAAAATTTTGTACACTTCACTTTTGCAAATTCCGAATGACTTTGCCACTTCAGGTGGATGCCTGCCTAGTTGCACTTCTTTAATTACGTCGACTTTCTGCTTCAATGTCAGAAACTTTTTCTGTTTACTGCCACACGACGCCATTTAAAAGTCAACAGTTTAATTAACTATAGTCTCGTACCCAGCCTCACCATCATGGCGCTACATGTACTGGATTTGTAAGACTCCAAGGAGAAGCAGCTACATGTAGCGTCAGTCAATCTTGAAGAAGCAGAGGCCCAAATGAAAACATGAGAGATGGTATTGCATCAGGAAAGTCATGCTTGGAAAGCAAGTATCTAATAATGCGTACTTTACGTTCTTTTCAAAATTACACTCGTGAGTACTAGTCAGCTGTATTACGTTTCGTTCTGTATGCTTCACTTGCAGGTATCACTATGTGCAGCTCGTATACGCTTCAACCCTTCGAACCTTAGCCATAGGTATGCTACAAACATACTATTGCCGTTGCACGATCTTAACTGTGCGTGTGCGAGTGTCTGTGTTCTCACTCGCGCGATTGGTGAATTCCTCGGACTACAAACAAGACTGAAGCACATATGTACAATGGTAAATAACCTTGTAGGCACGTGTGACCTCTGGAAGAATTATGCAATATGTTATAACTTTAGGTCTCTGACAGTTGACTTAACACCATTGCCACATTGACCGCGTAATCGAGTTAGGGCATCCTAAGTAAGCGATGAATTGCTTTAAAAGTCTACATTTCCGAGGTGTTACTTTCTACATTTCCGAGCCGCTACTGTAACACAATTGCACTGCAATCCTCCAAGCTTGACGTGCTGAAGTTGCAAAAAATACCTACACTGTAGGTACTGAGCATCTCTGCAATCAGTGGCATGTGAAAATTCAATTGATACAGTAGAGGCAAGGCAATGGACACAAACTGATCGTGCCAATCTAGAAACAAAGGTGATGGCCAATTGATGATCTCATCGATGCATTCACTGCCATGCTGAAAAAGCTGACAATACATGACTTGACAGCAAAAATGCAGGCCAGATTTGTTCAAGAGACTAAGGAAAACCTCAAGGATGGTGAATACCTCGCGATGGCAGACCTTTCGGAGAATTATTCTTTTGCTCAGTGTCTTACCTACACCATATGAACGGTCACAGGAGTCCAGCGAGCACCTACCAAGGCGTCAAACGTTCCATGCCAGTAGCCCACCTCAAGCCAAAACGTCAACCGATTACAAACGAGATGCTAGGGCAGATGCTTTCAGAACTTGACAGGGATTACAAACCATCTCACGATCGCTTGGCAGCCATCACACTGGGCTTCTTTGGTCTGCTAAGGGTCAGCGAGTTTACAGTACCCAACCAGCATGGGTTTAACCCTGATCATATGTACATGTATACTTGTAGTGGAGCTAAAAAAAATTCAAATGGAGAGGCCATTTTTGCATATAGGATTCCCCTGGCATTTCCATGTACTTGATAACTATTGTACTGTAGCTATATTCCCCAGTCCATTGTGTGTTGCCCTGTCACACACAACTCTAAATTTCTTACCCTAGTACATTGTACACAGACACACACATAGACACACATACATACACACACACACACACACACACACACACACACACACACACACACACACATACACACAAACGTCAAACAATCACACACCTACATAGATGGGTGGATCCACACACCCTCAGGGATACTCCTACAATGAGGAAAGCACTTCTGACTATTAAATTTCATCGCAGAAAAATGTCTGCAAAACTAATGTTTGATGGAGACACGATGCCACGATGAGGAGACTTCATTACATCATTACCATCAATTAGATCACAACACAAAATTACTTTGGAGTTATCCATACTGGTATAATCTGTGTCCATGAGTGTGGTCCCATCTCTCTCACTGGCCTGCATAATGCTATACATGTACATGGAGGTGGTGGTATGACAACTGTATGTTTCATTTGTTTCATTCCTTCACTCCCTACCAGAATAACGCAACTCCATTGTATGTGGCGAGTGAGAATGGTCACCATGATGTCGTACAGACGTTGTTGGGGGCAGGTGCTGATGTGAACATAGCAACATCTGTTGTAAGTGGCGGGACGTGTAACATCATGAGTCATGTAGCCATTCACTAAAGTTAAATCATGTCAGCAGTATGCCATCCAGTGCATGTAGCCTCGCATCCTGTCCCTCAATAGTGGCAGTGACTTCATAAGTGATCCCTTGTAGCTTGAAATCTGAGCTGCATTCAAATCAGACTCCCACACTCTTATGCATGTACACACATTGTGTAAATGAAACTGTATTCCTTTGGCAACTCTCCGTGCATGTGGAGTTCCCATATGAGTGGTTCTCTATAGATCCTCCTTTAGCCACATGTTGTGTCCAAGGGATGCATAGGAATGGTCTTCTATACATACATGTACATGTACATCGTGTCCCATAGGACTTTTTATGTAATGGGAGGCCATTGTGTAATCTGTACATGCATTGTACACTAGCCACACCCACACACACCCACACACACACACACACACACACACACACACACACACACACACACACACACACACTGTAATGTGAGCTAAAGAATAGTATGCAATACGACATGCATTAGCCTTTCCTGTGCACTCACATCATATACCTTTCTCTACAGGAAGCTTTACCTTTTGCCATAGCCCTTGCTAATCTTCTCATCTTCATTCCGATCCAGTTATTGCATGGCCTTCGTACCTCTTGCAGTGACTTTGGGTTATTATTTCTCACACTGTTTTCACAAAGCGTACATGTACATGAATGTACACACTTGTGCACACAATGCATTCTTATGTAAATGGACCTGTTCACTGTATTCTTTTTCAAAACATTGTGCACATACACAAATCCATACCTACAGTACACTTTGTTACATAAATGGAATCTTGTGCGCAGATACTCATGTACAATACACTTGCACACATACACACATACCCCATGGCAAACATTAAACCTGTCTAATGATGGTACACACACCACACACACACATGTACCTTGCATGCAAGATCTGTTCTGCTGAACCTGTCCATTGCACATGCACTTGCATTCTATTCCATTGAACTGGTCATATGCATGTATGAGAGGCCACTCATTCTATTCTCAATTTCTGTACTGTGACTGGGCTTTTGTACTTGTAGTGCCCTCTCTATTCATTCATGATGTTGACAACTTCACTCATGCATGTGGAGCTCCCTTATGACTGGTGCTCTGTACATACCATGCAACATGAGACTCACAACAACTTTCACTGAGAAGGAATGCAACAGTGCTTTTCATTCATTCTCGTCGTTGTTTATGCCTCGCCCGCTCAGCTTTTGTTCTGGACACTTGCAGTGAATTCCATCTCTTGTTTCTAACAACTAGATGTAGATGTAGTGTTACTGTATTGTCAATCTAATTACTTTGCTGCAATACTCTTCCCTCAGTACACTCGTCTAGCACTCTGCACAAGTGCTCCATGCATTGATTAACCTTCCTACCAGGGTAGGGTTGCATTGGTAAAGATTTTTAATTGTTGGCTATGGAGCTACATGTAGATAATGAATAATGTTTCTAACTTCTTTATTATGTTTGTGTAAACTTACTATGTCCCTAACCTACCACAAGCTCCACTGATAGTTTAGGTGTTATAGAATTAATCACTATTTAGGCCTTTCCACACATATAAGTGGTCTTGGAGTGGGGTGGGGAGGAGTGACACATTTTGTGGCAGTGAAATTGTTCAACCCGAAACCACTAATCATGTGACAGTCGAGCCTCTGGTTATGATGACATTTGTATTGCAGAATGGTTGCAGTCCATTATACACATACCATAAGCCTGGTAATTTATCATGATGTAACTACATGTACATGTATTGTGTAACATAACTATTGTACTGTAGCTATATTTCCCAGTCCATTGTGTGCTGCACCCACCTCCACAATCACATACCAACACAGAATAGCACAGTATTTATACACATAGAAAGAATGGGAGCCTGGAAACTGACATAGACTTACGGATGGGCCCACACACCCTCCGCCCACACTATGCGATAAACCAGCAGTGAGGAATGCCCTTCTGATGATAAAACCTCATTGGAGAAAAATATCTACACAAACCAATTTTAGTGTCATGGAACTGCTGGTAAAAAAATACTTGAAAACACAGACATTTGCAGGTATTAGTTTTCAAAGTTCTAACATTTTCTATTTTCTATGGTGTGAGTGTGTTTGTATGTACATGTGTGGTGTCCATGTGCTGTGTGTGGTGTCCATGTGTTGTAACAGCTGTCCTTTCGTCACTCTTCCTCTTCTGGTCTTACTTGACAAGAGTTGTGTTTCACACCAGTTGACACATGATGCACACAACATGACCTACCCACAATATTATTATTTATCCATCCTTTGGCCATTTTTCCCATTACTTTTGATCTATTTCAATGACTTGCAGCTTCCCACAATCACATACCATCACAGAATAGCAGAGTAATTACACACAGAGATGTAAAAGGTAGCGAAATAAAGCAACATCCATTTCTCACCTTTTTTTTTTAAATATGGGTAGTTGCAAATATACCTAAGGCACTTGCCTGACAGATGTATGGAGAGACGAACCACTGGACTGTAATACAGTGTACCAGTTGAAAGACTCAGATGTGGGTGTGTCTGTGAGTGTGTGAGTGTTTGTACATGATGTCATTCCAAGTCAAATCATCATGCTTTATGCCACCATGTCGTTCAATTTGGCACAATTTTGTTATGAGTTTGTTCAACAATAATAATAATTTAGGCAATTTAATAATATAAAATGCTCAGCCATTGCTGGCTCATGCTTTGCCTGCTGGAGCCGTTGTGTTTTGAATATGTATTATGATAAAAAATAAATTGTAAGCAAAACAAATAAATAAATAAAGGCAAATTTTTTGGCCACATGCAATGGTCCTGTTAGTCTTTGGATGACAAACTTAAGCATGAACATACAAGTAATAACGGATATTCGACGCTTATTGATGAAATATCTGTTATTAAGCTTGAAAAAATGTGTTACTCGAATATAGTTAATTCCCAATTTTGCTAGTTGTGAGAGTACCATGTAGTTAGTTTATACCCATAACAAATCAGTGCCAGAGATATTAAGGCTTAAGATACAAACTGGTTGAGAAAACTTTAGCACTCTGTATTTGGGTAACAACATAACTGGTAAATCTAATAATTTGTCTCAATTATTATTATTGTTGAACAAACTCATAACAGAATTTTGCCAGAGGACATGATGGCATAAAGCGTGATGATTTGACTTGGAATGACCCTGTAGTAACATATATACATGTACCGTAGAGTACCGTGATATATCCCCCTCCCTCCGCCCCCACCATAATAAAATGGCCCGTGTTTAAACGAGCATATCGACGTAATAATGAATGCAGCTGCGTGCTATTCTTTAAATTCCTGTTGGAGTACCAGTTCTTTACTGAAATGTTGAAACAGGTACGTGGAAGCGTTAACGAGTACGAAGATACACTCGTTTAACGACGGGCCATTTTATTTCGGTGGGGGCGGAGGGGGGGGATATCTCGCGGTACTCATCCAGCAACCCAAACTGTGAAGTGATTTGATTAAGGCACTCTCCACACGACAATCCAGATATGTCAACTCTAGCTTACACGCATACCTCTGCACAGGTCTGTTACTGATACACTGTAGCTGTGTCATACCAATGCTGGTCATTACTTATGGCCCAGGCACATGAAAATCATGATGTGTAGGCCTATCAGCCCTTCTGTCCTACATTCATGTACCTGAATGGAAATGGAATTACCCCAGTCATGAGTTACATGTACTAGATAGTTAAAACCTAGCACGCAGTTTGGAGCTTGTCACTGATCATCCATGTACTGAGTTATCCCTACTTGTACTTGCTAGCTATGACGTATCGTATGAGTTGCCCTAGTTACTGATTGTTGTCATGGGTTGGGATATCCTTGTACTTGCTACTTGTGGCCTGTGTTTCTCGTACTTAAGCTCGTGACTAATTAATAACTCAAGTTGTTGATTCCAAAATTTGCTCTGAAATGAGTCTGCTGGATATTTCATTGCTTTTCTCATCCATAATCTTTTTAGTACCAGTTTGTAATGCTTATTCTATGATGATTCCTTGCTGCTCATTTGCAACCCTCAAACAAGACTTTAACATTTCCACTACTCTTCTTTAGATCATTATTTCATTGCTCAACCTTCTTGATCTTTGTTGACGTTTAGGTGTTTGTAAGTAGCGGAATGTTAATTGGTATGGCTTGATATTACGGTGTGTTTGTGAATTAGTTTTTGCTGTCGTAACCACTGAATATGCATAAATTACAATACTGCTTACAAACATCACATCTATTAAATGGTTCACATTCTTTACAGCGTAGTGTGTATTTATAAATTATTCGTCAAACTTAACAGGTAAGTACGAATCAATAGAAGCTGCTGTGCCTTTGAAGTGGTGAATGAAAATTTCCCTTGTGTGAGTCTGCTAGTGCTAGGAAATGACAATTCAGATTTTCTGGGAAAACACTTAAGTTACCTATTTTTGCTAATAGTTGACTCATTGCAGTTTTGGTTGGTCCTTGTCCCGTACATAGGACAAAGCTTTGCACTTACTAGCATTCAACTTCTGGCCATGAATATGCAATGACCAAATTAGGTCCTCAGTTATTGTCACAGACTTAGCAACGCTAGCTCCTGTTAGGCTGGAACCTTCATGCTCAAGTTTACAAAATACAATTTGCTGCATTGAAGACAGTGTACTCCAATTTGGTGGCAAATGTATCCCAGTGGAAAGTTGTTGAATACTGATCTGAAGTAAATATATTGTTCAATGCTCTTATTACTTACTTTCTTTGTAAGCCTTCCTTTTAGACAATGACCATTGATAGTTTTTATTTTTGAAGAGATATTTCTTGCACGACCGATCCAAACAATACATGTACTTGCGAGCCATTGGATTCTATAGCACACACATAACAAGAAATATGATGACGCCACTCACAAAGCATCTGTGATTTAATATATATTAACTTAAATATTGTATAATCGTCATCATTTTGCAGGGAAAAGTACTCATTTTTTTCACGTCATAATCAGACATATTATACAGTGGGTAACTTTGTGACTCCAAAACATGCCTACGCCACACTAACTGCTACATACTATGTATGAATACTAATGAAAGGAATTTACAACATTACCTGTCTCCAGGAAAATGCCACTACCCGACAGCTTGATTGACTCTGACATGTCTAGCTGTTAAAGAAAAGCTCAACACTTTTTTGAGTACAGTTTCCAATCTATTTATTCTATTACCTTTGGTGTGTGTTTGTACATGATGTGCAGGTGTGTTGTGGATGTGATCTATAGTACACACTTACACTGTATACGACTATATATGAATCACTTTTCACGTGACAGTCCAGCCTCTGGTTACGATGCCATTTGTATTGCAGAATGGTTGCAGTCCATTGAATGCAGCAAGTTTCCATGGACATCTTGATGTAGTGAAGACACTATTGGAGGCTGGAGCTAATATCGATCACGCCACTAAGGTACAGTAAGTAGAAATGTATTCAGTGGTTACAGGATGTCACACATGTCCATACATTGTATCTCTCTTACACTGGTTACATGTGGCTCCTTGTTATACATGTAGTACCTCCTACTCCACCTTCTTACATGTACATGTATCAAATAAGTATGTAATGCTTTATTCTCAGGATGGGAGAACATCCCTGGACTTGGCTGTGGCGCAAAGTCACAAGGCAACAATTCAGTTGTTGAAGACTTACCCAAACAAGGTGAGGTGCACATCTGATGAACAGTGATACAGGCAGATAAAACCTTACATTTACGTTTTGCTCTGGATTGTCAATAAACCTGCCACATTCGTACAACACTCTGGCTAGTTTGCTTACAATCACTGAGGCCATATTGCACCAGTTACATGTACTGTACATGTATATAGTTGGGCATATCATATCCTTAGACTCGTACATTTAAGGCATAACATGATAGAAGCATTTAAAATCTTATTGCTGCTCTTTGGCTGTCCTGAGATTTAAGTATTTGATGCACTCGACTCGTACATTTAAGGCATAACATGATAGAAGCATTTAAAATCTTATTGCTGCTCTTTGGCTGTCCTGAGATTTAAGTATTTGATGCACTCTACATGCGTTGTACAATTGTTATTTTTTGCAGTTGCATCTTACACATCAAGCTCAACTTGCAAATGAGCGAGCTAGAATAGCAGAAGAGAGAGCAACAAGGATTGAGCAAGAGCTCTCGGAAACAAAGCTACACTATGAAGCTTTGCTTCAACAGGCAGATGAGAAAGCTAAAAGAGCAGACAAGAGAGCAAATCAAGAACTCTTGGAAACTAAGCAACATTACGATGCTCTACAACAGCAAATCAGACTGCAAGTTCAACTGTCGGAAGAAAGAGTGACAAGAGCTGAACAAGAACTCTTAGAAATGAAACGGCAGAGAGATGCTATGCAACAGCAAACACGGCTGCAAGTTCAAAATGCAGATGAGAGAGCTAGAAGAGCAGAAGAAAGAGCAACTACGGCAGAGAAGGAACACCTGGAAACTAAGCAACAGAGAGATGCTATGCAACAGCAAATGAGACTACAAGTTCAACAGGCAGATGAGAGAGCTAGAAGAGCAGAAGAAAGAGCAAGAACAGCAGAGAATGAACACCTGGAAACTAAGCAACAGAGAGATGCTATGCAACAGCAAATGAGACTACAAGTTCAACGTGCAGATGAGAGAGCTAGAAGAGCAGAAGAAAGAGCAAGAACAGCAGAGATGGAACACCTGGAAACTAAGCAACAGAGAGACGCTATGCAACAGCAAATAAGACTACTAGTTCAACAGGCAGATGAGAGAGCTGCGAGGGCTGATCAGCAAATTCCTGATTATATGAAGTCTTCCTGGAGGGTGGAACAAGATGAAATAGAAGAGACAGGTGAAGAACCTCTTGGTGTGGGAGGGTGGGGTGAGGTGAGAGTGGCTATGTTCCGTGGTGCCAGGGTTGCTGCTAAGTTCATCCATAATGCAATTATATCTCCACACAATATTAACCTGTTTCTCAGAGAGATGCACATGGCCGCTAGTGTACGACATCCCAACCTCTTGCTGTTCATCGGAGCCACATTGGATGACAATAAGCCTGTCATCCTAACAGAACTGATGCCAACAAACCTGCGAAGCATCATTGTGGCACTTCCTCAAGATCATGTGATCACTATTGGTATAGATGTGGCCCGTGGTCTCAACTACCTCCACCTAATGAGGCCTGACCCTATCATCCATCGAGATGTTAGCAGTGCAAATGTGCTTCTTGAGCCGATTGGATCAGATAATTGGAAAGCCAAAGTGTCTGACTATGGCTCTGCTAACTTCCTGTCTAAAGTGATAACCATGGTCCCTGGGAATCCATTCTATGCAGCTCCAGAATCCTTCAATCCCAAGCTGCAGTCTCCAAAGATGGATGTGTACAGTTATGGCATACTCCTGCTTGAAATGGCCACTGGTCAGTTCCCAGACCACAAGCTACAAGCCATGCAGCTTGACACACTACCCTGGCAAGAAATGGCAGTGATGATACGGAGGTGCATCTGTGATGATCCAGCCAGCCGTCCAACTATGAAGGATCTACTACCAGATTTAACTGATTTAGATAAGTAGTTTGAAGCTACCCCATAAATAAGAATAGATTTAATAATGTAAATTATAAGACCTATAATTCATAGAAACTGATAGTGTATGTGTTCTTAGATATTTTCTTCATGAAACTGAATGTTAAATGTATTTTTTAGTTTATTGTGGTTGGATGTCTTGACGCTTTGTATTCACGTGAAGCATCATTTTGATGCAACGTTTGAACCGTTACATGCAATAGTAAGTTAGTGAAATGTAGGAAGGAGGCAAAGCATTGGAGGCCATGCATCCACTAAATCTGCAAAATATTTTATTCCACCGACATCAGCAGGGTCATGACTAACGATCCAATACATACATAACAGTGTGGATACATATAATTTTAATGTGCAATGATAGGTCTGTTAAATTGCAGTGAGTGAAGAAGTGTAGGAATGAGGTGAGGAGATAACAATATTGTAGTAGAAATGGACAAAATCCATATCTATGTATTGGAGGGTAATGTATACTCAGAATTATTAAGAGAAGTGTCATGTCCAACACACATTAATACAAACCCATGAACCTATAAGCACTAAAGCATCCACATGATGAGCGTCTTCATGTGTCTATCCTTTCTGATCATATGGGGAGCCATTGTAGTACAGCTCCACCCTGCCTTCAGTGGGGGTGGGGCCACTGGCTAGCCTAACGAGCTGGCGACCTGTGAGGACAAAGATGAGGCACCACATCATCACATGCACAGGTGTACGAGTACTGCTACAACAGAGAGAAACATGCTGCAACATGAACACATACATGTCATTGTACAGTGCACATGTACACTGTATTTACACACTGATCATCTCACCATGCAGTGTGGTGTATACAGACACATGTGAGCACACATGCACACACACAAGCCTATATTGTACACACACATACACACTCATGATCCTCTACCGTGTCACACAGTTCTCCAGAACACCTCACACCCACATCTTCCAAGTGCACGCAGTTGTGGATACCCCATCCTCCACTCAGGCACTGTCCCACGTTGGTCTCTGTACCAAGGCAGTTGATATCATACAGCCAGATGGGCTGATTGGAGCTACCAGCTCCAAAGTAGGCATTAATTGGAAAAGGCAACTGAGGTCCCAGAGAAGCCCAGCTGACGGCATATCACCTGGGTATCATCTACAGTCCAGAAGTCATCACACATTGTTCCCCAGGTGTTGTTGTAGTACACCTCCATCCTCCCCTCCAGAAGGGAGGTGCCTCCCACCAGCCTGACCTGCACATTGATCACTGGAGTGGTTGTGTCTGGAAGAAGAAAAAAAGCACAGGGAGAAGTAGAATGGTCAAGAAAGAAGGAAAAGATCAAGGGAGAAGTATAAAGGAAAGAAGCATTCCATTGGAGGAACATGGAAGAGAAAGAGGTATTGAGGATGAGGGGGGAGCTTGGCCCACAGATGCTAAGGGTGTGAGAAAGATACAAAGTGATTGTCAATGACCACTTGGGGCTTTGTTGAATATAATTGAACACATAACCCACACACACATCATGTGCACATGGCACACATGCATGCAAATGCTGCTTGTGTCTGCTAAGTGTACAAACTGAATGCTGACTGCCATTTTCTTTAAGCAAGGCAAGAAGAGAAGGCCATAAAACATGTACCTACAACACCAAATCATACACACATACATGTACCTGCAACACAAACAACATCCACACACATACATGTAAACACACACACACACACACACACATGCACATGCAGACACACATGCAGGTACACACACACAACACACACACAACACACGCACAACACACACACACAACACACACACACAACACAAACACACACACATGACACACACAACACACACACACACACACACACACACACACACACACACACACACACACGGTCCACATACACAACGTATACGTACCACTATCCAGTGTTGTGACATTGGCAACACCACCAGTCTGACATCCAGCTGTGGTGCATGCTGCTTCCACAAAGCTGTACTGTACTAGTATAGGGAGAAGGCCATATCTACTGCTTCCAAGATATGCACATAGGCCCGAACACTACCCACTGCCGAACATACCCTACGCTACATAGTATACTCACCAAAACACCTGCGTCTCAGAAGATGAAAGCATGAAGGGCATACGTAGTTCGATCCTTGCATGCATCATTGTGCCGCTCCAGATCTCCAGAGCAAGTGACGCATAGCTGTATCGGTACAACTATATAATTGTAATTCTAATTGTCTTGATAGTTACGTAACAGCCGGTACGATAGGTAATACGTAATGAATGCGCGGTAGAAATTAATTTTTTTTGTCTTGATTGTAGTTTACGAATGGTTCATGGTATAATTTTATAAAGCACAGATTCACAATCAGTCCGATTTATCGTAAATTATAAGCGTGTTTGAAATTCAATTTGAAAAAAAAAAGCAAGATGACAGCCTATATATGTATGGGCCATTTCTCCATATGGTTGGCCCTGTAGCAGAAGTGTGCAATGGTACTGTTTCACTTGGCAACAAAGCACAACTGTTCAATCATTTGTCAAAGTTTGGATGTGACATTGCATATGACCATAAGTATCATCACACCCACAATCAGATGGATTTGACAATGCGCAGATGACAGTTTCAGTGGGAGCAACCTAGGCAGGAGACCTTAGATTAGTTAGAAATGAAGAAGACTCCCTCCCATGCATGTGTGTAGGGTATCAATCAAACCCAGCTGTACCTGGAGCCTGGCACCATCGGGAGACTCACAAACTGAGCAGAGAAACAAGACTCTGCCACACTCTTCTGCATATGAGATTTGAGAACCGACAACAAATTGGGTATGCATTACCGGTATTTAATTTTACACCAACTGTGCTCGCTCAATTGTCCCATATGGTACTTAGCAAAACAGTGCCGTATCCGTGGTCCACCACGTAGTGATCTATTCTTCCTTGATCGACAATCCATATCAGCGTCGTAATTGCGCTGTGTCTAAAAACGAAATCGCACTAATTGAAACTGATACCTACGCAGTTTACTACCAGTTCGTGGGTACGAGATAGTAAACGTTAACCGTGCAGTCGGGTTCCGACGACTGCCGAGTCCGTTCCCGTTCGCTGTTGCAGAATCTGTTTAGCTCCTAGTATGGAACCGGTTCGACACAGTAAAAGTTGGAGCAAGTTTGATACCCTCCCCCCCCCCCCCCCCCCCCCCCGTTTTGTCCGCAACGGATTGCCATACATACATATCTGTGCCTCAGATTCTGTACTACAACACACTCAGAAACAATATCAGATTAAAATGGCGACGCATATCACTCACGTGACGCCACGTTTGGTGGTCTGGTGGGCTAATGTGACGCGGCAATTACAAAGACATGTAATCAGGTCGCTGCATGAGTAAGGCCGCCTCAGCCTTTTGTGGCTAGACATTGGGTGTATAATTATACCTGTGTAATGCCGTAAATAGGCTTGTCGTTTTGAACAAGCCGTTGTTACTGTTTGACAGATGCCAAAGCATTCGCTTTAGTATATCATATGCGCATTCCTTGTATTGCAATCCAATTTGAAATGCAGCCGGTTTTTACAGCTCTACAGTTTATATGTAAGTTGAGAGTACGAAGCGCAGACAAATTCCGGCAGTATAGTGAATGCATGTTAAGCCCCCAAAAAATAATTTTCCGATTGCGTCAATGGATAGGTTGGGAGATCATAATGATATGGGATCAATTCCGTGAAAAGAGACCTAGTGCATATTACAAAAATGCCTTACGTTTAAATCACCGGCTATAGCTTCGGAAGGGTAAATGCTATCGACTTTCCATTTTCAACACTTCATAACACACCATCTCTGTATGTGAATGTGAATGTATATTTTCTTAACAAGCTCCGTGTCGATGTTATGAGACCTGATTACCCATGGGGTTCGAAACTGCCACATCTTCAGGTAGGAGCGTTCAATTCGTTTCAAACTCAGTGTGTATGTTATAGGTAGAGGGGTCCTTTCGCTATAGAGTTTTTCGGTTCGTTAATTTCGTTACGGAGATACAGCTGTGCAAAGTTAAAGCACTTTCCAGCTCGATGAGCGCCATGCATTATTGTAAGCAACCCCGCGCGCGAGCGCGTTCCATTCTCCCAATGAACAATAATTTTCGATAACTTCTTTGTTCCGCCCATTCTTCGCCTAAAATTAAGCTAGGCGTTCGCAACAATTTTGCCTCACCCAGGCAGCGAGTTTATACCGGTGAATTAGTGGCAGTATTCAACATGGCGTGAGTAAGGCTATTGCTACGCACTTGCATCATCCTCTAGTCATGTAATAAAGCTTCCAAATTGCTATTAGTATAGCCCTTGCTAAAATTCTTGTCACGCCCACTCAGCTACGCTTGCAATGACATCGGTCTTATTTTTTACAATTTTCAGCTCACGCATAGTACATGAACATGCACTCATGCTGGCTCACACAGCCTTATGCACTTGTGCACACACTTGCATTGTTGTGTACATAAACCTGTACTCCATTGTATGACATATTGTTATATGCACAAGTACAGTTGACACCTCCCTCACGTACAGTACTATAGGTGGCACATGATGATACACTCTCACACCACACTTTGTCACATGCACAGGATCTATTCCATTTAACTGTGTGCACTTTTGAGTGGGTTTATGTACTGAGCTTCTGTACCACTCTCTTAGTTATTCTCCTGCATTGTTGTTGAAGAATTCCTTACAGCAACTCCCTCACATGTGTAGCTACATGCAGCGTCCCATAGGATGGATGACTGTACATGCATCGTGTGCTCATAGAATCGGTCCTCTATTTGTGCATACGATTCCCATAGGGTTGGTCCTTTGTACACACAGGTACCTCGTGTCCCTATAGGATTGTTCATTTGTGCATGCATTGTGTCCCCATACCACTGTATACATGCATGTGGCAAAGAATAACACTATATTTACCACAACATGCCTACATATTCCTATGCACTCACCACATAATCTTTCTTTAGTGGAGAAGTGTGTAATAAAGCTTTCTTATTTGGCACAACCCCTCATCATTCTTTATGCCTCAGCTATTGCGGCTTATGCTGACTTCAAGTCTCTTTTTGCCTACACCATATGGAGTGTGTGAACGTGCCCTCATACTGGTTCACACACCTGTGTATACGTTGTGCAAATGGCACTGTACAATTCTTGAGCACATCACTGCATACACACACACACACACACACACACATAAACACAACACAACGTATGCAACTTGACACATATGGCAACACCATAACACTCGATCTCTAATAATGATGATACACCCAAATACATTCAAGTGTAATGTCCGTATCTCTGAACGTTTCCTCAGCACAAGCGTGAAAAGCTCAAGAGGCAACTGATTCTATTCTCAATTTCTGTACCCTGCTTTAATACTCACTGTGGTTTTCCTCTGGATTTGTGCTTGCAGTCTTCTATAAATGCATACTCTTTCTCTCAGTTACGCTCATTATCTAGCACTCTAATTTTCACCTGTAAAAGCGTTTGGGAGTCTGGCAACAGCAGAACGATGAAATTGTTACTATAGCTTGCATATGTCTGTGTAAACTTACCATGGGCCCTGACCCACCACAATCTGTAACGATAGGTAGGTACAATAATGTAATCACCATAGGTAACAGCCTAACCTGACAGGCCAACAGTACAATGTTGCACCACAAATTCAATGCAGGGAATTCAATAAGTGTTACTGCACTCCATCATCCAGATTTTCGTTCCTGGCCTAGCCTTCTCACCATTAGTACAAAGTAGGTCCCATCCCGCCCTTGCTATACCCTTCTAGGAGTACTTACACACTCACTTCATTCCCTGCATACATGTACGACTAGTGTGATCTGCAACACTGTGTGCTGCCTCTTCTTGATGGAAAACGATGCACCTCTATATAAAGTGTTTTTTGTGAAGGGTGATGTTCCTGCATGGCCTGTGGCAATGAAGTTTATTGTACATGTAGCTACCTATCATGCAGATTGTGGCAGGTCAGGGCCCACTGGTAAGTTTACACAGACACAAGTAGCAAGTTAAAGTTTAATATTCATCATCCAACCCTGCACCTGACCATGGAATCCCTTATGATTTGTCCTCTATTCTCTTTAATGCGGCCATCAAACTACTCTAACATGCTGAAGTATCAATATCTACCCCTTGAAGCATTACCTATCTGCATGCTGAGTATCGTGGTTGAGTTTGGCCCATAATGGGGGCAGGCGACTGCCACAGTCAGGCTTGTAGCAGCTGTGCCTTGTACCGCTGAGCCTACAGGGACCAAGGGGTGACGCTGGTCACCATTGGGTCGGCCTGTGTCCCAAACCGAGATGTTGGTCATGGTTTGGGGCTGTCCCAGGGTATAATCCCAACACAACACCACCAGTTATACTTGCTTCCCTAAAATTATTTCAGACTTAAGCGGAGATGTAACCGATACATCAAAAGCTGCATGCGTGCAGCTTTACCACTCAATCCCCATGCAGTTGTCCATACCGGTATCAGCGGGGCGCATTTTCTTGTGGTGTTGCCCAAGTGACAACCCCCAAAATGGTTGGAGATTTGGATACGGTTTCAGGCTTGTGGAGTACATTACATCAGTTAGGCATGGGTACATACAAGTGGGTATAAGTTACTGGGCAGCAGCCATGGTTCTGGTGTCTGATGGGTGAGTCAGGGGGTGACGAGTGTACGTCTTGTATGCTGAGCTTCTCCATCTGACCAGCATCTGAATAGTGTCTGAAGGGAGGCCTGCCCTGGCTGCACCAATGTGCATATTGTGTGTATTGAATTTGGCTGCATCGAAGCCACATTGCTCTATCAGGTGTAGGAAGGTCGAGGGGAAGAACATTGGCTGTGAGGCATCCTATCCCTGTAGTGGAAGAGTGGTGCCTCCATTGCTGACACAGCGAAACCATTACATTGAGACGGTAACGTCTCATTACGTGACCTTACCCGTCACTCAGATGTAGGCGGATACCGTTGATATCAATACCAACGGTCCGTCTGTGGACGGAGAGTGGACGGCAACGTCCTTCCCCTCCGTCGCTCTGTCACGTCTTTAAACGTTATAATCCGTCAGTCCGGGAAATCCACGGTTAAAGGCGGTTCGCTTTTTACCGCATCGTACCGTCGGTACGTAAGGTTGGATTTCTGTCTACCGGTACTACAGCGGTACCGCTTCTACTTTCTATCCATGCAGCTCTATCGTATACGTGCACCATCCCATTCACTTTTCTCAGGGTTAGTTCTTCAAAAAACCATATACAAATACAAATGCATATAAAAAGGAAGAGCAAGTGTCAGTTTTACTTGGTCTCCACATTAGGCAAAAGCCGGATTCCGTTCTGTTGAAAGATATTTATGTATAGCATCAATCATGAATGCATGAACCACTGAAGTACTTGCTTACACATTTGCGCGATGACACTGGCACAAACGTGGAACCACTCACGTCATCAAACGTTCATCTTGTGTAAAAAGTCACAGATGAGAAAAAAAGTGACCCTTGTACATACCTCATTGCGTTCCAAAGCCAAAAAAAAAAAAAGGTGGCTGGGTAGAGGAAATACAATTAAATAACGTACCAATAATACGTTACACCTACTAATATGTGTTCGCGTTACAACCTATTCCTGTAGATGGAAGAAAAGTGGTTGTGATATCTTCGACACCCCAAAAATGGCACTTACGCAGCACTCATGTCTTATCATCAGTATGTGGCGAATCAACAAATTTATTCGGATCCATAAGTTCCACGCCAATCTTTGAACCTGAAAGTTGCTATAGAGGAGGACAAAGACCGATAGCGAACGCTTACCATATCGTGCTCTTTGCTGCGCCTGATGCACGTTGTACTTTGGCGCCAAAATAGGTTGCGATAAAATAGGCAACATCCATCGGCTACACCACTGTTTCCCCGCCAAAAACCTATTATTAATAGTCACGTGAATTGGTCAAGGGACAGTTATAGTTGAATTAACCAGCAACTGTCAATCAATTGCAAATAGCGAGCTTATACCGCTTGTTATTGGTATGCGATGTGTTGCCATGGCAATGAGGTAACAGTCCAGTACATGTATGTGCGATTTAAATCTTTTATCAGCCTTGAAATTGATTCATTAAGGTCCAATACAAGAATGCAGAACATACACCATGCACATGGAATCAGTTTTAGTTTGAGTGAGGATGGAAGACATAATCCTTTATCTCTACACATGTAAAGAATGAACTAAGTACTTCTATAATGTTGCACACAGCCACACACACGTCACACAAACAGGCACACATCACACACAGGCACACATCACACAAGGCATACATCACACATAAGCACACATCACACATAGGCACACATCACACAGAGGCACACATCACACAGAGGCACACATCACACAGGATACATAACACAGAGGCACCATCACACAGGTACACATCACACAGGCACACATCACACAGGCACACATCACACAGAGGCACACATCACAGAGGCACTCATCACTAAGGCTACAAACACACACAGGCACACATCACACACAGTCACACATCACGCACAGGCATGCACACATCGCACCAACAGGCACACATCACACAGGCACACATCATACAGGCACACATCACACAGTCACACATCAACAGACACATCACACACAGGCACACATCACACACAGGCACACATCACACAAACAGGCACACATCACACACAGGCATACATCACACATAGGCACAAATGACACACAGGCACAAATCACAAAGGCACACATAATAAAGAGGCACACATCACACATAGGCACACATCACACATCTCACACAGGCACACATCACACACAGAGGCACACATCACACAGGCACACATAACACAGAAGCACCATCACACAGGTACACATCACACAGACACACATCATACACAGGCACACATCACACAAACAGGCACACATCACACACAGACATACATCACGCACAGGCACAAATGACACACAGGCACAAATCACACAGGCACACATAGGCATAAATCACACATCACACAGGCACACACAGAGGCACACATCACACAGGCACACATTACACAGGCACATGTCACACACCACAGCAATTCGGCCGTCCGCACGCGGGTGATTACAAACTACGTATTCAGTCATGCATCCGTGCATATCACAAAGCGTGCACTCACGATTAACGTAGTCCCATTATTTTTAAAACTTCACCGCCCAATCCTGTACGGGAATATCATTAAACAGCCATTTAACCCTCTCCTCACGTATGATTGAATTTGAATTCGAATACCTCTTTTAAGTTTACAACACGCCGCTGCAGTAGAGGACAGGTCCCATGAATTTTTAATTAAGGTATGTGAGGTCAAAAAAAGCTAGTTTTCTAATGCCTGAAACCGAAAACAATGTGCACTCGTTGTCGCTCAGGGGTCAGAACAAGGCTACTATAGCTAGTTGTATGTACTCACATTGGTCTGAGGCCTCACCACAGTGGTCTTCTTAGGGTGATGTGATTCGGAAGGGTGTGGCTATCTTCGGTGAGTAATTTGTCTCTAGATCTAATAATGGTATACACACGGAAATGTGTATCACTCAGCACATTCATAGATGTCTAAATAATCAATGGTACATTTCATTGTATGTGACGCAAGGTTTGTCCAGTAAGCTTCGCATTGGTATGAGACATCACCTCAATGGTCTTCTGAGGGTCACGTGATTCTGAAGGGTGTGGCTATCTCAGGTGAGTCGTTTTTCACATACTGACGTGAGTATCACTACATTTCATTGTATGTGACACAAGGTTTGTCCAGTAAGCTTCACATTGGTATGAGACATCGCCCCAATGATCTTCTGAGGGTCACGTGATTCTGAAGGGTGTGGCTATCAGGTGAGTCGTTTGTTACTAATAATAGTATACATACTGACATGAGTATCACTACATTTCATTGTATGTGACACAAGGTTTGTCCAGTAAGCTTCACATTGGTATGAGACATCACCCCAATGGTCTTCTGAGGGTCACATGATTCTGAAGGGTGTGGCTATCAGGTGAGTCGTTTGTCACTAATAATTATATGCATACTGACGTGAGTATCACTACATTTCATTGTATGTGACACAAGGTTTGTCCAGTAAGCTTCACATTGGTATGAGACATCACCCCAATGGTCTTCAGAGGGTCACGTGATTCTGAAGGGTGTGGCTATCAGGTGAGTCGTTTGTCACTAATAATGATATACATACTGAGGTGAGTATCACTACATTTCATTGTATGTGACGCAAGGTTTGTCCAGTAAGCTTCACATAGGTATGAGACATCACCCCACTGGTCTTCTAATGACCTATGCAGCACTCACTGGAAATGCATCAAGAATCTTTTCACCTATCAGAGTCATGTTAATGAATAGTTTTTCATATTGTTGACTTGGTTCTGAGTACAGTGCTACACAAGTATATAACCACACACAATTACACACAAAGTTCATCCACCTGCGGCACAAGGTGTAAGAACGACTCAGAATGGTACGAGCATTAGCTGAGGCGACCAAAGCGGTCAGTCAATGCCTTGGTTATTTTGTATGAAGAAATGCATTTTTATATATTTCTTGGACGATGGTTTATGCTTCAGCTTGCCCTGGAGACTATATTATATGTTCTGCTGCGTGATGTTATATATTATATGCATCGTATAAAGAGGCGGGGCACGCAATCGCTAGAATGTACCTCGTTCTCTCGGTGTCTTCTTTGGTGCCATCCATAAATTACGTCACTTCGAAGGGTCCCCAGCATGCAGGGTGGTAGCAGCCAGTGTGACTATGTATACATGAAGCATACATCAGTATAAGAGGGGTCCATTTAGGTGACGTAATTTATGAACGGCCGCTTGTCATATCATTTATACAAAGGCTCAGGATTCCAACTCCAACCTCCCATTATGGAAATGTCTTTCAGAATGCCTCACGCTCTCAGCAGGCGAGGTCTGCACTCGCCATGTCATTAGTAAAACATCATGACGACGCATGCGGTATGCATTTTATAGCAGCCACGTGAATCACGTGATGATTATTTTCGTCTCGCGTCGGTAAGTATGGCTCCACAGAATGTTTTTTTTGATAGGATGTATGACCGCTGTGGAACACTACATCTTCCACTGTAAGTCAGAGAGGTGCCATTTTATTCCAAAATCGTCAAACGAAAGCCAGGTGAGTTACCTTTAGCCTACGCTCGTTTTGAATTGAAAGCTTTGCTTGTCAGGAAATTGTGTATTGGGATAACGTTCTGCGAAGCAATTCAGGCAGGTTGTTGGTTAGAAAGAACGGCCGGCTACGCTACACAGCGAGGTAAGCTGTCAATTACGTGTTTTTGTGTGGCATTTTGTTTGCTTCCAAGGCGTAACGTCGGGAACAGAATAATGGTGTTCTCTACTGCATTATGGCAGAAATGTTGGATTCCTTGATCTACCTGAAACATCCTGGCTGAACAAGAGCGCTAAAACGTACGTGATGTAACAGCACCTCGTTATTGTTACCCTTTTCCTTTCGCTCAAATGGCGGTGTATTCTACGTGCATTCGGGTTGACAGCAGTGAACTATTCTAAAGAAAGACCTGTGTTGTGGAAGTCAGATGTTACAACGTCACCATCAACTGCTGGGAGGTAAGGCCATTGTTTGGTAAAAGTGTTGTTTCAGTTATGTTTTCTTTTCTACGAACAGGTTTGTTCTCTTATCAACTTTCTCTGTTTCATATTTGTAAACTTGAAACATTAAATTTTGATCAATAACCTGAGAAATAATGATAGTATTAACTAGTATATTTAACTTTCCTTACGTCAGACGATAGTTCTATATTGCGCGTACACGGTAGGTTCCTCGGTCACGTACAAAATTGCACGTTCGCGCGCGACGTTGCTCTCGAATTACCCCGTGCGCATACAAATAATCCTCCGGGATCGAGAAATCATTCGTATGAAATCGGTCCACTCACGATTTCGAGAGCACATGGCGCGCAAAATTCGGAAGCACGCTCTTCCGGGTGATATTGCGTGCTGTCACGGGCCCGGAATCAAAGCCCTGAATTGCTGTGCACAGACACACATCACACATAGACACTCATCACTAAGGCTACATATCACACAGAGGCACACATCACACACATCACACACATGCACACATCACACACATGCACACATCACACACATGCACACATCACACACATGCACACATCACACACATGCACACATCACACAGGCACATATCACACACGTTACACATATTGGCACACATTACAGACAGGCACACATCACACAGAGGTATGCACACAGACACACATATCACACAGCCACACATCACACACAGACACACATCACATATAGGCACACATCACTAAGGCTACAGGCACACATGGCACATAGGCACATATCACACACAGGCACACATCACACACAGGTTACACATATTGGCACACATTACACACAGGCACACATTACACAGAGGCACACATCACACAGAGGCACACATCACACAGAGGCATGTGTATATCACACACAGGCACACATCACACGCAGGCATACATCACACACAGCCACATCACACACAGGCACATCGCACATAGGCACACATCACACAAGCACACATCTCACACAGGCACAGGCACAGGCACACATCACATAGGCACACATCACATAGGCACACATCACATAGGCACACATCACATAGGCACACATCACATAGGCATACATCACATAGGCACACATCACATAGGCACACATCACATAGGCACACATCACATAGGCACACATCACATAGGCACACATCACATAGGCACACATCACATAGGCACACATCACATAGGCACACATCACATAGGCACACATCACACACAGGCACACATCACACACACAGGCACACATCACACACAGAGGCACACATCACACACAGCCACACATCACGCACAGGCACTCATCACTAAGGTTACACATCACACACAAGCACACATCACACACAAGTTACATATTGGCACACATCACACACAAGGACACATCATAAACAGAGAAACACATCACACAGGCACTCATCACTAAGGCTACACATTACAGAGAGGCAAACATCACACACGGGCACTCATCACACACAGCAATACATCACACAGAGGCAAGTGCACATTACTCAGAGGCACACATCACGCACAGAGCCTAGGCACACATCACGCACAGAGCCTAGGCACACATCACGCACAGAGCCTAGGCACACATCACGCACAGAGCCTAGGCACACATCACGTACAGAGCCTAGGCACACATAACACAGAGGAACACATCACACAGAGGCATGTGTACATCACACACAGACTACACATATTGGCGCACATTACACACAGGGACACATGTATCATAAACAGAGGCGCATATCACACAGAGGCACTCATCACTAAGGCTACATATTACACAGAGGCACACATTGACACAGGCACACATCAACACACAGGCACACATACACAGTGGCACACATACACAGTGGCACACATCTCACACAGAGGCACACATCACATACACACACAGGCAACTGGTGCCATTTATAGTTATGGAGTCCTTGCTGTAAAGATTCTTTACTTGATGACGAATCTGACTCAGAGCCGGAGAGGTATTCTATATGCTCTCCTGTCTGCCATAGTACCGGTACCTGGTACGTCTGTATAATAAAAAAGGATACAATTAGCTGCTAATAGCTACCGCTCAGCACTAGCTATATCTCGCGAATCGAGTATACGCATATGCAGCTGCGCATATGCATACATAATCGGTGCACGTGTATGATATACGATACATACCTTCCGCTAGAAGCTGTTGTTTAGCTTGAAGAGAACTATCAGCTTTGGATGACGACTCTACTAGCATTTGGTGTTCAAAAAATGTAGATCTACACACGTATTCCCCGCAGTGATGACAGTAACGTCACTTGCCGCTCATTTTTTGAATTCGGAAGGAGTTACTTGTATCACGTGACCATGCGTCAATAATAGTGGAGGACGCGGTACCGTGCGGTAGCGTTCGTCGATTACCGTTCATAAATACACGGATACCGTCACTAAACGTTTCCGTGAAATTTACGTGGAAGTCCGTCTTGATCGAAAGTGACGGGGCACCGTTGCAACCCGTCTCCGGATAGCGGTTTCGCTGTGTGAACAGCTGCAGCATCCCATACAGGCCTCCATTGCTGCCACTGGACACGTACATTGGTGTGTACGCCCAATAAAAATGGTGGCACCTCTACCCATTTGGTCAGTTTTCGGCTGGTTTACAAAATAACGCATGCACTCTCTGGACCAGCAAATGTCTTGCATGGTAGGATGGAACCTGGGATTGAAACTCGTAGTAAATTCGCCAACCCGCAGGAAACTGAAGAATTCCCAGCAAAAAATTCTTGGGCAAGTCTTGCCCAAGATACCCAAGATCTTGCATTCTTGGGCATGAAGTTTCAAAGAACTTGGCAAGATCTTACAGTTGTCAAGAAATAAATGCCGCGGCTTGGCTGCAATGGCAAGATTGCAAGAAATAATATTTTTTCTTGGCAAGATCTTACAGTTGTCAAGAAATTAATGCCGCGTCTTGGCTTCAATGGCAAGATTGCAAGAAATAATATTTTTCTTGGCAAGATCTTGGCAAGATCTTACAGTTGTCAAGAAATAAATGCCGCGTCTTGGCTTCAATGGCAAGATTGCAAGAACTAATTTGCTTCTTGGCAAGATCTTACAGTTGACAAGAAATAAATTCAGCGTCTTGGCTACAATGACAAGATTGCCAAGAACTAATAATGCTTCTTAAAGATGTCAACTAAGTTTTCATTACGCTAGTAAGGCCTACGTACATCAGTGATACCGCGGTTTGCCCGTCAACCGTGAAAACCGGCAAATCAGCCGATACGGTTGGCCTGACCGTGTCCGTGACCGCCAGAAAAGATGCATGACGTAATGTTGGTCGCGAATCACCGAACCGCCAGTTTTTTCAGCTAGATAGCCGGGAACCGTCAAAAATTTACACGGTGCAATGCAATAATATTGACAATCAATTTGCAGCTGCTTGTTTGCAAATCTTGCAGCTGCTTTGCAAATCTTGCAGCTGCTTGAATTGTTTGCGAATCTCGGTCCGCTGTCGATCTGGTGTAGCAATTAGCAATGAACCGATCGATAACCATATGTAAATCTGATTCCTTAGGCTTAGCTAAACCTCAAGGTGAAGGATGTCAGGATCAGTCAACTTCTGAAGACATCTCGGCCAGTGCGAGAGTGCCTGCCTCTAAGAAAATGAAAAAGTGTCCCACTAGTGAAATGAAACCTTGCGCTTCTGCCGTTAACGGTACATTCCATCCGTCTGCATCACTGCAGACAACATTGCACAATTGCTTAATTAAGGATTGCACGCAATTGAGGTATCAAATGGGGACAAGGCTGGACAGTATCACCACAGATAATGGTGCCAATTTTAAAGCCGCTGTGCAGATACTACTGAACGAGGACATCACAGAAGAGAATCCAGCTTGTGCCTGCCACACATTTAGCCTTGTTGTGAAAAAATTCTATCGACCCATGCAAAAAGAAGGTGTGTTGGTGTTGATAAATGTTACATACAACTACACATTATCGTCTTGCAGGTTCCTCATCATGACACTAGATCACTGTGCCAATTAAATGTTTTCCGACCGTGTAGAATGCGTGTATGCACTCTGCTTACACGTGTTTAACTCTTGCGGTAAACATGGTGTATACAGCAGTGGATAACTCGTGGAAGGAGACTGTCTTACACTCTAGTGTATAACTTATGGATAACAACTGTGTATAACGCCGTGTATGGAGATGATAACAAGCGTACAACAAGCGTATTTAGAGTGAATGCTACACGAAACTATCTCTGTATAACTCCGCATATTTATGACGCGTTGTGACGATCACATATTCTTATATTTATTTTTATTATAGTAGGAAAAAAAAATTAATCAAATCAAAACGTATATGCAGGTACATGTAAATACAGTGCATGAGCACATGATCTGAGATGCCACCAAATTAAAGGACACAGTACTTACTGCTTTGTCGGCTGTGTATCACATACTATATCCCAATATAAACCAATTTGAGCAGCCAGTTTCTCGCCGACATTTGATATTGAAATACACCAAGAACGTTTTTCAGCAAAATCAAAATCTCAACGTTCTGCAGTGGTTATGGCATCCTGGTATATGATTCTGATGGGAAAGTCAACCTGCACACTACTGCATCATACATATTTGGAATTGTGCAGAATTTCTTGAAGCATGCATATCGTATTGATGTTTCGGACGAACCCAGCAGGAAATATATACTGACCACTTGTTTGCTAACGTTACTTGACGGCAAAAGTCAGCAATACAATCACGTTTGCAGTTGTGTCGTGTCACCATGCCCATCCCCGGCATAACGACAAGTTCATTTCTCGGTTATACGCCTTAGGATATACAAAGCTTATCCAGGTTGAATGCGGTCGTTATACGAAAAGTGTAAGCACGCAATCCACACCTCGGTCTATAACATGCGTAAGTAGACTGA
Organism: Ephydatia muelleri; assembly: GCA_013339895.1. NCBI lineage: Eukaryota > Metazoa > Porifera > Demospongiae > Spongillida > Spongillidae > Ephydatia > Ephydatia muelleri. The sequence continues at coordinate 7,200,617 of JABACO010000007.1, forward strand.
GACGCTTGTTATACATCTAGAGCAACGCGCGTTATACACCATAGTGGATAACACGTGTACTTCGAGCGACTACACAAGTTATACATCAAATGTATGCGCAGCATGTACACACACGCGTACAACACGTGTATAACGGGCGGATACACCTTGTGGATAATTTCAATTTGGCATGGTGAGAGATTTTATACAGATGTTCCGCGATATAAAAAGCTCAATTAGAAATAGTTCTCAGCGGTTGGAGCACTTGAAAAGACTGCAGAGAAAACAAATTGAGGAAAACCTGCAGGCAATGGAGCTTATCAATGATGGTAATAGTATATAGAATGGTGACATTTATAGCGCACCTTTTAAGATATCACACTGAGCCCTGATGAATTAATGCACTCTAAGGCCTTAACGGTTATTAAAGACATATAGCCACTCGTTGGAATTCGACATTCTATATGTTGGAGAGATGTTTAGCACTGAAGCCCTATATACAGGAAGTTTGTAAGGAATACAATCTTTATCCCACAGCTACTGAGCAACAATGGCTTTCAGCACACAAGCTGGTATGTTTCTATGATAGTATACCTGTGTAAACAAAACCTTATACCTATACAGTGTCAGCTGCTAAAACCCTTACGAGAAATGTCAGTTTTCTTTGAAGGGGAAAAGTATCCCACACTGTCAGGTTTATCTCGACTGATATCAACATTGAACACAGCTCTTGGATCGAATATTCCACCTCCTTCTTGGAATTTAGGTTTGATGTTCATTGTGGATATAATGTTTAATGTGTACATACATGTATATTTATAGGTGTTAAAGCGTGTGATGAGCTTCCTACAGAAGTGTACCAGTGTTATCTGGAACTCAAGGCTGGATTCAGAAGTAGATTTGATCCTACATCATTTTTACTTACTGATGCTGCACTAGTTCACCCTGGCCATAGAGTCTCAATTGGTTGACACCTAGGGAACAAGCTAATGCTATAGAGCAGTTTAAGGAGGAATTGTTGAACATTGCAGGTGTGGACAAGGAGCCACTGCAAACAAACATGACATCTGCTATGGAACACAGTGATCATGGCTCAGTTTGTACTACCCGAATACCTCTGGATTCATACATTGAATTTGAGGCAAGTCAGTTTCATTGCTCTGTTCAAATTTTATTAGTATTATTTTAAAAATATTTTTTAGTGTGATAGCTTAGCGGCTGCTGAAAGAAATGTATCTCTGACTCAAACAAGCAAAAGAGATATAGTGTTGGAGGAATTGAAATGTTATCTGCAAGAGCCACTGACCAATTGGCGTGTGAACAATGCATGGTGAAGTGACCACGAAGTGAAGTTTCCACATGTTGCCTTGATGGCTCAAAAGTACTTGGCCATTCCTGCCTCACGTGCACCCTCTGAGAGGGTATTCTCTCTACTTAAACTTATCGTGGAACGTAAACGGTGGCGTATGGATGGGGAAGGGTTGAAAGGGTTATCTTTCTGCGATGCAACAAAAACTTCAATGCATAACTTGTACTACTAAACGTACGTGTTCATGTCATTATTTATTAAATGTAATCAAACACAAGTATAATATACTACGGTTCGTCCGTAACCGCTTCGATTTTTCCCGGTAACCGTCAACTTTGATCGGGTGGGTTGTATACAGTCAGCTACCGTCCGTGAAGGTGACCGGGACGATCCGGTACGGTTAGCCGTGATCGTGACCGGATCGATAATAGCTGACCGCGGCAACACTGACGTACATTAATATATCACCTGCAGCTGATTGTGTGGAGTCCGCTAAACCTTACCTTAGGATAGTACGTGATGGTAAATGAATAGTAGGGTCCCTAGGAGTTGCGTATTCTCTATACCGAGTTCGTTTGCCTTGCGATGAGCGCCAAAATTATATTTTAATATTCTAATTTTCTAATTTCCTATATTTCCACGTGTTCAACTTGTATTCTACAGCTAGCTGAGAATAATGTCTCGCCCTCGCTCTGTTAGATCCACAAAAGCTCCTCTGAAAAAAAAAAAAGACAACAGCGGAAGAGAAGTGCAGCCCCGCACGCTCCTTTTAAACCACGTAAGTGATCGCATGATCCAATGCTTGTGATCGCGCGCGCTTTTAAAATAGGGTGGCGTGTTATACTATAACGTATCGTACTTCATTTGTTTCATCGTTGGCAAGGCATTCAGTATACATGCTCACTTTCAAAAAAGAGTGCTTGTATACGTACATGACCCCAAAGGACATATGAATAGAGACACTATCATGTATTCATATGCGTTGTGAAGGAGAAGAATAACAACGACGTACGGCATACGCCTTGGTGCAAATAAACAACCTTGTACTCCGTTGTTATATTTGAACCTATTTGCGAAAAACCGTTCACATTACTTAAAAATGCTTAGTCCTAAGCGGGATATGAGCATACACAGCAAGTGTATGGATAGTGGATGGATTGGTGAGATTTGCAACCTTCCATGATGATCCTGGCATGCATGAGAGGCGCTCACATGTACATGTAACCGGCCAGTGAAATCCAGGCGCAATTTTTAATTTAAACCAGAGCGAAAAAATCACGATATATTCATGCAAAAATTGATGCTATCCAGATAATTTTAATTGAATCACACACCTACATCCTTAGCACATGAACCAACTCTGCAGCGAACCTCCAGGCTGCACACCACGTTTCGTGTGCTGAGACCTCCTCCGCAACGCCTCCATCCGGCTCGTCTAGGGAGATCGGCATCATCGGCTCGATAGTTGCTCGGGAGGTAGACATCTTGGAACTCACCAAACCCTGCGCAGCCAGTTTTCTAACGTAGTAGTTGACATGCTGCCTCTCGACTAGCCTAGTCTGGGGACCAGACCAAAACAAGAAATGTTTGAACTTCGCAATAGAGCTTTTGGTACACAGCGCCGGAATGTTGGCGCTACCAATCAAATTGCAGTTATGCGTTAATTGGACCACAAGAATTAAATAATCGCGTTGACATGGCTACACCTTTAGCAGAACGATTCGATAGCGTATTAGAGAGTTGCTGTAGTAAACTGGGAGTCACTCTCAGACCAGAGCAGACTGAAGCCGTAAGGAGCGTAGCAATGGGGAAGGACGTGTTTGTTTCGCTACCAACGGGCGCCGGAAAGTCTGTATGCTACGCTATACTTCCTATGGTGTTTGACTCTCTGCGGAACGTTGAGGGCTCTATAACACTAGTTGTTTCGCCTTTGCTTGCTCTGATGAAGAATCAGGTAGAGATACTAAATTTCAGAGGAATTCGAGCTGCCTACGTAGGAAGTGATCAAGACAGCAGGGATATTCGTGAAGGAGTGAAAGAGGGAGCCTAATAGATAGTAGTATTTACACCTGAAACTATCCTTTGTAGCCCTTTGTGGCGTGATTTACTAACTGCCAAAGTTTATCAAGACAGATTGGTGTGTGTAGCTGTTGATGAGGCTCACTGTGTTATCAAATGGTGAGCTGCTTTATGCTTATTTCTATGCTAGCAATTCAATATTGATTTTTTTTTAGGGGTGCTCAGTTCAGAAAGGAATTTTCTTGCATTGGTGAACTTCGAAGTCTAATTCCTCAAGGTACTCCTCTAATTGCACTTACTGCCACAGCAACTGTTGCATCTCGCAACTTGATTATTTTGAACCTGGGAATGACTAATCCAGTTGTCATAAGTGTGTCCCCTGATAAACCAAACATTAAGTATCATGCTACTGTTAAAACAACAGTGATTAATGCTTTTCAGGAACTACTTCAAAAATTGAAGGACCATGGTAGAACTGTTCCCAGAGTAGTTATATTTGCTCGAACATATGAGCATTGCACAATGCTTTATAGATTTTTTAAACATGGTTTGGGAAAAGACTTTACTTTCCCTCGAGGATCCCCAGATGTATCTAAACATCGCCTTGTTGACATGTTCACAAATGTTACAGAGGGAACTGTGAAGGAGTCCATCATTAGCTCCATGTGTAATGATAGTGAAATATTGCGAGTCCTTATTTGTACTGTAGCCTTTGGAATGGGTCTTAATACTGAAGGTGTTCGGGAAGTAATACATTGGGGTGTTTCATCTGATATCGAGTCATACATTCAGGAGACAGGGCGTGGAGGAAGGGATGGTTTACCATGCAAGGCTGTCCTGTATTACAAGAACTCAGAGCTTCGTTTGACAAAAACTTCACAATGCATGATAGACTATTGCAAGAATGTAACAGTATGTCGAAGAAAGATATTGTTTAAGAACTTTGATTGTGCTGGTGTATTGTAGAATGCCGATTACCGAGGATTCTAAGGTCGCACGCGAACCGCCATGCCACACAATCATAGGTTGCCAAAGAGTGATCACGTGTACGCAATTACATATTCATATGCATACATCACATCTTTTCCCTCCTTAGTTTTCCCCGTATCTCAGTGGTTTCTTAATTGTTCTTCCAAGTCTAGTTTTCTTGTTCGATGACACACTTTCCTCTTCGGGGTTAACCCGCTGGGGTTGGACCTTTCCTGTTTCCCCCTTCTCTGATATCTCTATATTTTCCATCTCTGTTTCTTTCCCACTATGGAAAGGTGAATCAATACTCTCTTGAAATTTGGATGGTTCTTCAGTTGAACCCTGGTTATCCTTTATCCCTGCTCCTTGACCTTGATCTCCCCTGCTCTGCTCCTCAGATTGGCCTGGTTCCCCTGTTGGATTGTTAAGGGATCCCCTTCCTTTCACTTTTTCTTGCTCCTGTTCCTGCCTCTGACTTCCATCCTTTCGTATCTGGTCTGCATGGCGCTTCCACACGCCCCCATTTTTCATCTCCACCAGGTATGTTTTCCTTCCATACTTGGTCTTTATTTTGCCCTGTATCCATCGGCCCTGTGCTGAAGCTCTATAGTCTCTGACCATTACTGTGTCCCCTTCCTCAAAGTTCCTTTCTGGTACTGCTCTTGCAGCTACTTGGCGTGCCTGATTCTTCTGAACAGTGTCTTGTATGCTTGGCACTAGCAAATGCAGGCGGCTTCTCAGGTCCCTCTTGATCATTAAGTGAGCTGGAGATTCTTCTGTGGTTGCATGAGTTGCATTCCGGTAGCTTATCAAAAAGTTTGCAATACGGTGCCTGAGTGTTTTGTCCTCACCCCTTGCCGCCTTGATTGCCTGTTTCAGGGACTGCACAAACCTTTCCGCCAACCCATTTGTTGCTGGATGGTAGGGGCTTGTCTTTGTGTGCTTCACATGATTCATCCTGACAAACCTCTCAAAGCATTGAGAGGTAAATTGTGGCCCATTATCCGTCACCACTTGTGAAGGTATTCCCCACCTTGCAAACAAGGCCCTCACTTCCTCCACGGTTGACTCAGCTGAAGTGTCCCCCATCACCACAACTTCTGGCCATTTCGAATACGCATCTATTGCTACCAGTAGCATTTTCCCTTCCACTGGACCTGCGAAGTCAATATGTATTCTCTTCCATGGCCCTTCTGGCAGTTCCCAGGGGTGTAGTGGTGTTAGCTTGGGGTCTTGTTTTGCCTCCTGACATCCTCTACATGCCCGCGTTATGTTTTCAATTTCCGTGTCTAGTCCTGGCCACCAAACTGTACTTCTGGCAAGACTCTTCATTTTCACAACTCCTAAGTGGCCTTCATGTAACTCCTCCAGGACCTGTTTTCGTAGCTTTGTTGGGATCACCATGCGTGTACCCCACAAGAGGCACCCCTGTTCCGTTGACAGCTCCGTCTGTCTATGCCAATAGGGGGTCATGTTCTTTTCCTTCAACTCCTCTCCTTTTGTTGTCCACCCTTGATTGCAGCAGCGTAGCACCTTCGACAACACTTGGTCCCTCCCTGTGGCCTCTCTTAGCTGCGCTGTGGTAATGGGTAACTGTTCCATCTGCATGATAAGGAAGGATGCCCCTTCCTCGTTTCTTGCCTCATTGCCTGTCTCCCATGGCAATCGAGACAAAGCATCTGCGTTAGCATGTTGTCTGGTGTTCCGGTAGCAGATCTCAAACTCGTACCCTGCCAGAAACAGAGCATATCTCTGTAGGCGAGCTGTTGTTGTTGCAGGCAACCCTTTCTTGGGGTTGAGTATAGATGTCAAGGGTTGGTGGTCAGTTATTAAGGTAAAGTGGTGTCCATACAAATAGTGATGGAACTTCTTTATTCCCCATATCAGAGCCAAGGCTTCCTTGTCAATCTGTGCGTAGTTTTTTTCAGCTGCTGTCAGAGTTCTGGAAGCAAATGCCACTGGCCGTTCAGTCCCATCTTGCATCCTGTGCGACAAAACTGCCCCCAAGCCATAGGCACTCGCATCGCATGCTACCATCAATGGTAGCTCTGGGTTGAAATGGGTAAGTACCGTCTCTGAAGCCATCATTTCTTTGATCCTCCTGAAAGCTGCTTCCTGGTCCTTGGCCCATTGCCACTTTATTCCTTCTTGTAGTAGCTGGTGTAGGGGGCCCAACGTCGTCGCTAACCCTGGTAGGAATCTATGGTAGTAGTTGACCATTCCCAGAAGTGAACGAAGTTGTGATGTATTCACTGGTCGTGGTGCCTCCAACACTGCTTTGATCTTGTCCTGTGTTCTATGTAGTCCATGTTCGTCAATGTAATGTCCACAGAATTCTACCCCCTTTTGAAAGAACTTGCACTTCTGCTTATTGACCGTAAGGTTATAACTGTTGAGGCATTGCAATACCTCTTCTAACAATGTCAGGTGTTCTTCCTCTGTTTCCCCTGCTACAATAATGTCATCCAGTAGGCATTGAACCTTAGCTATTCCATGTAAAATGGTGTCCATCGTCCTCTGCCAGATTGCCGGAGCTGAGGCTATTCCAAAGGGTAATCTGTTATACTGGAACAGGCCTTTGTGAGTGTTCACAGTCACCAGTTTCTTTGTCTCTTCTTCCAACTCCAGTTGTAGATAGGCCAACTTTAGATCCACCTTGCTAAACACCTTGCTCTTCCCCAATGTTGCAAAGATGTCCTCCACCTTCGGCAGGGGGTAGTGGTCTACTTTCAAGGCTGGGTTTAGTGATACCTTAAAGTCTCCACATAGTCTTACTCTTCCATCTTCTTTTGGGACCACTACCAGGGGAGTTGCCCATTCGCTCCATGTCACAGGGGAGATTACCCCATCTTTTTGCAATTTCTCCAATTCCACTTCTACCCTGGCCCTCATACTATATGGAATAGAACGAGCCTTCCAGTACACCGGTGTGACGTTTTCTTTCATGTTTAGTGATGCTTTTATTCCCTTTGCTGGTTCCAATCCTTCCTTCCAGAGGTTTGGATACTTCTCCATCATCCTGTTCAACCTCTGTAACCAGTCACTGTGTGATTTTGAAGATGTCACCATCTTAATCTCTTGCCAGTTAATTGGAATATTTGCTAACCAGTTACGTCCAAGGAGAGGTGGTCCATTACCATCTACTACTATCAATGGAAGTGTTACTGTTTGTGATTCCTTGGTAACATTCACCACTATCTGGCCTTTGGGTGTGACCTGTTCTCCTGTATACGTTTTCAAGCCAGTCTTTGTTGTTCTCAATGGTAGGTGCTGAAATTTTGCCTGGTACACCGAAAATGGTAGTAGTGAGACAGCTGCCCCTGTATCTAGCTCCATGTTTAGAGGTATACCTTCAATGAATACCTTCACCAACACAGGTTTCCCACTTTTCCATTGTCCTTGTCCACCGACACCTTCTCCCCAATACAAGGGAAAGTTTTCCTCTGTCTTCTCTCCTTGCTCTCCATGTTTCTCCATATCCACCATGTCTACCCGTCTCCTTCCTCCTCTCTGTCTAAGCTTTTCCACTTCTCGCTCCTTTGCTTTGCATACTCTCTCGATATGCCCTTGTTTACGGCAAAATCGGCATTGCTCCTTCATGAACCTGCAGTCTTGCGGTCTGTGACTACGACCACCACATCGATAACAGCGTGGCCTGCTTGCCTCGTCATTTCCAGCATGTGGTACCCGATGTACTTCTTGGTTCTTCGCGTTTGGATGAATTTCTGCAGCATCTTTTTCTGCTTTTTCTGCCGTCTCTGCAATCTCAATAGCTCGCGCCAATGTCAAATTAACTTCTGTCAACAATCTGCGCTGCACCATCTCGTTCCTCATCCCTGTGACCAATCGATCTCGCAGAGTATCAGCAAGGCTCGGTCCAAAAGAACAGTGTTCAGTCATTTTCTGCAAACAAGCCACGTACTCGCGAACCGTTTCTCCCTCCTTTTGATCTCGCTTGTGAAATCGATAGCGTTCTGCGATCAAAAGGGGCTTAGGTGCCAAATGTTCCGTCAAGGCTGCCACCAACTCTTTGTACGTCTTTTCTCCTGGTTTAGCTGGCGCTATCAAAGCCCTTAGCAAAGCATAAGTTTGTTTGCCAATGCAAGCTAAGAATGCGTCCTTTCGTGCGTCATTGCTGATTTTATTCGCTTTCATATAGTGTTCCAACCGCTCTAAATAACTCGTCCAGTCGTCTGTGGCGCTATCAAACTCTTCAGCCTTCCCAATATGCGCTAGAGCCATTGCCACGAAACAAAAACCCACCTCGTCGTCAATGTAGAATGCCGATTACCGAGGATTCTAAGGTCGCACGCGAACCGCCATGCCACACAATCATAGGTTGCCAAAGAGTGATCACGTGTACGCAATTACATATTCATATGCATACATCACAGTGTATCTTCTGAGTGCAATGGATGTGTCTGTTGTGACATTTGTAGTTTTCAGTGTGTGTCAAAAATGTAATTCTTATGTATGCTGATAATGAAAACACTTTAACGGTTCAACATAGATATGGAGACAAAATGAAAAAAGTACTGTGATAACCAGTCATGAAACTCATCTTCTTTGAGTGTAGAATATACAACTTTCTGAACAGATTTGAATGAAGCATGTTGTCTATTAGCCACAAGTAGGAAAATGTTACTCCTTTCAGTGAGTTCTTTCAGTATTTTGTCTCGGTCACATGTGTCGGAGGGTTTTATGTGGGTACCGGTAGTGTCACTTATATCCATCTCCCTGTCATATATTTCACCCACAACCTTTAAAATACGAAGACATTTGCCAACTCTTTGTATGCTTTTTTCTGTCTTATTAATACCAAGCATTTTGATTGCACTTTTACAAAGCCTGTTCAAGTGTTCCATGTGGAGGTCACATGGTATATTATGACCGGCTTTACCTGTTGCATTAATGAAACGTGACCAAAGCAGCTGTTGTGCTTGTCGTGGGGGGAAAATGTAATGATACTGTGTCAAAAGATTTGCTGCTTCTATAGCGTAGTTCTTGTGATTGTTGGCTTTAAACAGAGGTAGCAAATACTTCCAACACCTTAGAACACGCATTCCATCCCCTTCGTGTATTGCATCTTTGTACTCCATGTAAAAAAGTCCCAAAGAAAGTACCTCAGATGCATAAATGTTGACCCCATCAAACATAGCAGAGTATTTCTGGGCAGGAAATTGGATCCTGATAGCTTCTAGGATCACTTTTATGTTGCTACTTAGTATTAACCACTTCTCATCCTCTGTACAGTGAACTATATTGTCAGGAACCAGTTCACATGATGGATCATCACTCAGCATACTCATTCCAAAGTGGCTCATTGCAGCGGCTAGGATATGGCATTTAACAACAAGAAGAAAAAAGTCCTCACAAGCGTTGAAATCTTTTTTAGGGTTAGCTACAACATTTCTTCTATTGATCAAGTTTCTTAGCTGGTAAAGTGTACCTCCTTCTTTGCCAGAGCTTACTTTATACAGCCTTTTGTATATCAACTACAAAGGAACAATTGTTGAGAATAAAAGTAATGCACATGCCTATGTAATGGTATTCTAGTGCCATTGTAGACAAAGGGGAAGGGGGGAAGGTACATACACTGACCACTCCTGCAGACTATGGTTGTGTAATGGGTCATGATGGGCTAGGGCTGATAAACCCAAATAGGATAGATACAATGATATGTTACTTAAGGAGGCAGTCTTTCCCAGGCTTTATGTAAGCTCTTCAGACATAACTAAAATAACTATGTTTGGTGCATAAATAAACAAACAGTAGAAGACTTACAATAAGGAGATTCATCTGAGTGTGCCAGTCCTCTACAACTGGAACAAGTCCCTCCAGTCTCTTTTCCCCTGAGTTTGAGTTCTCTCTTTGCCACTGAGCACCTCTTGCTCTAGCAACAGTCAGTTGATCTCCACCAAAAAGGACGTGATGATAGCAGTCAACATCTAGCTTAGACGTGGGATCATCTTCGTCCTCCATAAAGGAGTTCTGAACATTGGGGCAATACTTGTGCATTGATTCCATGATCAAAATCATTTCGTTTAGCTGGTTTTCATTACGTGGAAGGACACCCAAAGGAACCTAATATATGTGGATTAATTAACATAATAGATGTATGTACATGAACTTACAACACAGGACTTTCTTGCCATTTCAGCTGAGTATTGATGTGGAATGTGCCTGATGACTGCCCTACTGAAGTGATTTTTAAAATATGGCATGCTCGTCACTAACGCTCTGGCAAACAGGATAGTCATGTGACTTTCAATATTACTATTATCTTCAATAGATGGTAGAAACTTCTTAACATCAAATGTTAGTGGATAAATAATAGTTGGGGTTCCACTTAATGTTGAAAAATCAATTCTGTCCTTTACTGCATAGCTATGGAAATAGTGGAGTGATGTTGCTTGCCTTTCCTGCCTCATGTATCTTGGCTTCACTGTTAGATCAATGTTATCCCCAACAATTTTGAATCCTGTCCATTGCTCTGTTCCAAGATCCAAAGTATTATCATCAGGATCTGAATTAGGTACATCAGGCTCATCTATTTTACAGCAGCCTTCCTCCTCTGATCCACTCTCTGTATCATTGTCTGTCTCAGTCCCTCCTGCACATGCGTCATCGATATCAGTACCTAGCTTTGAGCTAACATCATCATCAGAACCAGAAGTAGAAGTACTGATGCTGCCTTCATCGACATCAACATAAGCATGGTATGTCAAAGGGACTCCCTATTGTTGATATAGGTAAACATTTAGGAATTGCACAGGACCCTAGACTAACAGAAACAGCATGCAAAGTTAACCTGAAATAGCATTGTCTTTTCTATACTTGCTTTCCACTCAAATACTTCTTTATCAAAATCCTCACCAAGCTCATTGATAAGTGACAACGTTCGACTATACGATAAGCAGACACACAACCTTTGCAATCGAATGTAGACCTGTATATGAAGGTGGGGTGTTTATTATGTGAGGAACTGAGAATAGTTGCATACACTTACTTTTTTGCTAGCATGTCCCATGTAGAGAATGAGGGATACCATTCTTTGGATAATACATGCATGGTTCCATTGACCCTTCATTACAACACCCATTGCTGAAACAAACGCATAATTATGTTCCTCATTGGTGATGCAAGTCTCATGGCCAACAATTGAGGACATGAAAAATAAGTTACTTTAGGATGATCATATTAAAATTCTGATTTCACCAATAAATTTTCCCGATTTTTTTATGATTTATCGTACTTTCACAATGGCTAATTATTAATTAAAATTTTTATTTACAACAACACATTATTTTTATGACTGCCTCATAGTAGGTAGCTAATAAAAAGATAAGTCCTGTATTTTTGGATTGTAAAACTCTAGTTTTGTAGCTCAAAACCTAAATACAATATACGCATGCGCAAAATGAATTGACTGCTTTACTCGTACCCAGACTACGCGACGCAATATTACGTTATTCCGAAGTTCAAACTTATGATCCTCCCTCGAGCTAGTCAAAACTATTAGGACCTTCCGTAAGCTATGAAGTGAATGTGTATACTTTGTATGGCTTGCAAGGGTGCTCTGAAAAAAAAAAGTGGTAGTGTGGCCTACATTGCGCAAGTGTTAAGGTCTTGTAGGTGTTCTAGTTAGGCACAGCCTGACCTTCGCGTTTAGGCGGAAACGTTCCGCATACCACTTTCCGTCAAAATGAGAAGGTCGTGCTACGCCCAAATAGCTTTTCCAAGAAAGAGTGAGAGTTTTAAGCAATTTAAAAGCAAAATAGTTCCTGTGCGTGTGGTTTTTGTAAAGGGTTAATCAACTAAGTAGGGTAGCAAAAGTGGGTGTGGTGTTTGTAAAAGTTTAAAGGGTTAATCAACTGAGCCCCTAAAAAGAGCTCTGTGGGTGTGGTCTTTGTAAGAGTGTCAGGGGTTAAATGAATTTAGCAGAGAAAGAGCCCTGAGGGTATGGTGTACTTTTGTAAGAGTGTCGGGGGTTCAGGTATGTAGCCGGGAGAAAGAGCCCTGTGGGTGGAGTATACTTTTATAAGAGTGCCAGGAGTTAAAGCCCATGGCCTAGAGAAACAGCCCTGTGAGTGGAGTATACTTTTATAAGAGTGTCAGGGGTTAAGGCATAGCCAAGAGAAACAGCCTTGTGTGTGTGGTGTGCTTTTATAAGAGTGTCATGGGTTAAGGCACGTAGCCGAGAGAAAACAGCCCTGCGCATGTGGTGTACTTTTATAAGAGTGGCAGGGGTTGAGGCACACAGTCGAAAGAAAGAGCCCTGTGGGTGTGGTGTGCATTGATAAGAGTGGCAGGGGTTAAGGCATAGCCGAGAGAAAAAGCACTATGGGTGGAGTATACTTTTTAAAGTGTGTCTGTGGTTAAGGCATGTAGCCGAGAGAAACACCCCTGTGTGTGTGGTGTGCTTTTATAAGAGTGGCAGGGGTTAAAGCATGTAGCTGAGAGAAACAGCCCTGTGGGTGGAGTATACTTTTATAAGAGTGTCAGGGGTTAAAGCATGTAGCCGAGAGAAACACCTCTGTGTGTGTGGTGTGCTTTTATAAGAGTGACAGGGGTTGAGGCACGCAGCCGAGAGAAAGAGCCCTGTGTATATGGTGTACTTTTTTAAGAGTGTCAGGGGTTAAAGCATAGCTGAGAGAAACAGCACTATGGGTGGAGTATACTTTTATAAGAGTGACTGGAGTTAAAGCCCATGGCCAAGAGAAACAGCCCTGTGGGTGGAGTATGCTTTTATAAGAGTGTCAGGGGTTAAGGCATAGCCGAGAGAAACAGCCTTGTGTGTGTGATGTGCTTTTATAAGAGTAGCAAGGGTTAAGGCATAGCCGAGACAAACAGCACTATGGGCGGAGTATACTTTTTAAAAAGTGTCTGTGGTTAAGGCATAGCCGAGAGAAACACCCCTGTGTGTGTGGTGTGCTTTTATAAGAGTGGCAGGGGTTGAGGCACGCAGCCGAGAGAAAGAGCCCTGTGTATATGGTGTACTTTTTTAAGAGTGTCAGGGGTTAAGGCATAGCTGAGAGAAACAGCACTATTTGTGAAGTATACCTTTTTAAGAGTGTCAGGGGTTAAGGCAAAGCCGAGAGAAAGAGCCCTGTGGGTAGAGTATACTTTTATAAGAGTGCATGGAGTTAAAGCCCATGGCCAAGAGAAACAGCCCTGTGGGTGGAGTATACTTTTATAAGAGTGTCAGGGATTAAGGCATAGCCGAGAGAAACAGCCTTGTGTGTGTGATGTGCTTTTATAAGAGTAGCAGGGGTTGAGGCACACAGCCCTAAGAAAGAGCCTTGTGGGTGTGGTGTGCATTGATAAGAGTGTCAGGGGTTAAGGCATAGAGAAACAGCACTATTTGTGAAGTATACCTTTTTAAGAGTGTCAGGGGTTAAGGCATAGCCGAGAGAAAGAGCCCTGTGAGTGGAGTATACTTTTATAAGAGTGCATGGAGTTAAAGCCCATGGCCAAGAGAAACAGCACTATGGGTGGAGTATACTTTTTTAAGAGTGTCTGTGGTTAAGGCATAGCCAAGAGAAACAGCCTTGTGTGTGTGATGTGCTTTTATAAGAGTAGCAGGGGTTGAGGCACACAGCCCTAAGAAAGAGCCCTGTGGGTGTGGTGTGCATTGATAAGAGTGTCAGGGGTTAAGGCATAGAGAAACAGCACTATTTGTGAAGTATACCTTTTTAAGAGTGTCAGGGGTTAAGGCATAGCCGAGAGAAAGAGCCCTGTGGGTGGAGTATACTTTTATAAGAGTGCATGGAGTTAAAGCCCATGGCCAAGAGAAACAGCACTATGGGTGGAGTATACTTTTTTAAGAGTGTCTGTGGTTAAGGCATAGCCAAGAGAAACACCCCTGTGTGTGTGGTGTGCTTTTATAAGAGTGGCAGGGGTTGAGGCACGCAGCCGAGAGAAAGAGCCCTGTGTATATGGTGTACTTTTTTAAGAGTGTCAGGGGTTAAGGCATAGCTGAGAGAAACAGCACTATTTGTGAAGTATACCTTTTTAAGAGTGTCAGGGGTTAAGGCATAGCCGAGAGAAAGCGCTCTGTGGGTGGAGTATACTTTTATAAGAGTGCATGGAGTTAAAGCCCATGGCCAAGAGAAACAGCACTATGGGTGGAGTATACTTTTTTAAGAGTGTCTGTGGTTAAGGCATAGCCAAGAGAAACACCCCTGTGTGTGTGGTGTGCTTTTATAAGAGTGGCAGGGGTTGAGGCACGCAGCCGAGAGAAAGAGCCCTGTGTATATGGTGTACTTTTTTAAGAGTGTCAGGGGTTAAGGCATAGCTGAGAGAAACAGCATTATTTGTGAAGTATACCTTTTTAAGAGTGTCAGGGGTTAAGGCATAGCCGAGAGAAAGAGCCCTGTGGGTGGAGTATACTTTTATAAGAGTGCATGGAGTTAAAGCCCATGGCCAAGAGAAACAGCACTATGGGTGGAGTATACTTTTTTAAGAGCGTCTGTGGTTAAGGCATAGCCAAGAGAAACACCCCTGTGTGTGTGGTGTGCTTTTATAAGAGTGGCAGGGGTTGAGGCACGCAGCCGAGAGAAAGAGCCCTGTGTATATGGTGTACTTTTTTAAGAGTGTCAGGGGTTAAGGCATAGCTGAGAGAAACAGCACTATTTGTGAAGTATACCTTTTTAAGAGTGTCAGGGGTTAAGGCAAAGCCGAGATAGAGCCCTGTGGGTAGAGTATACTTTTATAAGAGTGCATGGAGTTAAAGCCCATGGCCAAGAGAAACAGCCCTGTGGGTGGAGTATACTTTTATAAGAGTGTCAGGGATTAAGGCATAGCCGAGAGAAACAGCCTTGTGTGTGTGATGTGCTTTTATAAGAGTAGCAGGGGTTGAGGCACACAGCCGAAAGAAAGAGCCCTGTGGGTGTGGTGTGCATTGATAAGAGTGGCAGGGGTTAAGGCATAGCCGAGAGAAACAGCCTTGTGTGTGTGATGTGCTTTTATAAGAGTAGCAGGGGTTGAGGCACACAGCCGAAAGAAAGAGCCCTGTGGGTGTGGTGTGCATTGATAAGAGTGGCAGGGGTTAAGGCATAGCCGAGAGAAACAGCCTTGTGTGTGTGATGTGCTTTTATAAGAGTAGCAGGGGTTGAGGCACACAGCCGAAAGAAAGAGCCCTGTGGGTGTGGTGTGCATTGATAAGAGTGGCAGGGGTTAAGGCATAGCCGAGAGAAACAGCACTATGGGCGGAGTATACTTTTTTAAGAGTGTCTGTGGTTAAGGCATAGCCGAGAGAAACACCCCTGTGTGTGTGTGGTGTGCTTTTATAAGAGTGGCAGGGGTTGAGGCACGCAGCCGAGAGAAAGAGCCCTGTGTATATGGTGTACTTTTTTAAGAGTGTCAGGGGTTAAGGCATAGGTGAGAGAAACAGCACTATGGGTGAAGTTTACCTTTTTAAGAGTGTCAGGGGTTAAGGCATAGCCGAGAGAAAGAGCCCCTGTGGGTGGAGTATACTTTTGTAAGAGTGCCTGGAGTTAAAGCCCATGGTCAAGAGAAACAGCCCTGTGGGTGGAGTATACTTCTATAAGAGTGTCGGGGGTTAAAGCATAGCCGAGAGAAACAGCCTTGTGTGTGTGATGTGCTTTTATAAGAGTAGCAGGGGTTGAGGCACACAGCCGAAAGAAAGAGCCCTGTGGGTGTTGTGTGCATTGATAAGAGTGGCAGGGGTTAAGGCATAGCTGAGAGAAACAGCACTGTGGATGAAGTATACCTTTTTAAGAGTGTCAGGGGTTAAGGCATAGCCGAGAGAAAGAGCCCTGTGGGTGGAGTATACTTTTATAAGAGTGCATGGAGTTAAAGCCCATGGCCAAGAGAAACAGCCCTGTGGGTGGAGTATACTTTTATAAGAGTGTCAGGGGTTAAGGCATAGCCGAGAGAAACAGCCTTGTGTGTGTGATGTGCTTTTATAAGAGTAGCAGGGGTTAAGGCATAGCCGAGAGAAACAGCACTATGGGCGGAGTATACTTTTTTAAGAGTGTCTGTGGTTTAGGCATAGCCGAGAGAAACACCCCTGTGTGTGTGGTGTGCTTCTATAAGAGTGTCAGGGGTTAAGGCACATAGCCAAGAGAAACAGTCCTGTGTGTGTGGTGTGCTTTTACAAGAGTGTCATGGGTTCGGCATGTAGCCGAGAGAAAGAGCCTTGTGGGTGGAGTATACTTTTATAAGAGTGTCAGGGGTTAAGGCATGTATCCGAGAGAAAGAGCCTTGTGGGTGGAGTATATATTTTTAACAGTGTCATGGGTTAAGGCACATAGCCGAGAGAAACAGGCCTGTGTGTGTGGTGTGCTTTTATAAGAGTGTCAGGTGTTAAGGCATGTATCCGAGAGAAAGAGTCCTGTGGGTGTGATGTGCTTTTATAAGAGTGGCATAGGTTAAGTCATAGCCAAGAGAAAGAGCCTTGTGGGTGGAGTATACTTTTTTTAACAGTGTCAGGGGTTAAGGCATGTAGCCAAGAGAAATAGACTTGTGTGTGGGGTGTGCTTTTATATGAGTGTCAGGGTGTGAGGCACCTAGCCGAGAGAAACAGCCCTGTGGGTATGGTTATTTTTTAAGAGTGTCAGGGGTTAAGGCATAGCCGAGAGAAAGAGCCCTGTGGGTGGAGTATACTTTTATAAGAGTGCATGGAGTTAAAGCCCATGGCCAAGAGAAACAGCACTATGGGTGGAGTATACTTTTTTAAGAGTGTCTGTGGTTAAGGCATAGCCAAGAGAAACACCCCTGTGTGTGTGGTGTGCTTTTATAAGAGTGGCAGGGGTTGAGGCACGCAGCCGAGAGAAAGAGCCCTGTGTATATGGTGTACTTTTTTAAGAGTGTCAGGGGTTAAGGCATAGCTGAGAGAAACAGCACTATTTGTGAAGTATACCTTTTTAAGAGTGTCAGGGGTTAAGGCATAGCCGAGAGAAAGCGCTCTGTGGGTGGAGTATACTTTTATAAGAGTGCATGGAGTTAAAGCCCATGGCCAAGAGAAACAGCACTATGGGTGGAGTATACTTTTTTAAGAGTGTCTGTGGTTAAGGCATAGCCAAGAGAAACACCCCTGTGTGTGTGGTGTGCTTTTATAAGAGTGGCAGGGGTTGAGGCACGCAGCCGAGAGAAAGAGCCCTGTGTATATGGTGTACTTTTTTAAGAGTGTCAGGGGTTAAGGCATAGGTGAGAGAAACAGCACTATGGGTGAAGTTTACCTTTTTAAGAGTGTCAGGGGTTAAGGCATAGCCGAGAGAAAGAGCCCTGTGGGTGGAGTATACTTTTGTAAGAGTGCCTGGAGTTAAAGCCCATGGCCAAGAGAAACAGCCCTGTGGGTGGAGTATACTTCTATAAGAGTGTCGGGGGTTAAAGCATAGCCGAGAGAAACAGCCTTGTGTGTGTGATGTGCTTTTATAAGAGTAGCAGGGGTTGAGGCACACAGCCGAAAGAAAGAGCCCTGTGGGTGTTGTGTGCATTGATAAGAGTGGCAGGGGTTAAGGCATAGCTGAGAGAAACAGCACTGTGGATGAAGTATACCTTTTTAAGAGTGTCAGGGGTTAAGGCATAGCCGAGAGAAAGAGCCCTGTGGGTGGAGTATACTTTTATAAGAGTGCATGGAGTTAAAGCCCATGGCCAAGAGAAACAGCCCTGTGGGTGGAGTATACTTTTATAAGAGTGTCAGGGGTTAAGGCATAGCCGAGAGAAACAGCCTTGTGTGTGTGATGTGCTTTTATAAGAGTAGCAGGGGTTAAGGCATAGCCGAGAGAAACAGCACTATGGGCGGAGTATACTTTTTTAAGAGTGTCTGTGGTTTAGGCATAGCCGAGAGAAACACCCCTGTGTGTGTGGTGTGCTTTTATAAGAGTGTCAGGGGTTAAGGCACATAGCCAAGAGAAACAGTCCTGTGTGTGTGGTGTGCTTTTACAAGAGTGTCATGGGTTCGGCATGTAGCCGAGAGAAAGAGCCTTGTGGGTGGAGTATACTTTTATAAGAGTGTCAGGGGTTAAGGCATGTATCCGAGAGAAAGAGCCTTGTGGGTGGAGTATATATTTTTAGCAGTGTCATGGGTTAAGGCACATAGCCGAGAGAAACAGGCCTGTGTGTGTGGTGTGCTTTTATAAGAGTGTCAGGTGTTAAGGCATGTATCCGAGAGAAAGAGTCCTGTGGGTGTGATGTGCTTTTATAAGAGTGGCATAGGTTAAGTCATAGCCAAGAGAAAGAGCCTTGTGGGTGGAGTATACTTTTTTAACAGTGTCAGGGGTTAAGGCATGTAGCCAAGAGAAATAGACTTGTGTGTGGGGTGTGCTTTTATATGAGTGTCAGGGTGTGAGGCACGCAGCCCTGTGGGTATGGTTATTTTTTAAGAGTGTCAGGGGTTAAGGCATAGCCGAGAGAAACAGCACTATGGGTGGAGAATACCTTTTTAAGTTAGAGTGTCAGGGGTTAAGGCTCTTAGCTGAGAGAAAGAGCCCTGTGAAATGTTCAGTAAGAGCCATAACACGTAGCATATTTGGAGAGGTGGGACAAACAGAACATGCACATTAGTAGGTTAAAATTGTTTGCCCTTTGTACTGTACAACTACCATGTCAGTGGTATCATATCATGTGAGCAGACAAAAATATACATCCTGTGGTTTAGTGAGAACACCATGTACCATATTCATATAGTACTGTGTATGTGTTGCAGCTGTTCATTTATCAGATTGTGACGCTTGTGGTTTGGGGATGTTATAGCAGGTTGAAATAAGGTCTTATTTTGGACTTCTGGATGGATAACACATTGTGTGTATTGTGTGCTTGTGTGTGTTTTGTTAGTGGCACTGGTTGTATGTTCTATCCTCCTACCCCCTCAATAGGCTCCAATGTGACCTTCTCATTGAATGAGTGGATGGTTCAGCTATCATGTGCTCATCACGTATTATTGACTTTGCGAACTATTCTGATACGTGTACATGTAGTATGATTCTTGTGAAGTTGCATTTGTTATGTTATGCATTTGTTATCACAGTTGTCCAATGTGTTGTTTTAGTGTTGTTCGAATGACATTTGTTGTAATAGAAAGACTCTCAGCTTGCACAGCACATCCAGGTTTCATTATGGCATATACAATGTAGGTGTTTACATGAAGCTACAGTTAGATTCATTATCCACATCATACTGTACCTACTGGATTTGGTATGTTTAATATTTAGATAGCAACAAAAGAGCAATGGTGTTGATATCCATCACGTGACTCCAACAGTGCAATTTGATTGCTTTCCTTTAATCGTTAAACATTCCGAACACCCGTCACATTCACTAATAGGATGGAGTCATACTAAACAGTGTCAAGAGGACGATGATGTAATTTACCGGTATCAGTTGACAATTGTACATAAACAGGTTACATACATGTATACAAATTCAGTTTTTGAGTCATATCAGCGAGGCTCTCGCCACGTTTTGGGCGCCGGCGGCGGAAGAGGCATTTCTTTAATTTTCTTTTAAAATCACGGTCGCACAAGCTGGCAATTTCTTTTTCCTTTCGTTCCCTTTGGTTAGTATAGTTTTTTCTGCTCCAAGTTTTCGAGTTAGTAGCTATGCTGCATGTGTTCTTCTTAGGCGTGCGATTGAGATATATTAACAATATTATAGAATGATTATACCCACCAAGGTAGTCTCGGCCCCAGACCTAGCGGACATGGATTGCGTCACTGCTAAGTGATATGGCTTATCATCCAGTGGAGAGAATAGTAACGTCAAGACGAAAGGTATAAAAGATTTATATATAGTAATGAAAGCTCCATCATTATTCCGTACCAAGGGTGCTCAAATGGAATTTCTGGTACTGTGGAAAGGATGGCCCGTCGAGGATGCTTCGTGGGTGAATCAGAGAGACGTTACACCCTATCTTTTAAAGTATGAATTATATCATATCTTATGTATGTTAAATATGATAATCTTACTTTTAGGACATTTAGTGCCCCTAAACCATCATCCCGCGTGATTCAAAACAGTGTCAGCCGAATGATGTCGAATGTCCAGCTATCCCTCTCCACAGGAACCAGCCGTAAAAGATTTATATCTTTTGAATTCCGTAGTGACGTCTACCAATTTTTGTTTCGACACAAAGGTGTTACTAGAATGGACACAAAAAAAGGATACAAATCTTTTAATTCGGAAGATTTCAATCCTCTCTATTTTACACCTGGTTGGGACACAGTTTTTGATCACCTAGGAGATGGCTGTCAGATTCATTTCCCAGTGGAAATGAAATGGGCAACAAGGTGGTCAAAAAAACTATATGATAAAGAGGAAGATGGCACCTTAAAGTTAAAAAAGAGATACTTTGTGGAAAAAGTGTACTTGCGACTTGTGAAGTGTATTGTTTGATATATAACTATGTGTAATATATACCATTGAATGATCATGATTTGAAAATAACCACATATAAGAAATTTGTGCATACAGGTACAAAAAAATCAGTGTTAAGTTGTATGCTTGGTTCTTTTGATCACCTCCAGGACGTCTTGATCTATCTTTGCAGAGCATGATGCAAACAGACATTACTGGCAAGCCCATGAAGTGCAATGATCCCTTATCGTTGTCTGATTTATGTCATCATTTCTCATAATTATGAGATCAGAATCAAAGACCAGTGTACATCTGCACACTGCTACAACATAATGGATATCATATCCATGCATGCATATACATGTAGAGCAACAACATGTATACCTGACTTCTGAGACTGCTGTTGACAGTGTAGTGATTTTAGGTCTCATGATAACTTTCCTTTGGGTAAACATGAACTCTGCAGCTGCCGTCTGCCACATCAGGATGATAAGGCAGGTGATGCTGCAATGAATAAATTGTGGAATTGCTAATATGTTGCGTAAGGTCTGCATGCATGACCTCAATATACAAGCCAGCATGTGTGTACCTTTCACAGCCAAAATACTTCTTGCATCCATACATCTCCACCTCCAGTCTCCTGAGCTTAATACTAGGCCCTGACCCATCAGCCAATGGAGGTACATATTGGTCCAAGGGAACCTGGAGATGAAAGGGGGAGGTGGAGGAGGACCTCGTGTCTGGTGCATGCATTAATGCATATGAATGTAGAAGAGGCATGGGTTGCATTGTGTGCATATAAATGTGCAGATAATAGAGTTGGTGGTAATAGTTTGTAAAAAGTGTGCATGCTTGAGTTTTTGTTAACTTCCCTGTGAGTGGATTTTTGCTCTAGGCTTTGTTGTGTCCTATTACAGCTGCTCCTCATGAGACACTGCATGCAATGAATATAATGTGGTCATATTGTGTATGGATCAGCAGCTGGCATACTGACCTTGCTTCACATCCTTTTCATAGCTTCTCATATTTGAGATCTGCACGCTTTCTTGCTTTCCTAGCAGCAGAATGTTCAGTGTACTGCTTAGTGTATGCTTATATGGCTGTGTACAGTATAGGGAAGATTGGGTTGCAAAGTTCTTCTCCAAAAGTCATACTGCAATGAATACGAATAACTCTATAGACATCAATACTGGCTTACGGATATGTTTTGCTGAGTTTGTTTTAGCTATCTCAAGGCAGCAATTAATACTTCAAAGCTTCTCGAATTTGAGATCTGGTTTCCTGTATCCCTCCTTCATGCCAATATTCTGCAGAATGTTTGGTGTACTGCCTCTTCTCTCTTGCATATTTTTGCAGTAACTCCAGCCTGTGCTCAGCCATCATAATTTCTGCAGGAGCATCCCAACGATTGCTTGAAAAATAGTTTCGTTTGGAGTCATCGTTGTGCTTCTCAACGCCTAAATAACGGGTGTATTAGGTGCAGATGGATGATAACATTAAAATTACCTTGACAAGAGAATTGTTTAACGTTTCCAAACCGCCGTATGGCATCGGGTACATGGTAAACCATTGCATGCATGTAAGGTGTTATAAATTTCTTTTGGTGTCCTTCACTTTTGATCTTGAGAAAGAGTTCAACCCACCTCTTACCCTGAAATGATGCTGAACTGGTCACAAGGATTTTATCTGTATGAATTTACTTTCAAATGTATGTCATCTGCAGCATTTGGTGGAAGTGCTTCACTAGATATGAGGTTGTATAAAGCTTCAAAATCCTTTTAGGAATAAAACAACATATAATTATTATTATTTTAAAAACATTTGTACTGGCTTATAATTGAATACAACACAATTCCATACAATACAACAACTGTGTCCAATTGTGTTCACACATAAACTTGGTGCTTGGAAAGAAATGTCCTTTCAATCACAAAGTCTTGAGTCTAGGCGTGAGCATAGAGGCCAACTAAAAAGGTCTACTCAGAGCTCCTCTTAGAGGTTTTACTTAGCTTTGTCCGCCAGCTGGACCGAATGGCCTAGCATGTGACATGATGAGGGAGAAAGAAAGAAGAATGGTATGTACCAGTTATGCGGCAGTTCACAAGGAATTCTGGAAGGAGAGGAGTGTGTGAATGGGGGGAGGGGGGAGGAAGGAAGCAAAGGAGGATACAGAGGATGGGCAGGAGTAATTTTTGTAACGTATAGATCCAGAATGGCATGCAACATGCTAATGCATATACAAATATACACATAAACATATACACATACAACTGAATACATGCACACACATGCACACACATACACAACATGCTAATGCATATACAAATATACACATAAACATATACACATACAACTGAATACATGCACACACATGCACACACATACACATGGACACATACACATACACTGTTAATTAGTGTGAATTTTCAGCAGGATCTGAAGACGTTATTATCCTTTCAGATCAAACCAGGCCACAGGAAGCAATGCCTTGTGATATATAGTCAGCACTGATCTAACAGCACAATGTGTACATTGCTAATAAGCACCCTTCACCCACACTCCGTCACCACTGTACCCTCCACCCACCTTCCATCACCACTGCACCCTTCACACACACTCCGTCACCACTGTACCCTCCACCCACCCTCCATCACCACTGCACCCTTCACCCACACTCCGTCACCACTGTACCCTCCACCCACCTTCCATCACCACTGCACCCTTCACACACACTCTGTCACCACTGTACCCTCCACCCACCCTCCATCACCACTGCACCCTTCACCCACACTCCGTCACCACTGTACCCTCCACCCACCCTCCATCACCACTGCACCCTTCACACACACTCTGTCACCACTGTACCCTCCACCCACCCTCCATCACCACTGCACCCTTCACCCACACTCCGTCACCACTGTACCCTCCCCCACCCTCCATCACCGCTGTACCCTCCACCCACCCTCCATCACCACTGTACTCTCCACCCACCCTGTACTCTCCACCCACTCTCTACTCTCCACCCACCCTTCACCCACCCTGTACTCTCCTCCAACCAGCCTCCATCACCACTGTACCCTCCACCCACCCTCCATCACCACTGTACCCTCCACCCACCCTCCATCAACACTGTTCTCCACCCACCCACCATCACCAATTCCCTCTACCCACCCTGCACTCTCCACCCACCCTCTACCCTCCATCCACCCTCCATCACACTATAATCTCCACCCGCCTTCCATCACCACTCCCTCTACCCACCCTGTACTCTCCACACACCCTCCATCACCACTGTACCCTCCGCCCACCCTTCATCACCACTGTACCCTTTGATCACCAAATGTACCCTCCATCAACAACTGTCTGCATCTAAATTAACCTAATTGTATCAAGTACTACTATTAAGCTTGTGCAAGCAAACATACCTTGAAATGCAGTAAAGCTTTACCATTGACTCTGTAAGTCCTTATCAGCTAGCTTGAGCCAAAGGTTTGTAGTAACGCATTTAGGTTAGATATAACAAGGCCTGCTGTCCTCAAGTTACTAGTATTCTGCAGTTAGGAAGAAGAGCAGAGCAAATATTTAGCTTTGTCCTGAGTGGTATATATACACTGTAATAGTTCTTCAGATGTACTACAGTACGGGAAATTGTAAAGCGACCTCTTCACGCGCGCGAAACGGTTTATAAGGCCACACCCACTGGCTAGCTCGACTGCTAATCATCTTACCGAATCGTTTACAAAGGAATGGTTCATACAGCAAAAATATGGCGTATAAAACACCACGCATCTTGGTTATGTCGACGTCACACCGACGAGACACCGTTCCACCCAGCTAGCTATGTCGATGCGGATCAGCTATAAATAAATATTAATTTTTGCGCACGTCACGTCCTGACTATAGCTCGACCCAAAACTTTAGTTGGCCTAGCTAGTGGCTCGAGGAGTGGACAGTATATTATCAATCCAAGATACAGCGCTATAGCCTAGAACTGCGTCATTTGTACGGTTGTACACAAGTTGCAACGCGATGTCGCTTTACTGAAGCTAGCTATCGATTCATGCATGTTGGTCTGATCACAGCTAGTACAACTACAGTCCAGAGTGTGTCATGTTCGCATGCGCGCCTCGTACGCCCTACGTTTACTCCTGATGGTGCTTGGTGCCATTCCAGGCAGAAACCGCCATGCAACAGTGACGTAGCATGAATGACATCATACATTTGTCCACATTTTACAGTGGGGTGCACAAAATTGCCTGAGGAAACTTTTGCGTAGGGGGCAAAATTATACTAATTGTGCCTAAAAATGTCTAGGTGGTTCAGGTTTTATAAACCACTCGGTAGACTTGAACTTTCGGTCTGCGTGATTGGAAAAAAATTGAAGAAACATAACAATTTCATGTTCCACGTACTAAGGTATGTAGAGAACTCAAAACGGTGTAGGGAAATGCGTAGCTACGCAGGGCCTAGGCCCTACCAGCCAAGATCAGAATAATAGTATGATACCCACTTTTGAAGTAATTGATCTAATATGGGCTCGAGCCTCGACTCGAGTTGTGAACGTTCAAATTTCAGTACACGAGTATGACCGTGATTATGACGCGGGAAAAGCAATGTATTAGACTGACAGATTTGCTTCCCAGGGAAAAAACAGAAGAATTTATGTTGATGTAAATTCACTGTTGGTAACAAAGTGATCTATAGAACATCCTTTTTTTTTTTTTTAAACAGAATGATATGCATGGCTCTCGAAAGATTCTGACCCACCCCCCCCCCCCCCCCCCCCCCCCCCCCCCCCCCCTTTGCATGCCCTACCATCAATACTACCATGGCTACTGCTATTGAGTGGTCGATCATTCAGCCCATCCGTCATCCTACCTTGAGAGAGCATTGAACAGCATCAAAACTTGTTGGGCGTAGCCAAACTACATTGAAGCTGTTTAAGCAGTGAGAAAGTTAGGGTTTAGGGTTCGCAACGCATCGAAGACAAACTCGAATCCGATCTCAATATCCAACCATCTTGTAAGAAAACGTTTTTAAATAAAAAGCCAATACTTGTAGTATAGTAGCATCTGGACTATAGTATTCCCCCAAAGCAACCTAAACCTACCTACATTCACATCATTTATGTAAGTCTGGGGACCCGAAAGGTGGTCCAAGGTACATTTGTAACTCCTACACCCTTAGTCTGGGGACCAGATACCTGGCAGTCTGGTCCCCAGACCCCCCCCCCCCCCCCCCCCCCCCCCCTTATCCCGGGCAGGTGCATATGGATGCCTACAGTCTACAGCCATGCAGTGATGTTGAAATTTGACAGCACGGCCATATAATATACTGGAACCATCCACATGCATGTACATGTACAGAGTACAAACTTGAAGACAGACCAACAGCCATTGAGTATTCCCTGATGTTGAGTGTACTACATTAGACATCCTCCAATTCAATACACACTACTGTAGAGGTCTACAGTGAAAACAGTGACATCTCATGCACTGAAGGGGCGTTTGCAACCACAACTGATAGTACAAAGGCTTTGATATCACAACTCAATAATATTGTGGTGGTGATAATATTATCCATTTACAAACTCTTATCTTGATGGCTGCTGACAGGATACCACTGTGCTTCCCTGAAAAACAGATGCACATAAAAAGTTTGCCTTACAGATGTGTGCTCTTCTTACCTATGTGGCCTCAATATTATACAGATCATTGAAAAGGTTGCTCAGTTGTCTGCTACTTCTGATCCTGTTTCAGGTCATGCTAAATCTGTGGTGTAAAGACAGAGCCTGCTACATCTTGAATGTCAAAACAGCAACATCCAGTTTACTAAATTCACTGTAATTTGTTTATCTAGCATGTGACTTGCTGGGGCCTGTCTAGCCTGGAATACCCCCTTCACTTGGCTAGCCCAGGTTGGTCTAGTGGCCCAACTAGCACCTCCAGCATGCAACTAGTGTATGTGGGGGTGGAGGGGGAGGAGCCAGTGCTCATGCCTCTCGCAAACACAAGTCCAAAGGGTACTCTGCCTTAGTCTTGGTCCCAGACCCAGTCCACCACAGCAGCAGATGGATTATATCACTGCTAGTTTGAGTGTAGTGGTGATGTACTCCATCTGGTGCTGTAGTGAACTTAGCCTGGGATACATGTAGGTACAACTCCTGCTTGGCCCCTTCTTGTCCATGGCTATAGGTCAAAATCACAAAGCATGGCATTTAGTTTATAGCTATGTAACAGGGAAGTAAGGACATCTATGTACATGTACAGTATTTTCACACCAATTGTTTGAGACCATATTCACTATATTTCACAAATGTAATGGTTTCTTTTTAGTAAAGGAGGAGTTTGTGTATTGAAGGAGCTTTGGAACCCAAACTTTCAACAGGCCATGCGGCTGAAATGACTGCATAAATTAAAAATGGTGGCATTATAATAATATTTACGTATGGGGCTTGGCAACAACTGTGAACAAGAGTTCTTCACACATCTTGAATTGCATATCATTATATACAAACTTTGTTAATAGTTTGTTGCAACTACGCACATGCACAGCTTGATGTTAATAACACTAAGTTAACAAACTATCGATCACTTGCTCTCTTGTAATGGCGACCTCAATGTCAGCACTCTCGGGATCGGTTCAGATTTCACCTAAACATATCCTTTTCCTCTCAACAGGAAAAGGAACCATTTGAGAGTAGGTTTGAAGCAGCCATGGTCCTCGTTGTACCTGGTGTCAAGCGGAATGCGACTATCATGTGTTGTTAGACCGTGTATTGACACAACCTGAGAGTGTCCCAGCATCAAGGATACCCAGTTCTGGAAATGAAATGATGTTGGACTCTGCAGGTTCGTTAGATACTATAGTATGTATTGTTTGAAAAAAATTTAACAAAAAAAATTTAAACACCAATGCCTACTTTGGAGCTGGTAGCTCCAATGAGCCCATCTGGTTGGATGATGTCAATTGCCTTGATACAGAGACCAACGTGGGACAGTGCCTGAGTGGAGGATGGGGTATCCACAACTGCGTGCACTTGGAAGATGCTGGAGTGAGGTCTTCTGGTGAACTGTGTGACATGGTAGAGGATCATGTATGTGTATGTGTGTGCACAATATATGCTTGTGTGTGTGCATGTGTGGTCACATGTGTCTGTATACACCACACTGCATGGTGAGATGATCAGTGTGTAAATACAGTGTACATGTACACTGTACAATGACATGTATGTGTTCATGTTGCAGCATGTTTCTCTCTGTTGTAGCAGTACTCGTACACCTGTGCATGTGATGATGTGGTGCCTCATCTTCGTCCTCATCAGGTATCCAGCTCTTTAGGCTAGTCAGTGGCCCCACCCCCACTGAAGGCAGGGTGGAGCTGCACTACAATGGCTCCCCATGTGACCAGAAAGGATAGACACTTGAGGTCGCTAGCATCATGTGGATGCTTTAGTGCTTATAGGCTCATGGGTTTGTATTAATGTGTTTGGACATGACACTTCTTTTTTCTCTTCATAATTCCGAGTGTACATTGTACACGTGTTCACGTCTACATTACACTCCAATACATAGATATGGATTTAATTTGTCCATTTCTACTACAATATTGATATCTCCTCACCTCATTCCTACACTTCTTCACTCACTGCAATTTAATAGACCTATCATTGCACATTAAAATTATATGTATCCACACTGTTATGTATTTAGTGGATCGTTATTCATGACCCTGCTGATGTCGGTGGAATAAAATATTGTGGATGCATGGCCTCGAATGCTTTGCCTCCATCGTACATTGCACTAACTTTACTATTGCATGTAACGGTTCAAACGTTGCATCAAAATGATTCTTCACGTGAATACAGAGCGTCAAGACATACAACCACAATAAACTAAAGATTACATTTAACATTCAGTTTCATGAAGAAAATATCCAAGAACACATAAAATATCAGTTTCTATGAATTTTAGTTCATTAAATTAAAAGATAATTTACATTATTAAATCTATTCTTATTTATGAGGTAGCTTCAAATTACTTATCTAAATCAGTTAAATCTGGTAGTAGATCCTTCATTGTTGGACGGCTGGCTGGATCGTCACAGATACACCTCCTTATCATCTTTGCCATTTCTTGCCAGGGTAGTGTGTCAAGCTGCATGGCTTGTAGCTTGTGGTCTGGGAACTGACCAGTGGCCATTTCAAGCAGGAGTATGCCATAACTGTACACATCCATCTTTGGAGACTGCAGCTTGGGATTGAAGGATTCTGGAGCTGCATAGGATGGATTCCCAGGGCCCATGGTTATCACTTTAGACAGGAAGTTAGCAGAGCCATAATCAGACACCTTGGCTTTCCAATTACCTGGTCTGATTGGCTCAAGAAGCACATTTGCACTGCTAACATCTCGATGGATGATAGGGTCAGGCCTCATTAGGTGGAGGTAGTTGAGACCACGGGCCACATCTATACCAATAGTGATCACATGATCATGAGGAATTGACACAATGATACTTCGCAGGTTTGTTGGCATCAGCTCTGTTAGGATGACAGGCTTATTGTCATCCAATGAGGCTCCGATGAACAGCAGGAGGTTGGGATGTCGTACACTAGCTGCCATATGCATCTCTCTGAGAAACAGGTTAACATTGTGTGGAGATATAATTGTATTATGGATGAACTTAGCAGCAACCCTGGCACCACGGAATGTAGCCACTCTCACCTCACCCCACCCTCCCACACCAAGAGGCACTTCACCTGTCTCTTCTATTTCATCTCGTCCCACCCTCCAGGAAGACTTCATATAATCAGGAATTTGCTGATCAGCCCTCGCAGCTCTCTCATCTGCCTGTTGAACTTGTAGTCTTATTTGCTGTTGCATAGCGTCTCTCTGTTGCTTAGTTTCCAGGTGTTCCCTCTCTGCTGTACTTGCTCTTTCTTCTGCCCTTCTAGCTCTCTCATCTGCACGTTGAACTTGTAGTCTTATTTGCTGTTGCATAGCGTCTCTCTGTTGCTTAGTTTCCAGGTGCTCCTTCTCTGCTGTACTTGCTCTTTCTTCTGCCCTTCTAGCTCTCTCATCTGCACGTTGAACTTGTAGTCTCATTTGCTGTTGCATAGCGTCTCTCTGTTGCTTAGTTTCCAGGTGCTCCTTCTCTGTTGTACTTGCTCTTTCTTCTGCTCTTCTAGCTCTCTCATCTGCACGTTGAACTTGTAGTCTCATTTGCTGTTGCATAGCATCTCTCTGTTGCTTAGTTTCTAGGTGCTCCTTCTCTGCTGTACTTGCTCTTTCTTCTGCCCATCTAGCTCTCTCATCTGCACGTTGAACTTGTAGTCTCATTTGCTGTTGCATAGCGTCTCTCTGTTGCTTAGTTTCCAGGTGCTCCTTCTCTGTTGTACTTGCTCTTTCTTCTGCTCTTTTAGCTCTCTCATCTGCACGTTGAACTTGTAGTCTCATTTGCTGTTGCATAGCATCTCTCTGTTGCTTAGTTTCCAGGTGTTCCTTCTCTGCCGTAGTTGCTCTTTCTTCTGCTCTTCTTGCTCTTACACCTGCACGTTGAACTTGTAGTCTCATTTGCTGTTGCATAGCATCTCTCTGTTGCTTAGTTCCCAGGTGTTCCTTCTCTGCCGTAGTTGCTCTTTCTTCTGCTCTTCTAGCTCTCTCATCTGCATTTTGAACTTGCAGCCGTGTTTGCTGTTGCATAGCATCTCTCTGCCGTTTTATTTCTAAGAGTTCTTGTTCAGCCCTTGTCACTCTTTCTTCCGACAGTTGAACTTGCAGTCTGATTTGCTGTTGTAGAGCATCGTAATGTTGCTTAGTTTCCAAGAGTTCTTGTTTTGCTCTCTTGTCTGCTCTTTTAGCTTTCTCATCTGCCTGTTGAAGTAAAGCTTCATAGTGTAGCTTTGTTTCTGAGAGCTCTTGCTCAACCCTTGTTGCTCTCTCTTCTGCTATTCTAGCTCGCTCATTTGCAAGTTGAGCTTGATGTGTAAGAAGCAACTGCAAAAAATAACAATTGTACAACGCTTGTAGAGTGCATCAAATACTTAAATCTCAGGACAGCCAAAGCAGCAATAAGATTTTAAATGCTCCTATCATGTTATGCCTTAAATGTATGAGTCTAGGGATATGATATGCCCAACCATATACATGTACATGTAACTGGTGCAATATGGCCTCAGTGATTGTAAGCAAACTAGCCGGAGTGTTGTACGAATGTAGCAGGTTTATTGACAGTCCCGAGCAAAACGTAAATGTAAGGTTTTATCTGCCTGTATCGCGGTTCATCAGATGTGCACCTCACCTTGTTTTGGTAAGTCTTCAACAACTGAATTGTTTCATTGTGACCTCGCTCCACAGCCAAGTCCAGTGATGTTTTCCCATCCTGAGAATAAAGCATTACATACTTATTTGATACATGTACATGTATGAAGGTGGAGTAGGAGGTACTACATGTATAACAAGGAGCCACATGTACCAGTGTAAGGGAGATACAATGTATGGACATGTGTGACATCCTGTAACCACTGAATACATGTCTACCTACTGTACCTTAGTGGCCTGATTGATATTAGCTCCAGCCTCCAATAGTGTCTTCACTACATCAAGATGTCCTTTCCAACTTGCTGCATTCAATGGACTCCAACCATTCTGCAATACAAATATCATCGTAACCAGAGGCTGGACCGTCATATGAAAGGTGGTTCGTATACTGTTGTATACAGTGTAAGTGTATACACCAGATCACACCCACAACACACCTGCACATCATGGACAAACACACACCATAGATAATAGAATAAATAGATTGGAAACGGTACGCAAAAAAGTGTTGAGCTTTTCTTTAACAGCTAGACATGTCAGAGTCAATCAGAGCTGTCGGGTAGTGGTATTTTCCTGGAGACAAGTAATGTTGTAAATCCCTTCGCGAGTTTTCATACATAGTATGTAGCAGTTAGTGTGGCGTAGGCATGTTTTGGAGTCACAAAGTTACCCACTGTGTAATATGTCTGACTATGATGTGAAAGAAGTGTGCACTTTTCCCTGCAAAATGATGACGATTATATAATATTGAAGTTAATTTATTAATCACAGATGCTTTGTGAGTGGCGTCATCATATTTCTTGTTATGTGTGCGCTATAGAATCCAATGGCTCGCAAGTATTGTTTGAATCGGTCGTGCATAAATGCGGTGAAATATCTCTTCAAAAATAAAAACTAACAATGGTCATTGTCTAAAAGGAAGGCTTACAAAGAAAGTAAGTAATAAGAGCATTGAACTATATATCTACTTCAGATTAGTATTCAACAACTTTCCACAGGGATACATTTGCCACCAAATTGGAGTACATTGTCTTCAATGCAGGAAATTGTATTTTGTAAACCTGAGCATGAAGGCTCCAGCCAGACAGGAGCTAGCGTTGCTAAGTCTGTGACAATAACTGAGGACCTAAGTTGGTCATTGCATATTCATGGCCAGAAGTTGAATGCTAGTAAGTGCAAAGCGTTGTCCTATGTACGGGACAAAGTACCAACCAAAACTGCAATGAGTCAGCTATTAACAATAATAGATAACTTAAGTGTTTCCCCAGAAAATCTGAATTGTCATTTCCTAGCACTAGCAGACTCACACAAGGGAAATTTTCATTCACCACTCAAAGGCACAGCAGCTTTTATAGATTCGTACTTACCTGTTAAGTTTGAAATGTAAAGAACACTACGCTGTAAAGAATGTGAACTATTTAATAGACGTGATGTTTGTAAGCAGTATTGTAATTTATATTCAGTGGTTATGTCAGCAAAAACTAATTCACAAACACACCGTAATATCAAGCCATACCAACATTCCACTACTTACAAACACCTAAACGTCAACGAAGATCAAGAAGGTTGAGAAATGAAATAATGATCAAAAGAAGAGTAGTGGAAAAGTTAAAGTCTTGTTTGAGGGTTGCAACTGAGCAGCAAGGAATTGTCATAGAATAAGCATTTCAAAATGATATATAAAAGATTATGGATGAGAAAAGTCCAGCAGACTCATTCCAGAGCATAATTTGGAATCAGTTATTACAACTAAAAGACAAACAACAAATCAGGTTGCATCCCATGATGATTAACTGGTGTCTTAGCCTGAAGCTTCTAACCTCAGCATCTTATGGTCAAAAAAACATAGTTGCTTTACCATTGAACGAACACTACGAGATTACACTCATTGTTAAGGCTAAAACAGGATTTTGAAATTTTTATGTATGCCAATTTGGGGTGTGCAGAGCCCTAAAAGCTCTGGCACACACAACAAGCAGTGGACACACAACTAGCACTCAGGGTACACAGGCACATCAATGTGGAGGCACACACAACTAGAAATCAGAGGCACAAACAATAAGCATTGCACAGGCACACACAACCATCAATGCAATGCTCTTATATAACATGGTTGCCAAGTATCATTGCTAACAAGAGACCATGGACACTCACACTCTTCTCCCCCTACACCTACGAGACAACCTTACAACCAATACACACATATAGGTATTCATAACCACTAACCTCTAGACACAAGGAATAACAAGTGCAAGAATGTGCAATACAAGGATAAGCCCTAACTACATGTAATAAGCAGAAGCATATGCCATAAAATGCTGGTAAAATCATGAGCTTAAGTACCAGAAACACAGGCCACAAGTAGCAAGTACAAGGATATCCCAACCCATGACAACAATCAGTAACTAGGGCAACTCATACGATACGTCATAGCTAGCAAGTATAAGTAGGGATAACTCAGTACATGGATGATCAGTGACAAGCTCCAAACTGCGTGCTAGGTCTTAACTATCTAGTACATGCAGGAATAACTCATGACTGAGGTAATTCCATTTCCATTCAGGTATGTAGGACAGAATGGCCAATAGACCTACACATCATGATTTTCATGTGCCTGGACCATACATGTAAGTAATGACCTGCATTGTTGTTGTGCTCTTTCGTATACAAATATACACTGTAGTCGATCACATGCACATCATTGCAGCTGGATATGCAACACACCAATGACCAGCACAGCACAGTTGTCATGCAATTACAATACACAAGCATGAATACAACATGACACACCAAACAGCTCCAACACAGTACACATGTACACTAAATGCATGTGAAAGATAAGACATACATATGTTCAAAGCTTTTCTCAAGGTTCATAGCTCAGCATGTTCAATACATGTACAGTACTGTAGCTTTATTTTATATACAATCGACTGTGTTGTACAGGTACAATTGAGGTTCAATGAACATCATGCATGTGTATATGTACCTACAATATTGGCCTGATTGATATTAGCTCCATACATATGCTGTCACACTGTATACAAAGGGTTAGCTGCTCAGCATGTTCAATACATGCACAGTACTATGGCTTTATTATATGTACAAGCCGCCATGTTGTACAGGTATCATAGCTGTTGAATGAACATCATGAATGATGAACCATACAACAGAAGAGGATAGATTTGTTGTAACTAGCAAACTTATCCTTACAAGGTACAAGGTATTTGTGAATATTGTGAGATAACCCTGTACATACATGTATATGTTTGCCCCGCCTTCCCTGTAATTCAATGTATCGATATGACATTCCTGTATAGTACTAGCAAGAACTTCATGTTATGTAACAGTCCAAGGCAAGCTACATGTTGTCAGAATTCTTTAATTCCTGAAGAGCAGGGGTTATATGTATATGTAGATATGTACTACAGGGTCATTCCTAGTCAAATCATCACGCATTATGCCAGCATGTCCTCTGATTTGGCAAAATT
The DNA here is from genome assembly GCA_013339895.1 of Ephydatia muelleri. Lineage (NCBI taxonomy): Eukaryota > Metazoa > Porifera > Demospongiae > Spongillida > Spongillidae > Ephydatia > Ephydatia muelleri. The sequence goes on from JABACO010000007.1 coordinate 7,235,023, forward strand.
CTGTTATGAGTTTGTTAAACAATAATAATAATTGAGACAAATTATTAGATTTACCAGTTATGTTGTTACCAAATACAGGGTGCAATTATTTTCTCATCCAGTTTGTATCTTAAGCCTTAATATCTCTGGCACTAATTTGTTTTGGGTATAAACTAACTACATGGTACTCTCACAACTGGCAAAATTGGGAATTAACTATATTCGAGTAACACATTTTTTCGCATTATGTCAAGCTTAATAACCTAATAGATATTTCATCAATAAGCGTCAAAAGTCCATTATTAATTGAATGTTCATGCTTAAGTTTGTAATCCAAAGACTAACAGGACCATTGAATGTGGCCAAAAATTTTGCCTTTATTTATTTTGCTTATAATTTATTTTTATAATAATACATTTTCAAAAACACAACGGCTACAGCAGGCAAAGCATGAGCCAGCAATGGCATTGTATATTATAAATTGCCTAAATTATTATTATTGTTGAACAAACTCATAGCAAAATTGTGCCAAATCGAACGACATGGTGGCATGAAGCATGATGATTGGATTGGGAATGACATCATGAAAAAACACTCACACACACTGACACACCCACATCTGAAGCTAACAGGTTCATTCCACATGAAATTGTACCACCCTGAATACCTCACCCTCTCATATTGACATCCCACTCTCATATATTATATGCATTACTATTGTGCATACCTATAGCTTACCACCAAGCGCCCAAATGTACTGAAAGGGTAGAAATTCCTTTCTGACCTTTCAGTGCATATGGCCACGCGCGGTGTGTATAAGCTATAGGCATGTATGGAACAAAGTGATACATTGATAAAGTATGCAGCTTGGAAATGAGCCCCTTTGCTCTTACACGCATACACAAAACGTTAGTTAGCTTATAGCTCTTGTCTCTCTCTGTTATGACATCCATTAACACTTGGTGGTTACTGTGTAAACAAACTAAGTACAACAAGGTGAATTCAAAATGAGTCTTTCAACTGGTACACTGTATTACAGTCCAGTGGTTCATCTCTCCATACAAATGACAGGCAAGCGGCTTAGGGATATTAGCAGCTACCCATACTTTTTAAAAAAGGTGAGAAACGGAGGTTGCTATATTTCACTACCTTTTACAGGCTCCTATGTTATGACTGTGCTATTCTGTGTTGGTATATGATTGTGGGAAGCTGCAAGTCATTGAAATAGATCAAAAGTAGTGGGAAAATGGCCAAAGGATGGATAAATAATACATGTAATATTGTGCGTAGGTCATGTTGTGTGCATCATGTGTCAACTGGTGTGGAACACAACTCTTGTGAAGTAAAACCAGAAGAGGAAGAGTGAAAAACGGACAGCTGTTACAACATATGGACAACACACACACCACATGGACACCACACACAACACATGGACACCACACACAACACATGGACACCACACACAACACACATGGACACCACACACAGCACATGGACACCACACACAGCACATAGACACCACACACAGCACATAGACACCACACAAAGCACAGACACCACACACAGCACATGGACACCACACATGTACATACAAACACCACACATGTACATACAAACACCACACATGTACATACAAACACACTCACACCATTGATAATAGAATATGTTAGAACTTTGAAAACTAATACCTGCAAATATCTGCGTTTTCAAGTATTCTTTATTAGCAGTTCCATGACACTGAAATTGGTTTGTGTAGATATTTTTCTCCAATGAAGTTTTATCACCAGAAGGGCATTCCTCACTGCTGGTTTATCACATAATGTGGGCGGAGGGTGTGTGGGCCCATCCGTAAGTCTATGTCAGTTTACAGGCTCCCATTCTATGTGTATAAATACTGTGCTATTCTGTGTTGGTATGTGATTGTGGAGGTGGGTGCAGCACACAATGGACTGGGAAATATAGCTACAGTACAATAGTTATGTTACACAATACATGTACATGTAGTTACATCATGATAAATTACCAGGCTTATGGTATGTGTAAAATGGACTCCAACCATCCTGCAATACGAATGTCATCATAACCAGAGGCTGGACTGTCACGTAAAAAGTGGTTCTGGGTTGAACAATGTCACTGCCACAATGTGTCCCTCCTCCCCACCCCACCCCAAGACCACTTATCTGTGTTGAAAGCCTAAATAGTCATTAATTCTATTACACATAAACTATCAGTAGAGATTGTGTAGGTTAGGGACCTGGTTAGTTTACACAGACATAATTAAGAAGTTAGAAACAGTATTCATTATCTACATGTAGCTCCATAGCCAACAATTAAAATCTTTACCAATGCAACCCTACCCTGGTAGGAAGGTCAATCAATGCATGGAGCACTTGTGCAGAGTGCTAGACGAGTGTACTGAGGGAAGAGTATTGCAGCAAAGTAATTAGGTTGACAGTACAGTAACACTACATTACATCTAGTTGTTAGAAACAAGAAATGGAATTCACTGCAAGTGTCCAGAACAAAAGCTGAGCATAAACAACGACGAGAATGAAAGAAAAGCACTGTTGCAATCCTTCTCAGTGAAAGTTGTTGTGAGTCTCATGTTGCATGGTATGTACAGAGCACCAGTCATAAGGGAGCTCCACATGCATGAGAGAAGTTGTCAACATCATGAATGAATAGAGACGGCACAAAAGCCCAGTCACAGTACAGAAATTGAGAATAGAATGAGTGGCCTCTCATACATGCATATGACCAGTTCAATGAAATAGAATGCAAGTGCATGTGCAATGGACAGGTAGATCTTGCATGCAAGGTACATGTGTGTGTGTGGTGTGTGTACCATCATTAGACAGGTTTAATGTTTGCCATGGGGTATGTGTATATGTGTGCAAGTGTATTGCACATGAGTATCTGCGCACAAGATTCCATTTATGTAACAATGAAAGTGTACTGTAGGTATGCATTTGTATATGTGCACAAGTTTTGAAAAAGGATACAGTGAACAGGTCTATTTACATAAGAATGCATTGTGTGCACAAGTGTGTACATTCATGTACATGTATGCTTTGTGAAAACAGTGTGAGAAATAATAACCCAAAGTCACTGCAAGAGGTACGAAGGCCATGCAATAATTGGATCAGAATGACGATGCGAAGATTAACAAGGGCTATGGCAAAAGGTAAAGCTTCCTGTAGAGAAAGGTACATGATGTGAGTGCACAGGAAAGGCTAATGCATGTCGTATTGCATACTATTCTTTAGCTCACATTACAGTGCATGTGTGTGTGTGTGTGTGTGGGGGGGGGTGTGTGCTAGTGTACAAAGCATGTACACAGTACACAAAGGCCTCCCATTACATAAAAAGTCCTATGGGACACGATGTACATGTATGTATAGAAGACCATTCCTATGCATCCCTTGGACACTGCATGCTGCTATTTGCACATGTACTAACCAATGCGCAGTTAACCGATTATACGCGGAATTGTAACATTTTTCATGCATGGTATCAGAATACGTTCGTACTGTATATACCGCATGCATGGCGTGGAATATTTCGGAGAGACTAATTTTTGTGATCTTGTGAGGGTCGTTATGCAGTAGTTGTGATTGATGCAACTCTTTCGAGCCAGAGATGATCATTTGTATATCATGTCTCTGATTGAGCAATACGTATGTAGTTATGTATGTAGCTGGTAGCGCGTAGCTGACTTAGTGTCGTGTGTAGGTGCATATATGGTTGTACGCTGAGTATACTTAAGGATGCGTTGGTAGCAAACGCTGAATGTAAGTACATAGTAATGTGTTGACAGCTGTGTATGTGCGCTGAGTGTGCAGTGTCAGGTTCGAAGACCTTATCATGCGCTTAAGGCTTGAAACCGGTTGTGCCGGAGCTCCGGTTAACCGGTTAACCGATCGCGAGAATTAAATAACTGCCTCAACCGGTTGTATTTCAGCTAAATAACCGCTTCAACTGGTTATTAAAATATTAAGCAACCACAACCGACCGGTTGATGTTTTATTGAGGAATTGCAAGTGGCGTCACGTCCGTCTTATATCTACCAATAATGCTGGCTCGAGAAAACAATAAGCGGACGAAAGCGAACACTGGAGAGATTCATTTCTTCGTTGTATGCATAGTGATACTTACAGTAACTTTATTATATTTGGAACAGTGTCCAGCAAAATCAGCCCTATGATACTATCAAATTTTACAGGACAAGCAAAAGAAAAGTAACGCTCGAATTGAAATGTATGGCTAATTATAAAATCAGTACCCTATAATTTTATGATGGATAGCCCATGCGTAAGGACCATTTACTAGAAACTCTTTGCAGTTCACGGAAAATGAAAACTATCCAGAAGGGTGACTTTGCTGGACACTAGCAACAAGGCGACATTCTTAGGGCCGGGACCATCTTTCTTGCCATGTGGCAAAGCCCGAGGTTGTGTTGGTACTTTTGGTCCCATCGATTATGTATAAATGGGACAGTTCACGCGAAAATGATAACTCGCATAAAATGTTATATAAATGCTTCTCGTTTGAATCGTTATATCTTCCGAACGGTTAACGCTATCAACATCCTATTTTCAACACTTCATACCACACCATTTCTCTATTGTATAATACGTTTTGGGATATTGCACTTGCTCCTTGCCAGTATTGCAACGTTCGATACCCCACCGGGTTCAAACCCGCCATAACTTTCTGTAGGAGTAATGAAATCGCTTCAAATTCGGTATGTAGGTAGAGAGGTCCTATACCTATCGATTTGTTCTTTCGTTAATTTTTATGCCATCTGTTACGGAGATACAGTTGAATAAACTACGTGCACGTTTTCCCGCTTGATTCGCGCCAATGTAATAATCCCCGCCTCCCCATACATTGAGCGGAGCGCAATTTGCCCAAATCATTGGCGCGAAACGAGCGCGAAAATGTACACGTTGTTTGTTCAACTGTATCTCCGTAACAGATTGCATAAAAATTAACGAACAGATCAAATAGATAGATATAGGACCTCTCCACCTACAAACCGAATTTGAAGCGATTTGATTACTCCTACAGAAAGTTATGGCGGGTTTGAACCCGGTGGGGTATCGAACGTTGCAATACTGGCAAGGAGCAAGTGCAAGACCCCAAAACATGTTTTGCCATAGAGAAATGGTGTGGTATGAAGCGTTGAAAATAGGATGTTGATAGCGTTAACCGTTCGGAAGATATAACGATTCAAACGAGAAGCATTTATATAACGTTTTATATATAAATGTGAGTTATCATTTTCGCGTGAACTGTCCCAAATAATCGATAATTAATTGTTAAACCGGCAATAACCGGTTGTTTTAAAACGAACAACCTCGTTATTTTTTTAAACAATCACCTTAACCAACCGGTTTATAACCTCTTACAACCGGTTTTTTCTAAACTAACAGGTTTCAAGCCTTACATGCGCTGCATCCCTCCCCTATACATGAAGACTGTAAGATATAGCTATTTAACTTTTGCATAGACCCTGTTGGTAACAATCATTTGTCTACGGTCGTCTCTATACACACAATAACCACTGGCAATGTCGTGCTATACACGGACATGGCTGCTTAAGCAAATTTGTGTCTTCCGCGTATAATCGGTTAAAGGAAGATCTATAGGAACCACTCATATGGGAACTCCACATGCACGGAGAGTTGCCAAAGGAATACAGTTTCATTTACACAATGTGTGTACATGCATAAGAGTGTGGGAGTCTGATTTGAATGCAGCTCAGATTTCAAGCTACAAGGGATCACTTATGAAGTCACTGCCACTATTGAGGGACAGGATGCGAGGCTACATGCACTGGATGGCATACTGCTGACATGATTTAACTTTAGTGAATGGCTACATGACTCATGATGTTACACGTCCCACCACTTACAACAGATCTTGCTATGTTGACATCAGCACCTGCCCCCAACAACGTCTGTACTACATCATGGTGACCATTCTGACTCGCCACATACAATGGAGTTGTGTTGTTCTGGTAGGGAGTGAAGGAACGAAACAAATGAAACATACACTTGTCATACCACCACCTCCATGTACATGTATAGCATTATGCAGGCCTGTGAGAGAGATGGGACCACACTCATGGACACACATTATACCAGTATGGATAACTCCAAAGTAATTTTGTGTTGGATTTAATTGATGGTAATGATGTAATGAGGTCTCCTCATCGTGGCATCGTGTCTCCATCAAAAACTAGACATTTTTCTGCGATGAGATTTAATAGCCAGAAGGGCTTTCCGCATTGTAGGAGTATCCCTGAGGGTGTGTGGACACCCATCTATGTAGGTGTGTGATTGTTTGACAATTGTGTGTATGTGTGTGTGTGTATGTGTGCGTATGTGTGTCTATGTGTGTCTGTGTACAATGTACTAGGGTACCAAATTGAGAGTTGTGTGTGACAGGGCAAAACACAATGGACTGGGAAAAATAGCTACAGTACAATAGGTATCAAGTACAGTACATGGAGAAGCCAGGAGAATCCCTTATGCAAAAATGGCCTCTCCATTGAGCTCCAGGATTAGAACTACAAGGATACATGTACATATGGTCAGGGTTAAACCCATGCTGGTTGGGTACTGTACTGTAAATACACTGACCCTTAGCAGACCTTTGTGTGTGTGTGGGTGTGTGTGTGTGTGCTAGTGTACAATGCATGTACACAGTACACAATGGCCTCCCATTACATAAAAAGTCCTATGGGACATGATGTACATGTATGTATAGAAGACCATTCCTATACATCCCTTGGACACTACATGCGGCTATATGCACATGTACCGACCAATGCGCTGTTAAAGGAGGATCTATAAAGAACCACTCATATGAAAATTCCACATGCACGGAGAGTTGCCAAAGGAATACAGTTTCATTTACACAATGTGTGTCCATGCATAAGAGTGTGGGAGTCTGATTTGAATGCAGCTCAGATTTCAAGCTACAAGGGATCACTTATGAAGTCACTGCCACTATTGAGGGACAGGATGCGAGGCTACATGCACTGGATGGCATACTGCTGACATGATTTAACTTTAGTGAATGGCTACATGACTCATGATGTTACACGTCCCACCACTTACATCAGATCTTGCTATGTTGACATCAGCACCTGCCCCCAACAACATCTGTACTACATCATGGTGACCATTCTGATTCGCCACGTACAATGGAGTTGTGTTGTCCTGGTAGGGAGTGAAGGAACAAAAATAAATGAAACATACACTTGTCATACCGCCACCTCCATGTACATGTATAGCATTATGCAGGCCTGTGAGAGAAATGGGACCACACTCATGGACACAGATTATACCAGTATGGATAACTCCAAAGTAATATTGTGTTGGATTTAGTGTGATCTAATTGATGGTAATGATGTAATGTAGTCTCCTCATCGTGGCATCGTGTCTCCATCAAAAATTAGTTTTGTAGACATTTTTCTGTGATAGGATTTAATAGCCAGAAAGGCTTTCCTCATTGTAGGAGTATCCCTGAGGGTGTGTGGACCCCTATGTAGGTGTGTGATTGTTTGACGTGTGTGTGTGTGTGTGTGTGTGTGTGTGTGTGTGTGTGTGTGTGTGTGTGTGTGTGTGTGTGTGTGTGTGTGTGTGTGTGTGTGTGTGTGTGTGTGTGTGTGTGTGTGTGTGTGCGTGTGTGTGTCTATGTGTGTGTAATGTACTAGGGTAACAAATTTAGAGTTGTGTGTGACAGGGCAACACACAATGGACTGGGGAATATAGCTACAGTACAATAGTTATCAAGTACATGGAAATGCCAGGGGAATCCTTTATGCAAAAATGGCCTCTCCATTTGAATTATTTTTAGCTCCACTACAAGTATACATGTACATATGATCAGGGTTAAACCCATGCTGGTTGGGTACTGTAAACTCGCTGACCCTTAGCAGACCAAAGAAGCCCAGCATGATGGCTGTCAAGCGATCGTGAGATGGTTTGTGATCCCTGTCAAGTTCTGAAAACATCTGCCCTAGCATCTCGTTTGTAATTGGTTGAAGTTTGGCTTGAGGTGGGCTGCTGGCATGGAACGTTCGACGCCTTGGTTGGTGCTCGCTGGACTCCTGTGACCGTTCATATGGTGTAGGTAAGACACTGAGCAAAAGAATCATTCTCCGAAAGGTCTGCAATCGCGGGGTATTCACCTTCCTGGAGGTTTTCCTTAGTCTCTTGAACAGATCTGGCCCGCATTTTTGCTGTAAAGTCATGTATTGTCACCTTTTTCAGCATGGCAGTGAATGCATCGATGAAATCATCAATTGGCATCACCTTTGTTTCTATATTGGCACGATCAGTTTGTGTCCATTGCCTTGCCTCTACTGTATCAATAGAATTTTCACATGCCACTGATTGCAGAGAGGCTCAGTACCAGGGCATTTTTTGCAACTTCCAAATATGCACGTCAAGCTTGGAGGATTGCAGTGCAATTTTGTTAGACAGTTACTGTACTGTTTCAGTTGACCACCAGAGAGGGACTCAAGCTTGCTGCCCATCATCATTCACTTCACATTCTACTGAATGGTACAGACACAAACAGAGTGAGTGCCACTTGTTCCTGCAAGAATGCACTCTCTTGGTCGTAGACTGGCAAATTTAGAAAATCCAACTAGTGTTTTTCGCATAAGCAGCGAGTACCGAGTACCCACACAAGTGTTGTCTTGTTGACAACTTTTACGCACGCTAGTTGCGTGTACCAGCATGCATCTCTAATCAACACGCGAGTGTCTTTCAACTTACACGTGGGCAGTACTGTAAACCTTTTAACGTAAACATACTAAGTGGATGATGGAGCTGGCCTCCTCATTTTCCTCACTGATGCGGGACTAAGTGGGGTATTATTGCGAACCCATTATTCCACGGTTCCGACCCTCACATTCACAAGGCAAACTCCATGTAGCTTCAAAATTGATCATTGATATCCCTTTGTTTAATGGGTCCGCAATAATACCCCACTTAGTATGTACGCCATGCAGAAAAAGTTGACAATACATGACTTCACAGCAAAAATGCAGACCAGGTTTGTTCAAGAGACTAAGAAACAGCTCAAGGATGGTGAATACCTTGTGATTGCCGACTTGTTGGAAAATTATTTTTTTGTTGTTCAACACAGAATTCAATCGTTCCACTGGGGAACAATGAGTCTGATATAGTACACCCCTTTGTATGTTATTACAAAGAAAAAGGAGAGCTGTGTCACTTATGCTTTGTCATAATATCAGAGAGCACTTAACATGATGTCATAGCAGTGCACCTCTTCCAGAAGAAGTTGATCGAGTTCTTGAAAAGTGAAGTCAAGAGACCACAAAAGATCATCTATTTCTCAGATGGCTGTGCTGCACAAGAACTGTTAGAATTTCCTGAACCTGTGCTTGCATCTCATGGATTTGGTGTGCCTGTAGAGTGGCACTTTTTCGCCACCTCTCATGGCAAATCGCTGGAGACGGTGCTGGGGGGACTCTGAAGAGACTTGCCACAAAGGCAAGTCTGCAACATGCATGCAAAGACCATATACTAACAGCACATCAACTGTACCAGTTTGCAGTGAATGGCATCAAAGGTATGCATTTCTGTTTTGTGGCATTAGAGGAACACGAACAGGAAGCTAAACTATTGGATAGACGTTTGGCCAGAGGCAGAACTGCTCCCGCTAACTTTTCTAGTTCCTTACGGTTCATGACTACTAACTGCAGTGGCTGATGACTGGGTGAGTCACCCTTCCCAGACCTCTCTGCCTGGAACCAGACCCCTATACCTGTTTGGTGGTTATGGTCTGTGGCTAGGCCTTTGATGTTTATCTAATCTTAAGGCTTAGCTGACAAATGTTTACTTAGACCTAAACAACACCTAATTTAACAAAAGCAGTATTATTGTAAAACAAGCTCATAACAAAAGTGTTCCACATGAGAGGACATGATGGCATAAAGCATGATGATTTGACTTGGAATGACCCTGTAGTACATATCTACATGTAGCCCTGGTTCTTCAATAATCAAAGCACCTGCTACATGCACTGGATGGCACACTGCTGACAGATTTACACCCAATCACCACACAGTAACAGTTACATACAGTGTAAGTGTATACACCAGATCACACCCACACATCATGAACAAACACTCACACACACCAGACACACCCACATCTGAAGCTAACAGGGTCATTCCACATGAAATTGTACCACCCTGAATACTTCACCCTCTCATATTGACATCCCACTCTCATATATTATATGCATTACTATTGTGCATACCTATAGCTTACCACAATGCGCCCAAATGTACTGAAAGGGTAGAAATTCCTTTCTGACCTTTCAGTGCATATGGGGGTGCGAGGTGGTATAAGCTATAGGCATGTAGTGAACAAAAGTGATGCATTGATAAAGTACGCAGCTTGGAAGGGAGCCCCTTGGTTCTTACACGCATACACAAAATGTTAGTTAGCTTATAGCTCTTGTGTCTCTCTGTTATGACATCATTAACACTTGGTGATTACTGTGTAAACAAACTAAGTACAACAAGGTGAATTCAAAATGAGTCTTTCAACTGTTACACTGTATTACAGTCCAATGGTTCATCTCTCCATACATATGACAGGCAAGTGCCTTAGGGATATTAGCAGCTACTCATATTTAAAAGGAGGTTGCAATATTTCGCTACCTTCAAATCTGATTAAAAATTCATTATACCATTAACGTATACAGTTATTAAACTATTTTTACTTCTTATTGATACAACTCCATAATATCCTTTGTTACATGTATGTGCAAAAAGCCCTAACTGATACATGTCGAGGCTCAAGCTATCTTCTTTTGAAAATGAAACAGGTCACAGAAAAATTAATTATTCAGCAAGTATTATTATTTAAACGATGAAATGAAAGTATTATATGAGAGTGGGATGTCAATATGAGAGGGTGAGGTATTCAGGGTGGTACAATTTCATGTGGAATGACCCGACATCATTCACTTGATACACTTCAAGCTGCAATTACTCACACAAGTGAGAATAACATGACCAGCGACCTTTCTGATTAGCTTGAACATAAAGGAGGGCAGGGATAAGATAAAATGAACCTGCACTTTGGGAAATGTACCTGCATTAGTGCAGATGTGTGGACCTGTATTTCCAACATTGAGCATGTACATGTATATGTGGTCACATAAAAGTCGACATTTGTGTTTTTTATTAGCAGTTCCATGAAAATGAAATTGGTTTTTGTAGATATTCTTATGCGATGAGATTCTATCACCAGAAGGGCTTTCCTCACTGTAGGTGTATCACATGGTGTGGGTGGAGGCCCATCTATAGGTCTTTGTCCGTGTACAGGCTCCCATTCTATGTGTGTAAATACTGTGTTATTCTGTGTTGGTATGTGATTGTGGGAAGCTGCAAGTCATTGAAATAGATCAAAAGTAGTTGGAAAAATGGCCAAAGGGTGGATAAATAATAATTTTGTGGGTAGGTCATGTTGTGTGCATCATGTGTCAACTAGAGTGGAACACAACTCTTGTGAAGTAAGACCAGAAGAGGAAGAGTGATGAAAGGACAGCTGTTACAACACATGGACACCACACACAGCACATGCTCATACAAACACACTCACACCATAGAAAATAGAATACGTTACAACTTTGAAAACTAATACCTGCAAATGTATGTACGAATACATAACAACTGATACGTACACATACACTGTACGATGCTGAAAACAGGGAGATAGATGGAAGGGGAGGGGGGAGGAGAGAAGAGGATGGAAATGGAAATGGATGTGACCCCCCAGCAAGATACATGTATATGTGAATGTAGGTGTAACTACAGTGTACATGTACTGTCTAGAATAACAGACCACCATTACTATGAAGTCTTCTCACATGCATATCTACATGTACAGTGTACATGCACACGTGCACTATTGCATACCACACGTGTACTCGTAGTCACAACACATATGCACACACGCATCTGGATGAATGGATGCTACAGTGTTTCAATACGGAATGCCCATCTAATACATAGTTCATTGATTATACCATGTGTGTACATGTACAAAAGAATGCAACAAATAAAAAAGCGTTTAACTTGATTGAGATAAAATTTTCTCTCAATCCTGATCGATGAAAGTTCAAGACTTTATTTCTCTTGCGTTCTTTCGTAGACACTCTATACACAGTAAGTTCAATCATATGCCCACCATTGCAGCTGGACATACAACACACCAATGACCAGCACAGCACAGTTGTCATGCAATTACAATACACAAGCATGGATACTGACAACATGACACACCAAACAGCTCCAACACAGTACACATGTACACTAAATGCATGTGAAAGATAAGACATACATATGTTCAAAGCTTTTCTCAAGGTTCATAGCTCAGCATGTTCAATACATGTACAGTACTGTAGCTTTATATTATATACACTGTACAATCGGCTGTGTTGTAAAGGTACAATTGCAGTTCAATGAACATCATGTATGTGTACATGTAAATACCGTATCAGCTTGATTGATATTTGCTCCAGCCTCCAATAGTGCCTTCACTACATCAAGATGTCCATTTTCACTTGCTCCATACAATGGACTCCAACCATCCTGCAATACAAATGTCATCATAACTAGAGGCTGGACCAGTGAAGGTGGTTGTTGAAACATAACACATGCCAGATGTAACATTTCTGTACAAAGGGAGGTCAAAGGTGGAGGGTAAGATGACAGATGGGTGAGAGGAAAGGGACAGAGCCAGAAGAAGGAAAATAGGTTTACACTAAACATTGCAGAAGGTGGGTATAGAATGGTATAGATTTGTTGCCAACAACAGATACTGTAGGGCATCCAGAGTCCTTTGGAGTATGAGGTATTGTACCAGCAACTTGCAACTCTCTCTGTAATTTAATACCTTCTCTTGGCACTGATTTTTGGGGGTATGAACTGAATACATGGTACTCTCATGACTGGGGGGAATTATTTCATGATCAGCATGAAAAGCCCATTATTGATTGTACAGCTGTATGTTCGTGCTTAAGGTTGTCAACCAAGGACTAACAGGACAAAACAACGAAAGTTGGTAACAACACAATATCTAATTAATGCTTTCCCTGGGATGCTCCCCTTTCACTAAGTGTGCCTGATATTTGGTAGCTGTCAGGGTAATGCACAGAGATTACTGCCCATGTTCACTGTCACTGTTTTGCCCACTGAGGGGGCAGGCAACAGCCACAGCTGGACGATTGCTACCTAGCCAACAGGGACCAATGACAAGTGCTGGCTATCATTGGGTCGGCCTGTGTTCCAAACCATTACACTGGCAATGGTTAGGTGGTTATTGGGGTACAAGCCCTGAGGGTGCCGCCACGTGTAACTATATACCCCCAATAGGGTTTAAGGTGGGTTTATGGGTCCAGGCATGGGAGTACAAATACAACATGTGTGCATGTGCCAATGTGAGTGTGTAAATGTTACTGAGCTGAGGCTATGACTGCACTGTCTTAGGGCAGTGTCAGAGGGTGACGCGTGTACACCTTGTAGGCTTCACTCCGCCATCTACCTAGGTTCTTGATTGTTGCTGGAGTAGACCACTCCTAGACACTGCTGTTGCTGCTCCAATTCTTAGGCTGTGGGTGTGGTACAACTTTGTGCTATAACCACACCTCCGGATCAGATGATGCAGGACCAATCTCAGTGCCCTGGCTGTGAGTGCTGTCCCTGATTCAAACAAAAACAGGGGTTTCTTTGCAGATCGTGTCACCTGACCTAGGTATCTCTGCATTGCGAGGTGTGGGCAGCACTTGGTGTGTGTCTGACCGATATTGATCTGGCAACTTTCCCCCTTCTGGTCTGTCTTCGATTTCTTAATCACAACTACCATGCTGTCCTTACGCATGGTGATATCCTTTGCAGTAAGGTGCTGGTCAGGGTTAAACCCATGCTGGTTGGGTACTGTAAACTCGCTGACCCTTAACAGACCAAAGAAGCCTAGCGTGATGGCGGCTTTGAGCATCAAGCGATCGTGAGATGGTTTGTGATCCCTGTCAAGTTGTGAAAGCATCTGCCGTAGCATCTTGTTTGTAATCGGTTGACATTTTGGCTTGAGGTGGGCTGCTGGCATGGAACATTCGACACCTTGGTTGGTGCTCGCTGGACTCCTGTGACCGTTCATATGGTGTAGGTAAGACACTGAGCAAAAGAACTATAGGAGGATCACCTGATGTAGACCTCTCTGATGTTCTGACCTCTGTCAATGCTACCACTGCAACTGGTAGAACATATTCACTAAGCAGAAAAGAGATGCAGGAAGCCAGTGCTGCTCTAAGAGCAAGATTTATGTCAACTGTAAGGGTAATTTTCCATTTAAGAACCGATGTCCTAATAAGAACCGGTAGGGGGTCTGTGCGTACCGCGTAAGGGTGACGAGTTTTTTCAAAAGCGAAACAAACCCAAACCGTGTAGCCTTGTGATTTTCCTTCTTGCTCTTGTTCAGCTTCTAGTACAAGCGGGGGGAGGGGCGGGAAAGTATTTGGACGAAAACAACAACCGAAACCAGCCTTGTTGGCTCGGTTCCTCCGCTCTTGTGTTTATCCTCCACTCGGAGCTAAACACGGCCATGACTTGTTTCTTTTTGACGCTCAGGTGTAATATTAAAATAGACTTTAGCTTTATTGCTATAGTATACTACTCTTACTAGTAATTTGTAAACCCGCAATTATGGCGGCTCTGCGGTACTACTCCAATCTTGAAGATGCTAAAACTGCCTACCCGTTCAGTGAGTTTCAGCGACGCTTGTGTCAGGACAAGGGTGTTAAGGTTGGTGTTAAGAAGGAGCATTATGACACTTTTATCGAGGCCCTTCAGGGTCGTCGCTTTCAACAAGTTATTTCTCGGTCGAAAGTGAAACATCTCTTAGAGTTCCCATCCCTGATCAAAACTCATGACATCCATGATAAAGCACAGGATATGGCTACGATTATCTTACAGGAGGAAGCAGCAACTAGGGCTATGATTGAGAAAGATCAAGAACAGCCACAGTCGTCCAGGGGTGGGAGACCTCCTAAGAATGCTAAGGGTGGAGGGAGGAAGCCCCTGGCCCAGCTTATTGGCCAAGCCTCTAATGCCTTACATGTTCGGCAATCTACTGTCAGACCTACTGGTAAAGAGAACAAGACCAAGAGAGCCATAAAGAAGATAAAGAAGGGGGTGAAGGTCAGGAGCCAAAAGCTGCAGCGTACTAACTATTCACAAGGTGAAGCCCATGTTCGATTGACCGAAGCTGTCAAATGTGCTGAAGAATTGAAGACACTGAGGGTGAATGGTGAGGCTGCACCTCAGTAGTGGGGAGGAGTATGGCCATCTCAGAAATGCATTGCCATGAAGTATAAGGTGGCTAGGTCTGTGCTTACCAAGACACTACTGGGGAAAAGGGATCTGGATACTCATCAGGGCCGCCAATGTGTTCTAGGAAAGGATGTTGAGCATAAAATTGTGCAATATGCAACCGACATGGATGACCACGGCTTTGGCTACAATATGAAGAACATGATGTGGTTAACCCAGCGGGTGGCTGCTGCCTATGGAATGCAGGGCTTCAAGGCCACATACAGATGGCTGGCTGGCTGGCCTTTTCCGCCGTTATCCAGAGCTTGCCAAAAGGAGGTCTCAAGCCTTCCAGCGGCTAAGGGCTGGAGGGATGAATGCTACCCAGATCAGTGAGTATTTTACCATACTTCAGAAGGTAATTGATGAATGCTTGACTGCAGATGACCTAATGGAGATGGATCCAAACCTCATTGCCAACCTGGATGAGACCAACATCACACAGGACATTCATGGTGGTTTGATCATATCTAAAAGAGGGAAACGAGATGTCAAAAAAGTGAGGAATAAGGGATCTGGAAAGAGTCGCTGTACATCAGTCAATGTGATTAGTGCTGGTGATTACATCTATGACAGCTTCCTCCTATTAGAGCGGCAGGAGGTGGATAAGAAACAGATTCTAAGACATCCTGATGGGAGGGAAGATCTGAAATGCCTGAAGGAAGGAACAGGGTGGGCCATGACTCCATGTGGTTACATGAATGATGAGACATGGGATGAGAAGGTGACACCATGGATCATAAACCAGGTAGGTCTAACTGTCCATCCATGATTTATTCATATCTATCATGTCTTTGTTGTAGGTGAACAAGATGAGGGAGGCTACAGGTAATCAGAACAAGCATGTCATCCTTGTTCTCGATGGATTTGGGAGCCACTGCTATAGCTGGAAGTCCCTTCATTAGATGGCTGATGCCAAGATCAAGGTGATAAAAATGCCTTCCCATACATCCAGTGCCCTCCAGCCTTTGGATGTGGCAGTTTTCAAGGTACTCAAAGGGGAATGGCGGGCCTTTGTAGACCTGTACCAGTTGGCCATGCCAGGAGAAGCCATGAGCAAATATGATCTGTGTAAGTGGTTCCAGGTCATATGGGAGAAGATTATGGAGGGAAATGAGTTGGCCAGACAGGGTATGAAGAAGAGTGGTTTATACCCTTTTAATTCTAAGTGGGTGGTGGAGAACAAGGACAAGCTTACCATTTCTGAGTCCTTCACTTGTACAGAAGACGATCTGGCAGTTCTTGCTGTGGCTGAAGAGTATGACATCCAGTCAGAAACGGTAGCAAGGGATATCATCACTGTGAGGGGCATGTTATCATCGCCTCGCCTGCAAGAATCCATTAACACCATCATTGACTCAGCTGAGATTGAGCAGACTGTCACAGCTGATGATGTGATGGACTTGCTGCATAGGGTGGAGAGGTACGAAGTATCATTGGACTTACCAGAGGATGCAATCCTTGCCAAGCCATGGTGGCAAGAGAAGATTGAAGAATGGCTTGAGAGGGCTGGCTGTGGTGATGTTGCAGTTGATGGTGCATGTGACGATGGCCATTCACAAGGCCCAAGCAGGAAGAAGGCTCGTGGACCTAAGATCCATAAGGCCACTGGAGAGAGATTAAGTGCCCCACGGGATTGTACAGCACCCTCAAGATTGGCCATGTTGGCAGAGCAATTAGATAAAGAAAGGGAGGCAGAACAGGAGAAGAAGGCCAAACAACTTGAAAAAGAAGAAAAGAAGAGAAAGAGAGAGGAAGAGGCTGCCAAAAAGGCACAGGACAAGGCAAAGATGTTAGAAGAGCAGCACATGGTTGTCACTCTTCTTGAGTCCCTGGGCTTTTTACCTGCCAGTTTCAACTTAGCTACCAGCATTATTACAAAGAGTATCTTGAGTCAGTTCATTAAAGCCCAAAAGTTAAATAAGCAAGAGTGGAAGTCATATGTCACTAGGAAGCAATTAGACTCAAAGCTCGGGATTAGTTCGAAGGGAGTGACCTCCAGTATGCTTGTTACCTTCCTAAAGGATATCCTAGAGGAGCAGCCAGGGCGCCAGTGGCTTGCCAAGACTATTGCTACCCCTACCCCCCCCTTTGGAGACTGTGGAGGCTCCTATATAGATGTCACTCAAAACATTGTCCCCCTCTCTTACTCACATCACACCAATATTTTGAACTTGCACCTTTTACAACCTGTGTGCTTGTATGTGTGCATTCACATCCGCATCAGCAGTTACATGTAGGTATTGATCATTGATTGAGCTAGTGGTTGAAGCAAACATTTAATCCAGCTGTAATAAGTCTAACTTAACAGTAAGCCCATCAGTGATGCTATCTAGACCATTGGTTCTTATTAGGTCACACACTCCCAACCCCCCCTTTACCGTAAGGGGTCCAAAACAGGCCAATGATACCAGATGGAGACAAACAAATAGTTTATCCATGTTCTTTGATGAATTTGGAAATGGGTTTTAAAGAAATAATAACAAAATTCGGTGTGTAAAGAGAGCCGTGATTTCTGAAAGTAAACGTGATTCTTAAACGGATTTTTACCCTTACACAGGGTGATGTGAATGTGGTTTGGAGATGATTTCAACACTGTGGCTGGGTGTTATGATAAGACAAGTGCTTGACAATAAACTGATCAGACTATTTTATGGGGACTTAAAATGGCTACCTGCCTTTAAATCAAAATCCCAGGCCACCATACCATTTTCCCACTAAGCTAATCAAAAATTATGTAAAATGCTGTTGAAAAGTATCTAAAAAAAAATGGTGGCATAATTTTCTTCCGATTTTTGCTACACACTGACCTTGTGATTAATTAATGCATAACTACGCCCCTTGAGACATACATATCATATTTAACGAAAGGCATGTCCTCCATAAAACCTTCCATTTTGTGTCAAAATAACAAGCATGCCCTTCGTTAGGTGCAAACAGTAGTCATTCAAAACAAGAAAAGTCGGGAATAAAATTAATTATACAAGAGAATGTATTGGACTAACCAAATATAATTGGGTATGCTAATGTATTGTGAATTTGTCGACTTCATTGAGCAGAAAAAATGTGAGAAAAGGTATGCAGATTGGAAACTAAGGGGCTACAATTATTTATGGCATGACCCTGCTGATATGTACGCCTGGATAGTCCCCGGCTGGAGATTCATACTCAGGTCCGTCACGAATAGTGCCAGAGTTCGTGCTGTGCCTGGGAGTAGTTTTCGGTGGTGGGTGCTGCAGAAATCGTAATCACTGCGGAACCATGCCCCATTAAGTTATGCTCCATAGCCCAGTGTCCCAGAAGCATCTGTAAATAAGTTGATGGCCTCTACATCCTTCCAGTTGGGATCGAGGAAGATTGATACATGTACCTCTCATTCCATGAAGGAAAGAACCTGTTCCACCAACACCTAAACAACACACCTAATTTGCCAAAATTATTATTTATTATTATCAAGTCTGCTGCATAATTGTGATGGTGGTCGCTGGACCTTCCAGCTTGTCCAAGGCAACTGGGATCCCCAGCCTCTCGCACACTCTAAGCATGGTTTCCGTTGACTCACTACAGGTGGGTTGTCCAGGTGGGCCAGCCAGGAGGAAATCATCAAGGTAGTGGATCAGATCTGCTGCATAGTTGGTGGCCATGATCCAGTGAAGGGCAGAGGCAAACTGGTCGAAGATGTACGGAGTTGACTCGGTTGTTGCACCCTCACTCGAAGATTCGTTGGAATCTTCGGACTCGGGTGTAGTGTCGGGCACGTCTTCACATTCTGGCTCTGGCTCGCTTGAGGGATCCTGAAGGTGCAGGTAGAGTGGCTCTACCAGGGCCACCTTGTTTCCCGTCCTCGTGAGCTTCGCCGCGCCAAGCCGAAGACGGAGGACCTCACACGCTAACTTTTCTAATCCTTACGGTTCATGACTACGAACTGCAGTGGCTGATGACTGAGTGAGTCACCCTTCCCAGACTTCTCTTATATTTATACCATGCCTGAAACCAGACCCCTAAACCTGTTTGGTGGTTATGGTCTGTGGCTATATGCTGGGCAGGGATAGTATGCTTAGCTAGGCCTTTGATGTTTATCTAAAGGTGAGGCTTCGCTGACAATGTTTAGGACCTACATGTAAACAACACCTAATTTAACAAAAGTAGTATTATTGTTAAACAAGCTCTTGACAAAAGTGTTCCACATGAGAGGACATGGTGGCATAAAGCATGATGATTTGACTTGAAATGACCCTGTAGTACATATCTACATGTAGCCCTGGTTCTTCAATAATCAAAGCACCTGCTACATGCACTGGATGGCACACTGCTGACAGATTTACACCCAATCACCACACAGTAACAGTTACATACAGTGTAAGTGTAAGCACCAGATCACACCCACACATCATGAACAAACACTCACACACACAGACACACCCACATCAGAAGCTAATGCATCATTCACTTCAAGCTGCAATTACTCACACAAGTGAGAATAACATGACCAGCGACCATTCTGATTAGCTTGGACATAGAGGAGGGCAGAGATAAGACAAAATGAACCTGCACTTTGGGAAATGTACCTGCATTAGTGCAGGTGTGTGGACATGGTACTTCCAACATTGAGCATGTACATGTATATGTGGTCACATAAAAGTCGACATGATTGTGTACATGTTAGAACTAATACCTGCAAATGCGTGTGTTTTCAAATATTTTCTATCAGCAGCTCCATGACAATGAAATTGGTTTTTGTAGATATTCATCTGCGATGAGATTTTAACCCCAGAAGGGCTTTCCTCACTGTAGGTGTATCACATAGTGTGGGTGGAGGCCCATTTATAGGTCTTTGTCAGAGTACAGGCTCCCATTCTATGTGTGTAAATATTGTGCTATTCTGTGTTGATATGTCATTGTGCGAAACTGCAAGTCATTGAAATAGATCAAAAGTAGTGGGATAAATGGCCAAAGGGTGGATAAATAATAATATTGTGCGTAGGTCATGTTGTGTGCATCATGTGTCAACTGGTGTGGAACACAACTCTTATGAAGTAAGACCAGAAGAGGAAGAGAGAGGAAAGGACAGCTGTTACAACACATGGACACCACACACAACACATGGACACCACACACAACACATGGACACCACACACAACACATGGACACCACACACAACACATGGACACCACACACAACACATGGACACCACACACAACACATGGACACCACACACAACACATGGACACCACACACAACACATGGACACCACACACAACACATGGACACCACACATGTACATACATACACACTCACACCATTGATAATACAATATGTTAGAACTTTGAAAACTAATACCTGCAAATGTCTGTTTGTGTTTTCAAGTATTTTTTATCACCAGTTCCCTAACACTGAAATTGGTTTGTGTAGATATTTTTCTCCAATGAGGTTTTATCACCAGAAGGGCATTCCTCACTGCTGGTTTATCGCATAGTGTGGGTGGAGGGTGTGTGGGCTCATCCGTAAGTCTATGTCAGTTTACAGGCTCCCATTCTATGTGTATAAATACTGTGCTATTCTGTGTTGGTATGTGATTGTGGAGGTGGGTGCAGCACACAATGGACTGGGAAATATAGCTACAGTACAATAGTTATGATACACAATACATGTACATGTAGTTACATCATGATAAATTACCAGGCTTATGGTATAGCACCTACTGCACATGTCATGGCAAATGGCAAAGGCAATTTGATACATGTACATGTATGAAGGTGGAGTAGGAGGTCCTACATGTATAACAAGGAGCCACATGTAACCAGTGTAAGGGAGATACAATGTATGGACATGTGTGACATCATGTAAGTACTGAATACATGTCTACCTACTGTACCTGTGTGGCCTGATTGATACTAGCGCCAGCCTCCAATAGTGTCTTCACTGCATAAAGATGTCCGTTCCTACTTGCTGTGTATAATGGACTGCAACCATCCTGCAATACAAATGTCAGAAGCTACATGTAGACTGTCACATGAAAAGTGGTTTCCATATACTCTACATGCTAGGGAACATGTATTTAAGGCATGCATTTGGACCTTAGATAGTATTGTTTTTGTATGTGATTGTGTGTGTGTGTGTGTGTGTGTGTGTGTGTGTCTGTGTGTGTGTGTGTGTGCATGCGTGCGTGCATGACAGGGCAACACACAATGGACTGGGAAATATAGCTACAGTACAATAGGTATCAAGTATGTACATGGAGAAGCCAGGGGAATCCCTCATGCAAAAATGGCCTATCAATTAAATTTGCTCCAAGACGATTGGACCAGCCTACATGTAGATCAACAACCAGTTGAGGCAAGGTGTGTAAGCTATGTGTGTAAATTAATTTAATACGGACCATTATCAGAATGACATGTACACTGGACATTTACCCCTGACAGTAAATGCACAGAATTCAATGTACACCCATGAAGTGCATACATCTGGTGTTAACCGCAGTTGTTGGAGTGTGGTGTCCATTGTGATGCCAAGGAACGTGATGGTGGTCGCTGGACCTTCCAGCTTGTCCAAGGCAACTGGGATCCCCAGCCTCTCGCACACTCTAAGCTACAGGTGGGTTGTCCAGGTGGGCCAGCCAGGAGGAAATCATCAAGGTAGTGGATCAGATCTGCTGCATAGTTGGTGGCCATGATCCAGTGAAGGGCAGAGGCAAACTGGTTGAAGATGTACAAAGTTGACTCGGTTGTTGCACCCTCGCTCGAAGATTCGCTGGAATCTTTGGACTTGGGTGTAGTGTCAGGCACGTCTTCACATTCTGGTTCTGGCTTGCTTGAGGGATCCTGAAGGTGCTCGACCAGGGCCACCTTTGTTTCCCATCCTCGCGAGCTTCGCCGCGCCAAGCCGAAGACGGTAAACCTCGCACGCTAACTTTTCTAATTCCTTACGGTACACTGTATTACAGTCCAGTGGTTCATCTCTCCATACATCTGTCAGGCAAGTGCCTTAGGGATACTAGCAGCTATCCATATTTTGGAAGAAGGTGAGAAATGGAGGTTGCTATATTTCGCTACCTTTTACAGGCTCCCCATTCTATGTGTATAAATACTGTGCTATTCTGTGTTGGTATGTGATTGTGGAGGTGGGTGCAGCACACAATGGACTGGGAAATATAGCTACAGTACAATAGTTATGTTACACAATACATGTACATGTAGTTACAATTACCAGGCTTATGGTATGTATAAAATGGACTGCAACCATTCTGCAATACAAATGTCATCATAACCTGAGGCTAGACTGTCACATGAAAAGTGGTTCCGGGTTAAACAATTTCACTGCCACAATGTGTCCCTCCTCCCCACCCCACCCCAAGACCACTTTATATGTGTTGAAAGGCCTAAATAGTGATTAATTCTATAGCACCTAAACTATCAGTGGAGATTGTGGTAGGTTAGGAACCTGGTTCCTGAACTTAATAAAATAGCAGTATTTAATAAAGGAATTGAAAATGGATTTAAAGGATCAACTCCTCTGGTGGTCAAACTGCACCTTGATATCACGACATACATAGCTACGAGGCTATATCCCTAGGATATCAGGGACTCCGCCCTTCTCTTTTTGCAGTGGATGGTATTTCAGTTTACACAGACATAATAAAGAAGTTAAAAACATTATTCATTATCTACATGTAGCTCCATAGCCAACAATTAAAATCTTTACCAATGCAACCCTACCCTGGTAGGAAGGTCAATCAATGCATGGAGCACTTGTGCAGAGTGCTAGACGAGTGTACTGAGGGAAGAGTATTGCAGCAAAGTAATTAGGTTGACAGTACAGTAACACTACATCTACCCATCTAGTTGTTAGAAACAAGAGATGGAATTCACTGCAAGTGTCCAGAACAAAAGCTGAGCGAGCGAGGCATAAACAACGACGAGAATGAATGAAAAGCATTGTTGGATTCCTTCTCAGTGAAAGTTGTTGTGAGTCTCATGTTGCATGGTATGTACAGAGCACCAGTCATAAGGGAACTCCACATGCATGAGAGAAGTTGTCAACATCACGAATGAATAGAGAGGGCACTACAAGTACAAAAGCCCAGTCACAGTACAGAAATTGAGAATAGAATGAGTGGCCTCTCCTACATGCATATGACCAGTTCAATGGAATAGAATGCAAGTGCATGTGCAATGGACAGGTTCAGCAGAACAGATCTTGCATGCAAGGTACATGTGTGTGTGTGGTGTGTGTACCATCATTAGACAGGTTTAATGTTTGCCATGGGGTATGTGTGTATGTGTGCAAGTGTATTGCACATGAGTATCTGCGCACAAGATTCCATTTATGTAACAATGTAAGTGTACTGTACGTATGCATTTGTGTATGTGCACAATGTTTTGAAAAAGAATACAGTGAACAGGTCCATTTACATAAGAATGCATTGTGTGCACAAGTGTGCACATTCATGTACATGTACGCTTTGTGAAAACAGCATGAGAAATAAGAACCCAAAGTCACTGCAAGAGGTACGAAGGCCATGCAATAATTGGATCAGAATGACGATGCGAAGATTAGCAAGGGCTATGGCAAAAGGTAAAGCTTCCTGTAGAGAAAGGTGCATGATGTGAGTGCACAGGAAAGGCTAATGCATGTCGTATTGCATACTATTCTTTAGCTCACATTACAGTGTGTGTGTGTGTGTGTGTGGGGGGGGGGGGTGCTAGCGTACAATGCATGTACAGAGTACACAATGGCCTCCCATTACATAAAAAGTCCTATGGGACACAATGTACATGTACATGTATGTATAGAAGACCATTCCTATGAATCCCTTGGACACTACATGCGGCTATGTGCACATGTACCGACCAATGCGCTGTTAAAGGAGGATCTAGAGAGAACCACTCATATGAAAACTCCACATGCACGGAGAGTTGCCAAAGGAATACAGTTTCATTTACACAATGTGTGTCCATGCATAAGAGTGTGGGAGTCTGATTTGAATACAGCTCAGATTTCAAGCTACAAGGGATCACTTATGAAGTCACTGCCTATTGAGGGACAGGATGCGAGGCTACATGCACTGGATGGCATACTGCTGACATGATTTAACTTTAGTGAATGGCTACATGACTCATGATGTTACATGTCCCACCACTTACATCAGATCTTGCTATGTTGACATCAGCACCTGCCCCCAACAACGTCTGTACTACATCATGGTGACCATTCTGATTCGCCACACACAATGAAGTTGTGTTGTCCTGGTAGGGAGCGAAGGAATGAAACAAATGAAACATACACTTGTCATACCACCACCTCCATGTACATGTATAGCATTATGCAGGCCTGTGAGAGAGATGGGACCACACTCATGGACACAGATTATACCAGTATGGATAACTCCAAAGTAATTTTGTGTTGTGATCTAATTGATGGTAATGATGTAATGAAGTCTCCTCATCGTGGCATCGTGTCTCCATCAAACATTAGTTTTGCAGACATTTTTCTGCGATGAGATTTAATAGCCAGAAGGGCTTTCCTCATTGTAGGAGTATCGCTGATGGTGTGTGGACCCACCCATCTATGTACATTGTTTGACGTTTGCGTGTGTATGTGAATGTGTGTGTGTGCGCATGTGTTGTGCATGTGTGTATGTGTGTGTGAATGTGTGCGTATGTGTGTCTATGTGTGTGTCTGTGTACAATGTACTAGGGTAACAAAATGAGAGTTATGTGTGACAGGGCAACACACAATGGACTGGGAAAAATAGCTACAGTACAATAGTTATCAAGTACATGGAGAAGCCAGGAGAATCCCTTATGCAAAAATGGCCTCTCCATTTAAATTATATTTAGCTCTAGGACTAGAACTACAAGGATACATGATATGGTCAGGGTTAAATACTGATATGAAGTCCTTTCTGCCTGGCATGACACGGCTCTGCTCATCGGAAGGTAAAAGTTCTTGACTGCTTCACCAGTATAGTGTATCGGTATGTGAGGATTTGAGATCCTTTTTCTGTTACCAGCAGCCTTTATTTTTTTCAATGACCAACTTTGAGGCAAAATTGTTCAAATCATCAGTTTTTCACTCCTGGACACAGATGAACGAAACTTGCCTTTTAGTTGTTTTATCATTTCCTCTCCATCAAGTGCTGAAACATCTCTGAAGTCAGCTGCTTCCTCCGATGATACTTCTTCAACCGAGCTTTCTTTGCTTGCACTCTCACTAGATTGTTTGCTTTCTTGAACATCACCACCTGTCTCCGTAGCATCCACTGAAGTTGCTTGCATACCATCGATGTCACCACCAGTATTAGTTTGCAAATCATCCAAGTTAGTGTCAGCTACGGCTTGAAGCTCTTTACGGCACACTGTGCACAAACTGTGTTAATGAGTTAGGCCAAATGTCGATTGTTGCAGAATGATAATGTAGGGTAAAACTCGCACATCTTTTCTCTGAGTTTTCTTGTGGTGCTTTGTCGGATCGCAACATTTCTTTTCAAGAGGATAAGGCATAGTTGGGCAGTATATGATGTACAGTGTTTATTTGACTGTTTTCCGTTGTCTACCAGGGATCAATGCTTGCGCTAAGCGCTTTTCAATGTTTGCCTTAAGCACTTTTCAATCTTGCGTTTAGCCTTCTACAAGAGGGCCATTGCATTGATCACTATAAGACAACAAAGGGATATCAACTCAGTTAACAAAAAGACAATGTAGCCCTACTGTACCGGCCACAAGTCCGCGTGACTGGCGTGTGCTTACATGCGAGTTGTAAGACAACCTTTTAACGTAAACATACTAAGTGGGGTATTATTGCGAACCCATCATTCCACGGTTCCAACCCTCAGATTCACAAAGCAAACTCCATGTAGCTTCAAAATTGATCATTGATATCCCTTTGTGCAATGGGTCCGCAATAATACCCCACGTTGTATGTATGCCATGCTGAAAAAGTTGACAATACATGACTTTACAGCAAAAATGCAGGCCAGGTTTGTTCAAGAGACTAAGGAACAGCTCAAGGACTGTGAATACTTCGTGTTTGCTGACTTTTTGGAAAATTATTCTTTTATTGTTCAACACGGAATTCAATCGTTCTACTGGAACAATGGGTCTGCAACAGTACACCCCTTTGTATGTTATTGCAAAAAAAAAAGGAGAGCTGTATTGTGTACCCTGAGCAGGAGGATCACCTGGATGTAGACCTCTCCTATCCTCTGAACATATTCACTAAGCACAAAGGAGATGCAGTAAGCCAGTGGTGAGTGAAAGAAGGGAAGAGAGATGGGGAGGAGAGGGGGTGGGGGGAGGGAAAGGGACGTGGTATCAGGACCCACGCTAGTAGGTCCTATGTAGGATTGGCTCCGTGGGTGTGGTTTTCATTCAAGCGTTTGAAAACGATACCGAAGCATTGCCTTTATATATAATCTATTAAATATGTACATACAACCGTACACATCGTTGCACGGTGCCATTTCAGTAGAGTTGTCAATGCGGCAGTTCAAATCTGCCATTTAATTGGTTTTCCTTATTCATCTTCTCCTTCACTTCATCACGTGTAACTTGCGATAGGAACATCATACGAAAACCAAATAAACATCAAATTGTAGCATTTCACATCCAAACGCTCCTTTTTATAAATATAACATGTGCAAAGTATGGACATGTGTAAAATCTGTAAAATGCTAGCAAAGTATTACATCATTGCAGGTTCCGGAAGAGTAAAGGCATGAGCAAGCTATCATATACATACATGTACCATACATGTTTACAATGGTACTGAATATACATCTATGGCCACCTACCTTATTGACTTGATTGATATTAGCTCCAGCCTTCAATAGTGTCTTCACTACACCAAGATGTCCATTACAACTTGCTACGTACAATGGACTGCAACCATCCTGTAATACAACTGTCATCACAACGAGAGACTAGACACTGAAAAGTGGTCTGAATCGACAAATTTTCACTACCAAAATTTGGGCCATTATACAGTAATTGCATACAATGTACATCTTACCCTACATGTAGGGATATATTTAAAGCATGCATTTGGACACTGGACAGAGCTGTGTGTGAATGTGGTCCAGGCTTGTGAAAAGTGTCTGCATTCATTAACTCTTTGAACGCTATATGGTTACAAGTGCAGCAAGCATATGCATGCATCATAGAGCTGTAACTAATCAACACATTTTTGCACGCTATATGTAACTCATGCATGAATGGCATAACGGTTGTGTGTGCATGCATATACGCACTTAGCGTTCAAAGAGTTAATTACATCTAGCTTAGCACCAATTATTTTCTGTACAATGCACTCAACAAGGAGGAGATCTACATGTAAGAGGACAGGCAATTGTGTCTCTGCTGGCTACACTTGATCCGTCTACATAGGACTGTGAAGCACTAGTGTGGTGTACTTAATTTTGGATCACATGCTGAAACTGTTGGTAAATAGCTTATTTATAACTGCTATGCACACATGTGTCATAGAGTTTATTAATCATATCACTTACATCAGATCTTGCTTCATTCACGTCAGCACCTGCTCCCAACAACCTCTTCACTCCATTATAATCACCCTTCTCACTCGCCACATACAGTCGAGATGCTTTGTTCTGTTAAGGAGTGAAGGAACAAACTAAAAAACATAGTTGGGGGGGGGGGGGTGGGACTGATGCCATATTATTCATCCATACATGGTGATAATTGGGTGACAACCTTTTCAAGTATGGTGAAATGGATGACCCCCCCCCCCCCCCCCCCCCCCCCCGTTCCTACGTCTGTGATATAACCACCTCCGTGTACATTATAGCAATATGCAGGAAACAACAAGATTAATGAAAGATGGAAAGAGAGATGGGACCACACACAACTACTCGTAATTGCAGATCAATCACGTGTGCACACACGGTCACATCGCCGCCTAGTTGGGCGTAGCCCGACCGTCGCGTATTGGCGGAAGGTCGGGTACCAAACCCGCACAGTTTTTGTACAGGGATTGCAGTCCAATCAGAATGCAGCGGGCAATTATCACCTAATCAACATACACAAGTGTTTATTCATTCAATGTACAGCTGTTGCAAGAGAGTTGTATGTGTGATCGAGGCGGCCATGGAACTAGGCTACTCTTCAATGAAGCTTGAACAGGTCGAAGTAGCTGTGGCTCTAATTGAAGGCAGGGACGTATTTGCTATTCTACCCACGGGTTTTGGTAAAAGCCTCTGTTATGCTTGCTTGCCAGTGGCATTTGATAAATGTCAGAAGAAAGAGCGGGGCTATTCCATTGTCGTTGTAGTTTCCCCTCTAGTGGCCATCATGAAAGACCAGGTAAGATCAGGAAATGGATGCTTTATTTATAAAACATTTACATTTTAAAACAGGTTTCTACCTATTCCATTAAAGGCCTAAAAACAACCTATGTCTCTGGTGAGTTTACTGACAAGTCAATTCTTGATGGTGTCACAGGGAAATTTCCAGTTGGTGTTTTTCACACCAGAGATGCTCATAGGCAGTAAGAGATGGAGGAATATGCTTACAGGAGATTTGTATTCTGAGGCGTTTGTCATTGATGAGGCACACTGTGTTAAGAAATGGTATGTAACAGCTGTACATTGAATGAATAAACACTTGCGTATGTTGATTAGGTGATAATTGCCCGCATCGAAATGCTGCATTCTGATTGGACTGCATCCCCGTTGCAGCCTGTACAAAAACTGTGCGGGTTTGGTACCCGACCTTCCGCCAATACGCGAAGGTCGGGCTACGCCCAAATAATCGCCGCCATCAATTCATCCACTTCATTTGGGGTTTCGAGTTATCCATACAAGTATCATCAATGCACTGGAAATCAAAATCCAACCGTAGTCACTTACTTGCGCCATGCCTCTGTGTCTCAGATTCTGTACTACAACACACTCAGAAAAAATCTCAGATAAAAATGGCGACGCATATTTACTCACGTGACTGCACGTACTGAGGGAGCCACGCCTGTGTGGTCTGGTGGGAGGGGCTAGTGTGACGCGGCAATTACAAAGACATGTAATCAGGCCGCTGCATGAGTAAGGCCGCCTCAGCCTTTTGTGGCTAGACATTGGGTGTATAATTATACCTGTGTAATGCCGTAAATAGGCTTGTTTCAATAACGTTTTGAACAAGCCGTTGTTAGTTACTGTTTGATAAGATGCTAAAGCATTAGCTTTACCTAAAATACATCATATCATTGTAATCCTATTTGAAATGCAGCCGGTTTTTACAGCTCTACAGTTTACATGTAAGTTGAGAGTACGAAGCGCAGACAAATTCCGGTGTCACAGGAGTACGCGTCCCCCGACGTACGCGTCCGCCCGGACTCGGGGTCCTAGGATACTAGGTCCGCCGGACAACCAGTCCTAGGAGCCACTGTCCCCCCGGACAACGTATTCTAGGATAGTGTGTCCCTCCTTAGGAGTAGCTGTCCCCCCGGACAGCGTATGCTAGGATAGCATGTCCCCAATATACATTATTTTCTTTTCACTTATCACCAAGTCTAGTCTAATATGTATACTAGTTAATGGTATTATTGTAGCATTTTCCTATATATAGTCATTGTACCCATTCTAAGCTGAGCTAGCTACATGCACATGCATGGTATGCTATATAGCCATCATGGTCAGGGTAGTATAATAGTTCTTTAGTAGTGGTGTTTCATGTGTTATAGTTCTTTGTTTTTATAGTGTTGTATATTAATAATAATTATATAGCTTATCAAGGTTTTCAATAGAGATTATATATGTACCTGTAGCTTATCGTGATTTTTAATAGATTATTAAACGATATATCTGATCATACAACATGTCAGTGATAAATACATGAAACGAGTATACATAAAAAATAATGTTCAGTTGGGCTGACATTTTTTACAATTCCATTTGTATTTTTTATTGTTCCACGCTTCTTTTGGAATGGATATGTCACATTCTTTGTGGAACCATTCTTTACAAGAATCGCACTGAATCATTAATCCAGCATCTGGCATCCTACAATAGCACCTCACGTGTACGCTCTTTTTTTTGTGCTATAGCACGACTACTGATTGGACGATCTGAAGCAGGAAATGGAGTAAATCTTCTATTTTGTAAACAATTTAAGAGATGTGGACGCATCAGTACTGCACTATAGTTCCTTTTACACACGTCTTGACCAGAGCATAGATCTACGGCAAAAGCAATGGCATATAGGCCGCAGTCAGAATGATTGGTTTGCTTCACAGTATCCATGAAATGGAGATGTACCGCATCGTTAGGTGTACATAGAATTGCACATATTTGTTCAATGATATAAAACTATTGCAGGTGTCATAAAGACTATCGAAAACGTTCACGAGGCCAGATGGCAATCCAATGGTCGAAATAGTCACCCAATGATCATCTCCATTGTGTAGAATTTGAATGAACTCTCTCATTACATCGAATCTTATATTATAAGCCAAGGTTGCAGCTTGAAATCCCGGTCGGCCATATTGGCTATGGAGAAGGAACTGTGAAGCATTAATCAGTACATCATCTACCCACTTGTTACTCTCCAGGATGCATCTGTGTTCTTCATAGAGCTTAACATCTTCCACTTCCATCCATTGTTTACGACATCTAACCTTTCTGGCTTTCTTTATCGGCTTCTCTTCATCACTGGTTTTCTTACTTTGTTGTTTCTCCTCATCACAATCATTCATGCTAACTTTTGCTTCATTCATTGTACAATTATCAGGTCGTAATTTAATGAATCCAGAGGCGCAAACATTCAAATCTGGCTTACTGGCTAAGTTTAGGCTATCAAGAACCACACCATCTTTATTGTACATCTTTCTTGTCTCCATAACCCACTGACAGAATGCATCAATATTCGCTGCAGACATTAGGAAGTATCTTTTGCCATATCTAATAATGGTCTTAATACTAATGCCACTGGATTTGAACCAACACTCCAGAAGTTGAAGAGACTCCACTGGATAGAAACTTCCATTAATGTCATGCTTTCTGAAATGATCAAACTCTTCGGAAAGTTTTTCCTTCATTATTACAAACTGCCCTCCGCAGAAATCTCTTAAGGTGCTTCTTTATTATATGCACGATGAGTCAGCCAGTGCTCTACAATAAGATCCTTGTTCAGGGCATATTCACCAGCTTCAGAATTTAATCCAGTTGTCTAATAAAAAGGAAAACCAAGTAAGGTAATATTTTATACCGGTGTACTTAGGAAATACATGTACGAGTATATAAATTTACATAACGTACATAAAATAACGTATTAAAGACTGAATAACTTACATCAAAGTCATCATCATCTTCTGCTGGATTAAATGCAAGTTCATTGGCACCTGTTCGCCATAATCAAAACAATTGTGGTGAAAACAATTGCTCATGAAGCAGTTCACGAGTAGAAATTTCACTGCCATAGATTTTTTCATTGTGAGAATCAGTCACATCTATGGCCAGTCTCTCTTTGCTTGCACTTTCTTCATTGTGAGATGCAGTAAAATCCTGTTCAATTTTGCTTGCTATCTCCTCGTCACTAGCACCAGCATGAACTTGCCCTAGATCACTAGCAGCTTCATGAATTTGCCTTTCTTCATATGTTTTCAACTGGATTGAATTATATAATTTTTTTTAAACCTTGCCGTGTTCAAATACAACCCCTTATCACACACTTCAGCTATTGTAAAAGGGCCTGTCCACTCATCGTCCATTTTCCCTCCTTTTCGAGAAAGCTTTCTCATATTTCTTAAAAGAACTGGGCTTCCTAGTTTGAATTCTGCCTTTGCATGCTTGCGGTCATAGTAAAGCTTTTGTTTAGCTTGAGCATTTTCAATGTTAGATGCAACTTTCATAAAAGTCTCAGTGCGTATCGTATCCAACCTTGCAGCATGCCTCTGAGCTTCACTTTCAATTTCTGGGATTGCATGACCATTATCCACATTACTGGTGTGTAGCTGGATGGGTAATACTGCTTCTCTACCGTACATAAGAAAAAAGGGTGTGTATTTAGTTGTAGCATGAACACTTGTACGATATGAGAAAAGAACTGATTCTAAGTGTTCGTCCCAGTCATCTTGATCAGCATTATTATATTTAACAAGCGACTTTGTAACAGTTTGATTCTTTCTTTCGTCAAGTCCGTTGGTTTGCGGGTGGTATGCGCTTGCAATACGATGCTCAGTTCCCGTCAGTAAAAAAAGCTTCTCATTTAGTGCATTTACAAACTCACGACCCTGATCTGAAATGCATACTTTAAAACAGCCAAACCTAGCAATTAGGGAATAAATGAAATTGGCTATTCCTTCAGCACATTTGGATGGAAGAGCTTGAGCTTCGGGCCATTTTGAAAAATAGTCTGTGCATGTTACTAGAAACCTGACAGAAGATCACAAAATGGCAATGTGAGGATAAATATCAATGCTGTTTAATTATCAACGTACACACTGCACAAAAACGTACTGTAGAGTCCCGGATACAACACCCCCTCCGCCTCCATGGAGAAAATGGAATGTTTTTTTACACGAGCATATCTCCATCACCATATTAAGCGCTAGGACTAACCAATTATGTTGTTTGAGAAATAAAAGTTTGTTCAATATTAATTTTATTATAAGTAACTACTATAGCGCTTATTGTTTTACTGAGATACGATCGGTTAAGAAAAAAAGTAATTTTTTCTATGCATACATGGGGATGGAGAGGAAGGTATTATAATAATACCCGGAACTTTACGACATTTGTTCCATAATAAATAAGGAAGGAGCAATGTACAAAGAGAATAAAATAAGTACCTAGTACAAATAAACACAAGCCAATATTTTTTCACACTGTTGCAAATATGCAAGGAGTTGCTTAAATTACATCAATCCCCAAACCACATTACCATTTCACTCTGGAGCCATCAGTGCAAAAACAGGCTAGGATATATAGATTATGAACGCAAAAGATAACCTTGTTCGAACAAAATAATATAATTTTTTTGTACAACTTCTCCCATTTTGTTGCATAATTACTTGTTTTTATACACTATGTACAATCGATTACATGAAGCCCAGCATGAGAACTTAACCTGTTATTAATACGTGTCAGTGTCAATGGTCCAACGAGATCAATTCCAACTTAATGCCACACTTCAGACCTCACTGGAATGGGATGTAGCTCTGCAGAGGCCTTGCTTAGCTTCTTATTGGTTCGCTGACATGTATCACACGTTCTAATATGTTCTTTAATGTCGTTGGTCATATCATGCCAGTAGAAACGAGAGCATGCCTTCTGCAATGTTTTATCCCTGCCAAAATGGCCTCCACCTGGTCATGCATGAAAATGGAATACAATGTCATGATGTTTACATGATACACAAGGAGATATTACCTAGTTTATCATCGTGGCAAGCTTCAGTCACTCTCTTCTGGTCTTCTTCGTCAAACACCCAACGTCTTCTATCATCACCTTTGGTATACAACTGACCATCCTCGAGTACAAACTCTCCTGCTTTCCTGCGTATCGTCCTTTTCCAGTTCTTTTCAGCATCTACTCTGTACGCCCTTTCCATAATATATTTCATTACGTCTTGATACAGCAGCTTTTCTTGGTCTTTCTTCTCACTCCTACTCATTTCCTTTTCACTCCCTTCGCTCATTTCCTTTTCGCTCCTTCCGCTCAATTCCTTTTCGCTCCTTTTCTTTTCACTACTTTCGCTCGTTTTCTGTTCACTCCTTCTGCTTATTTCATTTTCATTCCTTCCGCTCGTTTCCTTTTCGCTCGAATCGCTCCTTTCCTTTTCACTCATTTCCTTTTCATTCCTTCCGCTCGTTTCCTTTTCCGCCCTCGAATCGCTCATTTCCTTTTCACTCCTTCCGCTCGTTTCCTTTTTCCTCCTTTCACGCGTTTCCTTTTCACTCCTTTTCTTTTCACTCGTTTCGCTCGTCATTTCATAAACTTTTAAACACGTGCGCATGTTTAGTATTATTAATATTGCGTCTGTCAGGGCCAGACTGATCCTGCCTGGCCACTGAATGAGGTGACAATTGAGACCTGAAATGGAGAGGGGACTGCGCTTCTAGAAGGATCTCGGGGTGTGTGTATGCTGACACATGGTTGTGCATTGGTATTTAAGTGTATTGGTGCATTGATTATGATTACTTTTGGCGTGGAACGACCTAGCGAACGTGGTGGTAACCCTGACAGCGTCACTGAGATTCTAGGGCATCGGATGTTATACTATATTGTACATAAATACTGATTTCCAAAGCTATATATTATTATATATATATCTGCTGCTTATGGGCAAAGATTAATTTATTTGGCTTACCTATACCTCCTGCTACCGGTAACGAAGTCAACAAGGGGCAATGGGGGACCTCGTATCCTAGGACCACGCGTCCGGCCGGACGGGTAATCCTAACGGCGGACCTAGTATCCTAGGATCACGAGTCCGGCCGGACGCGTAATACGGGGGGACGCGTACTCCTGTGACACCGGCAGTATGGTGAATGCATTTTAAGCCCCCAAAAAATAATTTTCCGATTGCGTCAATGGATAGGTTGGGAGATCATAATGATATGGGATCATTTCCGTGAAAAGAGACCTAGTGCATATTACAAAAATGCCTTACGTTTAAATCACCGGCTATAACTTCGGAAGGGTAAATGCTATCGACTTTCCATTTTCAACACATCATAACACACCATCTCTGTATGTGAATGTGAATATGTCTTACACAAGCTTCGTGTCGATGTTATGAGACCTGATTACCCATGGGGTTCATATCTTCAGGTAGGAGCGTTCAATTCGTTTCAAACTCAGTGTGTAGGTTATAGGTAGAGGGGTCCTTTCGCTACTGAGTTTTTCGGTTCGTTAATTTTTAAGTTATCCGTTACGGAGATACAGCTGTGCAAAGTTAAAGCACTTTCCAGCTCGATGAGCGCCATTATTGTAAGCAACCCCGCGCGCGAGCGCGTTCCAATGAACAATAAATTTCGATAACTTCTTTGTTCCGCTGTCACAGGAGTACGCGTCCCCCCGTATTACGCGTCCGGCCGGACTCGTGATCCTAGGATACTAGGTCCGCCGTTAGGATTACCCGTCCGGCCGGACGCGTGGTCCTAGGATACGAGGTCCCCCATTGCCCCTTGTTGACTTCGTTACCGGTAGCAGGAGGTATAGGTAAGCCAAATAAATTAATCTTTGCCCATAAGCAGCAGATATATATATAATAATATATAGCTTTGGAAATCAGTATTTATGTACAATATAGTATAACATCCGATGCCCTAGAATCTCAGTGACGCTGTCAGGGTTACCACCACGTTCGCTAGGTCGTTCCACGCCAAAAGTAATCATAATCAATGCACCAATACACTTAAATACCAATGCACAACCATGTGTCAGCATACACACACCCCGAGATCCTTCTAGAAGCGCAGTCCCCTCTCCATTTCAGGTCTCAATTGTCACCTCATTCAGTGGCCAGGCAGGATCAGTCTGGCCCTGACAGACGCAATATTAATAATACTAAACATGCGCACGTGTTTAAAAGTTTATGAAATGACGAGCGAAACGAGTGAAAAGAAAAGGAGTGAAAAGGAAACGCGTGAAAGGAGGAAAAAGGAAACGAGCGGAAGGAGTGAAAAGGAAATGAGCGATTCGAGGGCGGAAAAGGAAACGAGCGGAAGGAATGAAAAGGAAATGAGTGAAAAGGAAAGGAGCGATTCGAGCGAAAAGGAAACGAGCGGAAGGAATGAAAATGAAATAAGCAGAAGGAGTGAACAGAAAACGAGCGAAAGTAGTGAAAAGAAAAGGAGCGAAAAGGAATTGAGCGGAAGGAGCGAAAAGGAAATGAGCGAAGGGAGTGAAAAGGAAATGAGTAGGAGTGAGAAGAAAGACCAAGAAAAGCTGCTGTATCAAGACGTAATGAAATATATTATGGAAAGGGCGTACAGAGTAGATGCTGAAAAGAACTGGAAAAGGACGATACGCAGGAAAGCAGGAGAGTTTGTACTCGAGGATGGTCAGTTGTATACCAAAGGTGATGATAGAAGACGTTGGGTGTTTGACGAAGAAGACCAGAAGAGAGTGACTGAAGCTTGCCACGATGATAAACTAGGTAATATCTCCTTGTGTATCATGTAAACATCATGACATTGTATTCCATTTTCATGCATGACCAGGTGGAGGCCATTTTGGCAGGGATAAAACATTGCAGAAGGCATGCTCTCGTTTCTACTGGCATGATATGACCAACGACATTAAAGAACATATTAGAACGTGTGATACATGTCAGCGAACCAATAAGAAGCTAAGCAAGGCCTCTGCAGAGCTACATCCCATTCCAGTGAGGTCTGAAGTGTGGCATTAAGTTGGAATTGATCTCGTTGGACCGTTGACACTGACACGTATTAATAACAGGTTAAGTTCTCATGCTGGGCTTCATGTAATCGATTGTACATAGTGTATAAAAACAAGTAATTATGCAACAAAATGGGAGAAGTTGTACAAAAAAATTATATTATTTTGTTCGAACAAGGTTATCTTTTGCGTTCATAATCTATATATCCTAGCCTGTTTTTGCACTGATGGCTCCAGAGTGAAATGGTAATGTGGTTTGGGGATTGATGTAATTTAAGCAACTCCTTGCATATTTGCAACAGTGTGAAAAAATATTGGCTTGTGTTTATTTGTACTAGGTACTTATTTTATTCTCTTTGTACATTGCTCCTTCCTTATTTATTATGGAACAAATGTCGTAAAGTTCCGGGTATTATTATAATACCTTCCTCTCCATCCCCATGTATGCATAGAAAAAATTACTTTTTTTCTTAACCGATCGTATCTCAGTAAAACAATAAGCGCTATAGTAGTTACTTATAATAAAATTAATATTGAACAAACTTTTATTTCTCAAACAACATAATTGGTTAGTCCTAGCGCTTAATATGGTGATGGAGATATGCTCGTGTAAAAAAACATTCCATTTTCTCCATGGAGGCGGAGGGGGTGTTGTATCCGGGACTCTACAGTACGTTTTTGTGCAGTGTGTACGTTGATAATTAAACAGCATTGATATTTATCCTCACATTGCCATTTTGTGATCTTCTGTCAGGTTTCTAGTAACATGCACAGACTATTTTTCAAAATGGCCCGAAGCTCAAGCTCTTCCATCCAAATGTGCTGAAGGAATAGCCAATTTCATTTATTCCCTAATTGCTAGGTTTGGCTGTTTTAAAGTATGCATTTCAGATCAGGGTCGTGAGTTTGTAAATGCACTAAATGAGAAGCTTTTTTTACTGACGGGAACTGAGCATCGTATTGCAAGCGCATACCACCCGCAAACCAACGGACTTGACGAAAGAAAGAATCAAACTGTTACAAAGTCGCTTGTTAAATATAATAATGCTGATCAAGATGACTGGGACGAACACTTAGAATCAGTTCTTTTCTCATATCGTACAAGTGTTCATGCTACAACTAAATACACACCCTTTTTTCTTATGTACGGTAGAGAAGCAGTATTACCCATCCAGCTACACACCAGTAATGTGGATAATGGTCATGCAATCCCAGAAATTGAAAGTGAAGCTCAGAGGCATGCTGCAAGGTTGGATACGATACGCACTGAGACTTTTATGAAAGTTGCATCTAACATTGAAAATGCTCAAGCTAAACAAAAGCTTTACTATGACCGCAAGCATGCAAAGGCAGAATTCAAACTAGGAAGCCCAGTTCTTTTAAGAAATATGAGAAAGCTTTCTCGAAAAGGAGGGAAAATGGACGATGAGTGGACAGGCCCTTTTACAATAGCTGAAGTGTGTGATAAGGGGTTGTATTTGAACACGGCAAGGTTTAAAAAAATTATATAATTCAATCCAGTTGAAAACATATGAAGAAAGGCAAATTCATGAAGCTGCTAGTGATCTAGGGCAAGTTCATGCTGGTGCTAGTGACGAGGAGATAGCAAGCAAAATTGAACAGGATTTTACTGCATCTCACAATGAAGAAAGTGCAAGCAAAGAGAGACTGGCCATAGATGTGACTGATTCTCACAATGAAAAAATCTATGGCAGTGAAATTTCTACTCGTGAACTGCTTCATGAGCAATTGTTTTCACCACAATTGTTTTGATTATGGCGAACAGGTGCCAATGAACTTGCATTTAATCCAGCAGAAGATGATGATGACTTTGATGTAAGTTATTCAGTCTTTAATACGTTATTTTATGTACGTTATGTAAATTTATATACTCGTACATGTATTTCCTAAGTACACCGGTATAAAATATTACCTTACTTGGTTTTCCTTTTTATTAGACAACTGGATTAAATTCTGAAGCTGGTGAATATGCCCTGAACAAGGATCTTATTGTAGAGCACTGGCTGACTCATCGTGCATATAATAAAGAAGCACCTTAAGAGATTTCTGCGGAGGGCAGTTTGTAATAATGAAGGAAAAACTTTCCGAAGAGTTTGATCATTTCAGAAAGCATGACATTAATGGAAGTTTCTATCCAGTGGAGTCTCTTCAACTTCTGGAGTGTTGGTTCAAATCCAGTGGCATTAGTATTAAGACCATTATTAGATATGGCAAAAGATACTTCCTAATGTCTGCAGCGAATATTGATGCATTCTGTCAGTGGGTTATGGAGACAAGAAAGATGTACAATAAAGATGGTGTGGTTCTTGATAGCCTAAACTTAGCCAGTAAGCCAGATTTGAATGTTTGCGCCTCTGGATTCATTAAATTACGACCTGATAATTGTACAATGAATGAAGCAAAAGTTAGCATGAATGATTGTGATGAGGAGAAACAACAAAGTAAGAAAACCAGTGATGAAGAGAAGCCGATAAAGAAAGCCAGAAAGGTTAGATGTCGTAAACAATGGATGGAAGTGGAAGATGTTAAGCTCTATGAAGAACACAGATGCATCCTGGAGAGTAACAAGTGGGTAGATGATGTACTGATTAATGCTTCACAGTTCCTTCTCCATAGCCAATATGGCCGACCGGGATTTCAAGCTGCAACCTTGGCTTATAATATAAGATTCGATGTAATGAGAGAGTTCATTCAAATTCTACACAATGGAGATGATCATTGGGTGACTATTTCGACCATTGGATTGCCATCTGGCCTCGTGAACGTTTTCGATAGTCTTTATGACACCTGCAATAGTTTTATATCATTGAACAAATATGTGCAATTCTATGTACACCTAACGATGCGGTACATCTCCATTTCATGGATACTGTGAAGCAAACCAATCATTCTGACTGCGGCCTATATGCCATTGCTTTTGCCGTAGATCTATGCTCTGGTCAAGACGTGTGTAAAAGGAACTATAGTGCAGTACTGATGCGTCCACATCTCTTAAATTGTTTACAAAATAGAAGATTTACTCCATTTCCTGCTTCAGATCGTCCAATCAGTAGTCGTGCTATAGCACAAAAAAAAGAGCGTACACGTGAGGTGCTATTGTAGGATGCCAGATGCTGGATTAATGATTCAGTGCGATTCTTGTAAAGAATGGTTCCACAAAGAATGTGACATATCCATTCCAAAAGAAGCGTGGAACAATAAAAAATACAAATGGAATTGTAAAAAATGTCAGCCCAACTGAACATTATTTTTTATGTATACTCGTTTCATGTATTTATCACTGACATGTTGTATGATCAGATATATCGTTTAATAATCTATTAAAAATCACGATAAGCTACAGGTACATATATAATCTCTATTGAAAACCTTGATAAGCTATATAATTATTATTAATATACAACACTATAAAAACAAAGAACTATAACACATGAAACACCACTACTAAAGAACTATTATACTACCCTGACCATGATGGCTATATAGCATACCATGCATGTGCATGTAGCTAGCTCAGCTTAGAATGGGTACAATGACTATATATAGGAAAATGCTACAATAATACCATTAACTAGTATACATATTAGACTAGACTTGGTGATAAGTGAAAAGAAAATAATGTATATTGGGGACATGCTATCCTAGCATACGCTGTCCGGGGGGACAGCTACTCCTAAGGAGGGACACACTATCCTAGAATACGTTGTCCGGGGGGACAGTGGCTCCTAGGACTGGTTGTCCGGCGGACCTAGTATCCTAGGACCCCGAGTCCGGGCGGACGCGTACGTCGGGGGACGCGTACTCCTGTGACACCGCCCATTCTTCGTCACCCAGGCAGCGAGTTTATACCGGTGAATTAGTGACAGTATTCAACATGGCGTGAGTAAGGCTATTTGCTACGCACTTGCATCATCCTCTAGTCATGTAATAAAGCTTCCAATTTGCTATTAGTATAGCCCTTGCTAAAATTCTTGTCACGCCCACTCAGCTACGCTTGCAAAGACATCGGTCTTATTTTTTACAAATTTTCAGCTCACGCATAGTACATGAACATGCATTCATGCTGGTTCACACAGCCTTATGCACTTGTGCACACACTTGCATTGTTGTGTACATAAACCTGTACTCCATCGTATGGCATATTGTTATATGCACAAGTACAGTTGACACCCTCACTCACGTACAGTACTAGGTGGCACATGATGATGATACACTCTCACACCACACTTTGTCACATGCACGGGATCTATTCCATTTAACTGTGTGCACTTTTGAGTTAGTTTATGTACTGAGCTTCTGTACCACTCTCTTAGTTTTTCACCTGCATTGTTGTTGAAGCATTCCTTACAGCAACTCCCTCACATGTGTAGCTACATGCAGCGTCCCATAGGATGGATGACTGTACATGCATCGTGTGCTCATAGGATTGGTCCTCTATTTGTGCATACCATTCCCATAGGGTTAGTCCTTTGTACACACAGGTACCTCGTGTCCCTATAGGATTGTTCATTTGTGCATGCATTGTGTCCCCATAGGCCCATACAGTTGGTCCTTTGTATGTAAATGTAGTCCCTTATATTGATTCTCAGTTTCTCATT
Source organism: Ephydatia muelleri (assembly GCA_013339895.1). Lineage (NCBI taxonomy): Eukaryota > Metazoa > Porifera > Demospongiae > Spongillida > Spongillidae > Ephydatia > Ephydatia muelleri. Next base: position 7,276,397 of record JABACO010000007.1, read on the forward strand.
GGATTGGTCGATCCTTTGTGCTTGCATACACTGTACATCGTGTCCCCATACCATTGTATACATGCATGTGGCAAAGATATATTTACCTCAACATGCCTACATATTCCTATGCACTCACCACATAATCTTTCTTTAGTGGAGAAGTGTGTAATAAAGCTTTCTTATTTGGCACAACCCCCCATCATTCTTTATGCCTCAGCTATTGCGACTTCAAGTCTCTTTTTGCCCACACCATATAGAGTGCGTGATCATACCCTCATACTGGTTCACACACCCTTATGCATGCGTATATGTTGTGCAAATGGCACTGTACTATTCTTGAGTACATCACTGCACACACACACACACACACACACACACACACACACACACACACACAAACACACAAACACAACAAAACGTATGCACCGTGACACATATGGCAACACCATAACACTCTCTAATAATAATGATGGTACACCCAAATACATTCAAGTGTAATGTCTGTATCTCTGAACGTTTCCTCTGCACAAGCGTGAAACAGCTCAAGAGGCAACAGCTAAATTGTTACTATAGCTTGCATATGTCTGTGTAAACTTACCATGGGCCCTGACCCACCACAATCTGTAATGATAGGTAGGTACAATCATGTCATCACCATAGGTAACAGCCTAACCTGACAGGCCAACAGTACAATGATAGATAGGTATAATAATGTCATCACCATAGGTAACAGCCTAGCCTGACAGGCCAACAGTACAATGTTGCACCACTAGTTGAATGCAGGGAATTCAATGAGTGTTATTGCACACCATCATCCAGATTTCTGTTCCTGGCCTAGCCTTCTCACAATTACTACAAAGTGTATTGTGCTTCCCATCCCACCCTTGCTATACCCTTCTAGGAGTACTTGAACACTCACTTCATTCCCTGCATACATGTAAGACTAGTGTGATCTGCAACACTGTGTGCTGCCTCTTCTTGATGGAAAACGATGCACCACGCATAAAGTTTTTTTTTGTGTGAAGGCCTGCACGGCCTGTGGCAATGAATTTTATTGTAGCTACCCTATCATGCAGATTGTGTCAGGTCAGGCCCACTGGTAAGATCACACAGACATAAGTAGCAAGTTAAGGTTTAATATTCATTATCCACTGAACCCTGCACCACTCTAGGAAAAAAATTAAAAAGCCTCTTACATGCTGATCATGGAATCCCTTATGATATGTCCTCTATTCTCTTTAATGCCATCAAACTACTCTAACTGATGTATTGGGTCGGCCTGTGTCCCAAACCGAGATGTTGGTAATGGTTTGGTGGCTGTCCTAGGGTATAATCCCAACAGGTGTTGCCCAAGTGAAACCCCCAAAATGGTTGGAGATTTGGATACGGTTTCAGGCTTGTGGGAGTACATTACATCAGTTAGGCATGGGTACATACAAGTGGGCATAAGTTACTGGGCAGCAGCCATGGTTCTGGTGTCTGATGGGTGAGTCAGGGGGTGATGGGTGTATGTCTCGTATGCTGAGCTTCTTCATCTGACCAGCATCTGAATAGTGTCTGAAGGGAGGCCTGCCCTGGCTGCAGTGCTGGCAGCACCATGAATGCACAAACTGTGTGTATTGAATTTGGCTGCATTGAAGCCACATTGCTCTATCAGGTGTAGGAAAGTTGAGGGGAAGAACATTGGCTGTGAGTGGCGTCCCATCCCTGTAATGGAAGAGTGGTGCCGAGTGGCTGAACAGCTGCAGCATCCCATATAGGCCTCCACTGCTGCCACTGGACACGTGCATTGGTGTGTACGCCCAATACAAATGGTGGCACCTCTGCCCATTTGGTCATTTTTCGGCTGCTTTACAAAATAACACACACCCTCTCTGGACCAGCTACTGTCTTGCAGGGTACAATGGAACCTGGGATTGAAACTCCTGTTTTTCATAGTAAATTTGCCAACCCACAGGAAACTGAAGAAGACAAAGGTGAGGGCTGCCCTGACCATGAGGCAGTTGTGTTACTTCAGGGGGGCTCTCTCCAGCCTCCTCAGCATCTGGCCCAGCATTGCCAGTGTCAGTGGCAGTCGTGTGGGCCTTAGGTGAATGGGCCCCTCTATGCGCTGGATACCTCTGATGGCAGACTCAGTATGGGGTACCCTGGAGATGTGGCTTCTGTACCCCAGGGTGTTGTGCAAAACAGAGACTCTACCACACACACCTGATGGTCTTGGAATGCAGAGACAGGCTAAGGTGGGCGGCAAAGAGAGTGACCATCTCCTTGGTGCCTGGAAGGACTGGTAGAAACCCTGGTAGCGCCTGATACCAATGGTGTAGTTCTCATAGATGGGGTTACAGCTTTGGCCAGTAGGAGTTGGAGATGGTAATTCAGATCTCGGCCCAGTGGTGTGTAGTTGGTATTGGTCGAGTGTATGCCTGGGTGGCAAGAGTAAAGAACAGGGGTAAGTTATTTCGGGAATAGCATCTGTAATACTGTTCAGTCTGTCAGGTGGGTGAGAATGTGGATGGTGAAACTGTGCTGGGCTGCCCCAAAGCACAGGGTTTGGAACAGTTGCATGAATTCAGGCTGTTTTGCGGACTGTCGTGACCAGGCCTGGAAATGGGGAGGTTGTCACAATGGAAGTGGATGCGTAGCCCAGTCCAGAGGGGACCCATGTGCTGGCAACAGCCATGATGGCAAACAGTTCCTGTCACTGGATGGTACAGAGTGGGAGGCATTGGTGTGGCTGCCAGTCACCCCGAAACCAACCACCATTGAAGTAGGTGCCAAAGCCCAGGGAGCCCGAGGCATTGGTGAAGAGCTGGAGAGAGTCTACTTCAGTCTTATCAGGCTCTAAAAACATGGCAACACCATTCCGGGAAGGAAGAGAACTGTCCCACCACATGACGTCAGCTCTTGCCTAAGTATTAAGGCTGATGTGGTGGTGGAGCTTCCTGACAGTGGTGGACAGGTCAATCAGGTGGCAGAGGAAGAGCCTCGCTGCTGGTGCCACCTTGGCAAAGGAGAGCTTACCAATGAGCGAGAGCAGCTCCCACTTGGTGGCCTTGTGCTTGGATAACCAAGACCTGTCAGCTGTTCCAGCTTGTCAGGGGTCCAGGCAAAGGTGCTGTGCTGATGTGTCGAGCACTATGCCCAGGAAGGTTAGAGTTGTGATGGGTCCCTTCAGCTTCTCAGAGGCCACTGAGATGCTTAACTGGGCACACACCAGCAGCACCCTGTACATGGCCTCCTAACAGGTGTCTTTGCTGGGAGGGCCAACTAGGAGGAAGTCATCCAGGTAGTGTAGCAGCTGGGCCCCACAGTTGCTAGCCATGATCCAGTGGAGTGCATCGGCGTAGTTGTTGATAAGAGAAAGAGATGAACGGAGGCCAAATGGGAGACATGTCCTGTCCATGCCCAGGTGCACCCAGTCCACAGCTCGTACTGGAATCAGGTGGAAGGCAGCTTTCAGGTCGATCTTTGCCTTCATTATATTGATGTGGTCATTGATGATCCAGCCTGCAGTGATCACCTTCCCAAGTTCAGTATTTGGATTTGTGTATGCTGTGGTTATGTGGATACGTTGCATGAAGGCGTAATTTTAGAGTGTTGCAGAGTGGTGTGAGCTCGCTGATCGTAGAGTGGAGTGAGTTCACTGGTCGTAGAGTGGTATGAGCTTGTTGGTCGTAGAGTGGTGTTAATTCACTGGTCATAGAGTGGTGTGAGCTTGTTGGTCGTAGAGTGGTGTGAGCTCACTGGACATAGAGTGGTGTGAGCTCACTGGTCGTAGAGTGGATTGAGCTTGTTGGTCGTGGAGTGGTGTGGCCACTGGTGCAGCACATGGCCAGGCCTTGGCGGAGTGCTCTCCACATCAGCCTGGGACCCAGCACCTGTGGGTAAAATAGCACTCTGCCCTCTTGTTGCACCTGCCAAAAAGTTGAAGCGCCAGCAAATTTCCTGGCCTGCATTGTCGATGGCTCGCTCAATGTGGTGGGAACCACCTGCTATAGTCTTACGTGCGCCGTGAATTCCGTTCAGAGATACAGGCATTACACTTGAATGTATTTGGGTGTACCCATCCGTTAAAAGTTATGGACATTTATTGTGAATAGAACGAGGGTTGCATGCAATCGAGCGGGAAATGTGCATTAACTTTGCTCAGCTGTATCTCCGTAACGGATAAAGTAAAAATTAACGAAAAGAACACATCAATAGCCACAGGACCCCTCTACGTAGACATCGAATTTAAAACGAGTTGGACACGCCTACCTGAAGATGTGGCGTTTTTGAACCCGATGGGCTATCGGGTCTCGTAACGTCGGCACGGAGCTCGTGTAAGACGCCACAATACAACTTTTTCATACAATAATGGTGCAGTATGAAGTGTTGAAAATAAGAAACCGATAGCATGTACCGTTCGGAAGTTACAGCGATTTAAACGTAAGGCATGTTTGTAACAAATTTTATATGTGCACTCGTCGGACCCTTTTCGCGGAAACGATCCCAATTATACTCTCACCGTTACAAGTGTATTTTTTTATTTTTTATTTTTTATTTTTTTCAAAGATACTTGATAAATAATTCTATAAATAATTAACGCCATAAAGGTAAAATGAATACAAGAAGAACAGAAATACAAAAATGCAAACATTTAAAAAATATAAAACATACTACGAAAGAAACACGAGATACAGTGCTGAAATTTATTCTGGCAAGTATGGAAACCCATGCAGATCCATCTTCCTCTACCCTTCCCCTCCATTTCACTCTACAGCCACGAATGCACAGATTTGTAGCTCGAAGGACAGCAAAAGCATCGTTGCGCGCAAATACCCCAGCACTTCACTACGAGACTTGTGCCAAATTGCAGCTATCTTGTCAGCTAAATGTCGTTGCCTCATACCCAGTGCCCCATCAGCTGTCACAACAAAAGATGCATTGATTATTTCAGCAGCTTGTGAGTATTTTTGTTTCTTAGTGTGTTCAATTGATGAAAGAACTGCACCCACATCACGATGCAAGTAGGAATTAGCATCTGAATCCACTACTTGAACATCAAAAAATGTAGTAGCTTGAGGCTGCCATACACCACGAACAGAAAGATCAGCAACCAAAGCAGGAAAATTATTTGGTCATTGGGTTCAGGTTCTCTCACAACCTCTTGATAGGCAATTGAAGCCAGGTCACCTAGGGCATCCCTAATTTCATTGTGTCTTTGAATGACTAAACCGCCCCATATCCAGAAATGGCCGCGGTCATCTTGCTTTTTTAATTCAATTTGAATTTTATGATGTACTATAAGCAGGTCTGATTAACTTCAAAAAATTAAAACCATTTACGTTAAGTAATTAATTCGCGGTTTGCGAATCAACGAATACTCCCGTATATCTTCCCATGGTACTTCAATACCAAGCACGCCAGATTTATTTTTCCTGTTTAAGACGTCGCTTCCCTAGGATTGTGGACCTCAATGTATGGTATAACCATACATCGAGGACACTCCTAGGAAAGCGCCATCTTAAATAGGAAAAATACGGCGACCACACTAAAAATTATGGCAAATGTAGTGTACTAACAATCCCTCATGACAAATGCTGAGAAAAATCTGGCGTGCTTGGTATTGAAGTACCCCATACATTTCTATGGGAAGATATACGGGAATATTCGTTGATTCGCAAACCGCGAATTAATTACTTTTGACCGCTTTTTACAATCGTCCAGTGATGAAAAACTGACTTCAGATGGTTCTGGTATTGGAATTCAAATTTTCAATTAATTCCCAGTGTAGCTTCGAAAGACGGTCCATGTGATTAAAAACTTATTTACACTTGATTGCATTAACTATATGAACTGTACATTTCTTGAATTTTTGAAGGAAGATACTGCTGTTGATAGGGGATCACGAATTCCCAGTCCACCATGACGGGCAGTTTCGGAGTTGCTTCCAGTTCCTGGAATAATATTGGCAAAAAGATGTTGTGCAATGTATTGCGCAAGATTTCAAAGCAGGATTCACCATTTGGTACCACTAGTACTCTTGTATTTTTAGCTAAGATAACATATAAACTAATTATTAATACAATTAACGTTCTATACGACAACAATTGTTATTATATTTAAAGTACCTATATGAAAAAAAGAGTTTTTTTTATCATGTAATATACAAAATACCTCTATTAGAACAGGTTTTAGTTTCGGTTCCCGGCGTTGATTATTACGCATGTGCGTTGCGGTAGCGTCATCGCAGTACGAAAAATGGCTCTTACCTCCGATGTCATTTAGTAGATATTACAAACGGCAGCCATATTCTATGAGGTTCTTCAACAAGCAGCGTGTGGAAAAGGCTGTTGACAGTGGCCGGCGTAGCTACGTTTAGTCTCGTACCCATACCCTGATTCCCACTGCTGCGTAATCCATCCGCAGCAGTGGGAATCAGGGTATGGGTACGAGACCCACGTCACGATCAGCACAATTAAAATAATATAATACCGACTCTTGAAGTAATTGATCTAGCCATAGATAATATATTAGCGCGGGCTCGAGACTCGACTCGAGTTGTGAACGTTCAAATTTCAGTACACGAGTATGACACGCGTGATTATGACGCGGAAGAGCGAGGGCTTCAATGTATTGGACAGATTTGCTTCCCAGGGAAAATGATGTAAATTCACTGTTGGTAAAAAACTGATGTATAGAACATGGTTTTTATTTTATTTTATTATTTTATTTATAGAATGATATGCATGGCTCTCGAAATATTCTGACCCCCCCCCCCCCCCCCCCCCCCCCCCCCCCCCCCCCTTTGCATGCTCTACCATCAATACTACCATGGCTACTGGGCTACTGCTATTGAGTGATCATTCAGCCCATCCGTCATCCTACCTTGAGAGAGCATTGAACAGCATCAAACTTGTTGGCTGTAGCCAGACAGGGGACGCTTAGGGCCAAACTACTGTTTAAGTGAGAAACTCGCTGTGTTGACATGGTGGTAATTATGGTGGCCAGGGCCAAAGGCCAGTTAGGGTTTAGGGTTCACAACTCATCAAAAACAAACTCAATCTGATCTCAATATTGTAAGAAAAAGTTTTTTAATAAAAAGCCAGACTTGTAGTAGTAGCATCTGGACCATAGTATTCCCCCAAAGCAATCTAAACCTACCTACATTCACATCATTTATGTAAGTCTGGGGACCCGAAAGGTGGTCCCAAGGTACATTTGTAACTCCTACACCCTTAGTCTGGAGACCAGATGCCTGGCAGTCTGGTCCCCAGACCCCCCCCCCCCCCTTTCCCTGGGCAGGTGCATATGGATGCCTACAGTCTACAGACATGCAGTCATGTTTGAAATTTCACAGTAGGGCCACATAATGTACTGGAACCATCCACATGTACATACACAGAGTACAAACAGCCATTGAGTATTCCTTGATGCTGAGTGTACTACATTTGACATCCTCCAATTCAAAACACACTACTGTAGAGGTCTACAGTGACATCTCATGCACTGAAGGGGCGTTTGCAACCACAACTGATAGTACAAAGGCTTTGATATCACAACTCAATAATATTGTGGTGGTGATAATATTATCCGTTTACAAACTCTTATCTTGATGGCTGCTGACAGGATACCACTGTGCATTCCCTGAAAAACAGATGCACATAAAACGTTTGCCTTTCAGATGTGTGCTCTTCTTACCTATGTGGCCTCATTATTATACAGATCATTGAAATGGTTGCTCAGTTGTCTGCTGCTTCTGATCCTGTTTCAGGTCATGCTGAATCTGTGGTGTAAAGACAGAGCCTGCTACATCCTGAATGTCAAAACAGCAACATCTAGTTTACTATACTTACTGTAATTTGTTTATCTAGCATGTGACTTGCTGGGGCCTGTCTAGCCTGGAATTCCCCCTAGCCCAGGTTGATTTGCTGGGGCCTGTCTAGCCTGGAATTCCCCCTAGCCCAGGTTGATCTAGTGGCCCACCTAGCACCTCCAGCATGCAATTAGGGAGGAGGGGGAGGAGCCAGTGCTCAGGCCTCTCACAAGCACAAGCCCAAAGGGTAATCTGCCTTAGTCTTGGTCCCAGACCCAGTCCACCACAGCAGCCGATGTATTTTATCACTGCTACGTTCGACCTAGTTTGAGTGTAATGGTGATGTATTCCATCTGGTGCTGTAGTGAACTTAGCCTGGGATACATGTAGGTACTACTCCTGCTTGGCCCCTTCTTGTCCATGGCTATAGGTCAAAATCACAAAGCATGGCATTGAGTTTATAGGTATGTAACAGGGAAGTAAGGAGACTCATCTATGTACATGTACAGTACTTTCACACCAATTGTTTGAGACCATATTCAATCTTAACACTATATTTCACAAATCCAATAGTTTCCTTTTAAAGGAGGAGTTTGTGTATAAAAGGAGCTTTGGAACCAAACTTTTGGCAGGCCATGCAGCTGAAATGACTGCATAAATTAAAAATGGCGGCACTATGATATTTACGCATTGGGCTTGGCAACAACTGTGAACAAGAGTTCTTCACTCATCTTGAATTGCATATCATTGTATACAAATTTCATTAATAGTTTATTGCAACTACTGTACGCACATGCACAGCTTGATGTTAATAACACTAAGTTAACAAAATATCACTCTTGTAATGGCGACCTCAACGTCAGACGACAGTCACTCTCGGGATCGGTTCAGATTTCACCTCTCAAAAGGAAATGGAAACATTTGAGAGTATAGTAAACTTCCAAATTAGAACTGGTTGGCTTTATTGGAACGAGGGGGGAAGGGGGGGGGGGGGGGGGGAGGTCCAAAGTGGTAGAAGACCAGAGGTAGGGGTTTGAAACCAATTCTATGTATCAGTACACAAAGAAGAATGAGGTTCAAACCCCTACCTCTAGTCTTCTACCACTTGGAACCCCCTGTTCCAATAAAGCCAACTGGTTCTAATTTGGCAGTTTACCTTAGGTTTGAAGTAGCCAAGGTCCTCCTTGTACCCGGTGTCAAGCGGAATGCTACTGTCAGCCTGTGTTGTTAGACGGTGTATTGACACAACCTGAGTGTCCCAGCATCAAGAAAATCCAGTTCTGGAAACGAAATGATGTTGGCCTCTGCAGGTTTGTTAGATACTATAGTATGTGTTGTTCGAAAAAAAAAACGTTGCTGTGTTTCCTTTATGAAAAGGGGTCAGTACAGGAGACGAAGAACCAGTGACCAGGACCTCTTCGTGGTTGAACAAAAGGCCTTCATGTTTTTGTTCAGGGCTTGTCCAGCAGTGTGGCTGTCCATCAAACCCTTCTTGGACATTAGCATCATTCATCATGAAGGTCTGCATCAGTACCAGGTAACTAATTCTGTTTTCCTGTGTAATACTCCTCGACTACTCACTATAAGGGGCATGTAGCTAGGGTCCAGTTTGTTTGCCCACACTTCAAACAGTCACGTACCTGGGCTAGCTCCAGAGTGCTGCCTGGTCATTACCTTGCTACTCAGAAGTATTAAGAGTACCATTTGGATTTCGTACTGAATGATCAAAACAAATGTCATTCTTATTACAGACTTGTCCATGCTTTCACCTGTGCTGGCATGTTACCACGCCACTACATGAATTTCTGCTCATTTGCTGGTGGAGTGAAGCAACGATACATCCACTTGGGTAGGCGCTGAGATCATTGATGCATATTATAGATATGATGTATAACTAATCCATGTTCATTCAGCACAGGGTAGCTCAGACAAGAGAGATGGCATGTACTAAGATAGTCTTGCCACAAGTTATTGCCCAAGGTTTGCTTATGTGTCCTAACTCTTTACAATTCCACATATATGTTCACTGTAATAAAGGATTGAACATCACAGAGGTAGCTCATGACTACCAGTGTACTATAAAGCAGTATGTAGAGGGACTCTGGATGGTCAATTCCTATGACACATGGCATGGTATGGTATCTATTTCTTTTCAGTGTGTAGTATTTTGAGTTAGTGCAGGCACGAAGAATGTGGCAAAGGAGTTACGGAAGATCTGCTGGTCCGGTTCATGCCAAGGATAAGAGGTGGTTTACTGAACTATCCGACAAGGGTATGTTCTTGTTGGAAATATTTATTTACTATCAACGGAACATCTCACCATTCAGCAAAAGATGCACCAAAGTGCACCTGTATTGGTGGTGCATGAGGAACTGTGGTGGCAACCCTGACCATCAACGTGCTATGATTATGAACATTACCAAGTACTTTCAGGTTTGTGTGTGTGTGTGTGTGTGTGTGTGTGTGTGTGTGTGTGTGTATCTGTGTCCGTATGTGTCAGTACAATGTGTATCTGTGTGTGTGTCTGTGGATGTGTGTGTTCGTCTGTGTGCATGTGTGTGAATGTGAGTGTGTGTGTGTATGTTTGTCTGCGTGTGCTGTATGTATCTTTGTGTGTATGTGACAATGTATGTGTATATGTGAACGCATATGTTTGTGTGTGTGCTTGTTTGTGTGGGTATGTGTGGGTATCTGTGTGTGGGTGTTTGTGTGTCTGGGTTTGCCTGTCTGTGTGTGTATCTGTGTGTATGTTTGTGTGTGTATTGGGTGATTGCATCCCATGTGTGATAAACCTACTTTCAGGTTTGTGTGTTTGTGTATGTGTGTGTGTGCATGCGTGTGTGTGTGTGTGTGTATGTGTGTGCATGTCTGTCTGTGTGTGCGTGTCTGTGTGTGCGTGTCTGTTATTGTGTGTCATCTCTGTGTATGTGTGTGTGTTCGTCTGTGTGCATGTCTGTATGTCTGTCTGTACTATGTGTATCTGTGTTTGTCTGTGCATGTGTGTGTTCGTCTGTACATGTGTGAGAATGTGAGTGTGTGCCTGTATGTTTGTCGTGTGTGCGCTGTATGTACATGTATGTTTGTGTGTATGTGTACGTTTGTGTGTGTGTATGTTTATGTGTGTGTATGAGAATGCACATGCACATGTATGTGTTCATGTATCTACGTATGTCTGTGTAGTCACATGTGTACATGTATGTGCTGTGTCTGTTTAGGGTCACTGCATTTCTGTATATTGGGACTTTTTCAGGGTGATCACCACAGTTGCTATTCAGAGATTGTATCTGTGTGTGTGTGGGTTTGTGTATCTGTGTGGGTGTATTTGTGTGTGTATTGGGTGATTGCATCCCATGTGTGATAAACCTATCTTATATGTGATATGCATTTATGCATTCCTGTCCACAATTCAGGGTGATCACCACAGCTGCTTTTCAGAGTGTCCCTGTCGGCAGCCAGGTTACGTTCCAAAGAGGAAGCCTCACTATGCACGCAGCCATAAAAGCATATGAGGGTGCACTAAAAACCCTCATCTACAAAGCGGCTGATTCATTCCATCTTGTATGCAACATGGACAATACATATCATGTTCATGTATATATATTTGTTCTTCCAGTGCTGAGACACCTACTGGGTGGAGTCGTTTAACCACCAGCTTCTCACCTACCTGCCCAAGAGGATCCACTTCCACACCAAGACATTTGAAATGCGTATGACCTTGGCTGGGATGGATTGGGTGAGTGCTCTACTTGTAATGTATACGTGATTGAATAACATAACCACATTATTCAGAAACTCTCAAAGGGTGGCTACAAGTCATCATGAATACACCGATGTTCGCTGACCAGACCATCACTCCACATACGATGCAAACCAAACCAGTACAAGTGATTGACTGTACCAGTGCTCATTTGGCCGAATACAAAAGACACGGAAATGAAACCAAAGGTATAGGAACGATGACAATCCAGCCATGGAAGACATTGAAATTTGGCACTCTAACCTATACCTACATGTATGTGTCGTTTTGTGGATGTAGCTAGGTGCATGTGACCTTAGGAGCCATGCTCACCTTTCAAAAGCTCACAGCGCTTGTAACAGTGATCAGTATATGTTAAAAACATGTATTACTCGGTTTCGAGAACAATGGTTACAAACATACATCAGCTGTACATGTACTGGAACTGTAAAGCACACCATCTAGTATGCAGTGCGATCAAGCACTAAGAAGTCCTTTATCTGCCAGTCGTAAAAACGACACAGACAGAAAGGCTGTGTGAGAATCCAAAAATCCTAAGAGCGCACAAAACTTCGCCATGCCAGAGGATGTTGAGCTCACGCGTTTCCAGTTGGAACCAATCGTCTTTTATACGCGTATTTTCGCATTGATCGGCGTGCATGTGCTGCGTCCTGCACTACTATTTACGTCGCGTCTCCTCCTTTAAGCCTAGGTCAGATGTCACCTTCCCCCCCCCTGCTCCATCAGCCACACTTCCCCCCCTTTCACAATGTGTGTCCTAGCCTGGAGGTGTTCTTTCATTTGCTAGATCAAAATGTAATGCACACTCCCCTTCAATTGCCCCTGGTGTCTCACCATCCCACAACCAACCCTCTCCACCATCCCATCACAACCAACCCTCCCCATCACACCAACCTAACTCACACTCTCATTCTAACCTCCATCAGGTTCCAGAACCAAATCTTGCCATCCTCTGCTCCACACCCCTACCTAGGGATAGACCATATCACACATCACACATCTCCTCACAGATACTAGTGTACACAAAGCCATAATGCATGCACATGTGCACTAAAACCACTCATGTACACCTCCCATATGAATACACACACATACACACACTCTTCCTCTCTCTTACTCATTGAGCAGTTCTCCATTGTTCCTGTCCAGCAGTCTGATCTCATCCAGGGATGAAGCCAAAACACAGTGACCATCTCAAGAGAAAGACAAACTGGTCACTGGATCTGAGGGGATGGGAAAGTAAGGCGAGAAATCCCCATCAATGAAGAAGCAAGAGATAATGAAATCCCCCATCAATGGGGAATGAGGGACTTCCCCTTTCAGTGATCTTATATCCATAGTTTCTGTACCATTCTACACAAAGCCATGAGCCATGCACATGACCACTGATGATGGGCCATGAGCTATGCCCACACTTATGAATTCCACACTTATAGCTACACAGCATGGCATGCATGGATGGACAAACATGGCATCAGGAACGTGTTTGTCACATGCACCACATGTATCAAGCTGACTGCATGCTGTTTGGGGCTGGCCCCCTGATGAAAGTATTGTTTTAATGTTAGCAAAGAGGCCCCAAACAACGATGGACAGGAACCAAAGCATTATGTGCCCCCTGTTCTACGTGAGGTAGCATTGGGAGGGGGTAGGGAGGGTAAGTGGGTATGTGTGTATGGGTGTGATAGGTGTGATAAAACACAAGGAGCAAAGAAGTAATGAACACACCTCAGGCCAAGAGTTGTGGCTGCTGCTCACGTTGCAGTAGAATGTGAGCTTGTCATCACACTGGCCTCGTCTGATGAACTTCTTGAATTCCCAGTCATTTCCCTGGACAAGCCATTGCCCTCTGACTCTCTGCAAGTGAGACCCATGTGAGTGGAAGAAACGAGTGATTACACATGCACAGATGTACACACACATTCACGTATACACACTCTACACAAATGCATGCACAACACACATACATACACAACAGACAAATGCACACACACACACACACACTACTCAATGTACTTACACACACACAAATACAGCAACACATCAACACACGCCACAAACATACAAACACACCATACACACACATACACACACACACACACACACGTATGCAAAATCTCCTCCAGTATTGACTGACTCCAGTTTACTTCTATTCTCCGTTCAGCTCGTTGTCCAACTCACTGATAGACATCAGCATTTACGAACACAAATAAAGCAAGAACGGGAAGAGCTTTAATTAGGAAAACTAAGTGAAAGTCCAAAGTCTAATACAACAAGATTCTGGGTTGAGAACTTTGTCATTGTCATCGGGCCATTGGCAATTCTCAATCATATCCGGCATCCGCTAAATTGGTTAGTCTAAGTTTGAATAATTTTAATTTGCCCACACATCATTCTGTAATAGCCGATTAGTCAGACCCCTTATCTCGGCCACAGGTATAAACGGACTTAGCGCCTGAAAGTGGGGGGAAATGGACGTCTTCAATGCTATAGGAGACATCTTCTACGGTGGCATCCAACCCAACATCCCGGGCAATGGAGGGCCCGATTGTGTGGCCTTCCTCTCCAAAGGTCAGCTCCTCTTCGAAACATTGCTCGGCACGGCTCTTGTGGTCCTGTTTTCCCTGTGCGGCGCAAAGACCTACACCCTACCCGCCAAAGTGGCCAGCGCGGGGAAAGAGCCGCTATTCAAGAAAGTGCTCCTCGTTGTTCTATCGGTCGTCTTCGCTATTGAGATCGTGTACAAGGTCTGCTCGCGACAGCTGCTCTACCTCTTAAACCCGTGTCATGTGTGCACAGTACTAGAGGTACCGCACGCCTCAAAGGAATATGGTAACTGTAAAATTAATGTTTTGTCTGACCCTATAAACCAGATTTACTTATTGCTGTCCAAGCCCAGAAGAATAGCCTTTGCCGTATTGAGGTCAGTTGTTTTTGGATGGACGACGCGTCTTGAAATGATTTCTTTCTTTTCCCTTCCTTGCAACACCGGTAACTAGGTTTTTGGTCCATTACATATACGGGGCAGCCATTGCTCTGTTGTTCCCAGAAACAGATTCTAGACTGGTGAGGATGCACACACTACAATGCGCACCACTACACCATTTGACACACATGTGCTTGCACTTTATACAAACCACCCATGTGCGCATGTGCATGCATACATATGCACACACGTGTGCAAGGTAACGCACATGTGATGTACACCTTACGGACGCATGCTGCATACATGATTGGCCCCACGTACCACTCATTCAACCTCTCCTTTCCGTTCAGCTTCCCGGTGAAGTGTTCAACTACTGGCTTCAACACATCATCATCTTCTTCATAGTGCCTCCCTACCTCATATACACCTGGGGTGAAGTCCAGTGACTGCAGTGTAGTGACTCGTATATTACTTCGTTCTCACCCTCCCTCAGGCCCGGACTGTCTTGAACCGTTCAGCGAGTGGGCGTGGTGTTTCTTTGCAAACGTTGTGTTCACTGTGCACCACAGCTACATCATGACCCCACTGGCCCTCGTGAGTCCCGGAATCCACCCCACCCCCTCTCCCCAATGCACTTGCAGTGATATGATGAATCCCTTTCCCTACATGGGCCCGTGTTCGCTCATTTCTAAATATAGCTCACCCACGTGAATCTGAACTACCTTCTATGTCCGGCTAGTGTCGACCCATTCAGAGGACCTTACTACAGAATCATTGGACTGTTTCATCAAACTCTTTGCCTACTGTTTGTGGGCAAAGTATACACCCTGGTGGTCAAGTTTGTTCTGTACTTATTGTCCAGCAAATGGCGGAAGAGGCTGTGAACACTAGGTGACAATACATATTGCATGTGAGTCACAAAAGGGAAACAACCCATTCAAAAGATGCATATCAGACTTATTCATATTGAGTGCATTCAGAATACATTTTTTGTGTACCAGTGTGTTCATTGTGTGTGCACCTGTAGTCTTTGTGTACAGTGTAAACTTATATGAAAAGAACATTAAGCCTGCACTGTACATGTCTGTACATGTTGATCACCTCCAGACAATGTACGAGCACTTGATAATATTTCATAACATTCAGAATGCGTTGTCAAGCCAATGATGTGCATACATAAGATGCCTAATGTAGAGAAAGGTATAGCTGTGGGTTTAGCATCCGTCAGTGATGTACGAGTGTTCTCTCCGGTGCATTGCCTGTAGCTTTCAAACAAACCAAAGTGTTGCTGACCTTGCATATTTGGTTCCTTCACGATGTGACGGTGCCTGTACGTGGGATTTGGTACCCTCCCCCAGCCACACCCACCCAAGCATGCAATTGGATACGTTTGATCAGTGGAATGTACCGTTGAGATGGTTTAATTAAGTGTACATTTTTGTGTTTGATTGCACATGCATGCTTAACCATGTACTTGTGGTACGAAAGCATGCTAGTGTCACACAGCTACAGAATGTACTGTTTTGTTCATCGGTGCTGATAAGAGCCACATTTACATGTTATTCACATATAGTGATATGCTCTCTCTGTGTGAAGACACCTTACTGCTGTGGAATGTGTGGGAAGCAATGTGGAATCTGACCTTTGGCAGTTTTTAATTGGTGCACTCAATCATGGCAATAGGATTACACAAGAATGTGCAATCAGTATTTTAGTAAATACTAATAACACAGTTATGAATAATTGTGGCACAACTCAATCTGTGAATAACTTTGCAATATTGATATCCTAATGCATACAAAATTTCCAGTAAGCACAAAAGAAATGTAGCACTTGTGTTGAAATGTATGGCTAATGAAACATTCAGAGGCTTACAACTCCGTGACAGATACATCGATTCTCAGTCTGTAAGAAGCAATCTGGAGGGGGACATTTCAGACTCAAAAAAAGTTTGAAATCTTGAAAACCATGCATTAGGTCCCTTTTCACGGAAACGATCCCACATATAATCCAAAATGTGAATTGTGTTTATCACTCCACATGTTTGTTTTCTATCTTAAAAGGCAATAACTTTAGTCTGCATTTTAGTGATAGTAAACTCATCTCATGCCAGGCAATGAAAAAGGGAGCCATATTTGGCTGAGTTTTGTACACGTATATGTGTATGTATATTTTACATCCTGAAGGGATTATGTGAGTGACATTTGGTGGTGACAGAATGGTTTTGCCCTCCCCCCCACCCTCTGTAGCTTAATATTAAATGGTACACCTGTTGATTCAGGCACTGCACATGTTAATTCTTATGTCTGTGAAAATAGTTTCCACCATTAAGTCAGTTTGAGAGACGATCCAATGATGCATGGCTTCATACATCACATGTGCAATTTATATCTGGTACAAATTGCAACTTGTTTCAAACCATTTCAAAAGTTGTGTTATGAATATAAACAGCTAGGAAGAATGACCTCCTACATGCATCTTGCATTTCATGCAGCACAAACACAGAGGAACAGTGAAAGCGATGGCAGCTTCCATTTGCTTCAAAGTGCTCTTGGATGTGTCTCTTCTGGTTAATATTCAACTGTAAATAATTCACTGCCGATATACGAACCCTCCACAATTCACACTACACATGTATAGGCTGTGAGTCATCTTTGGATTGGAGAAATTCTAGCCTCTCATGCTGAGATGCATGCATGTCTGGTTATAATTTGTAGCATTGATGATGGCAGTCTCTTACATTCCAATTAGTCATCGATCATTATGCCTATTATTTCGAATGGTATTGTAAAGTACGTATGAAGTATTATACTGTGAAGGCTTAAACTGAAACCAACTGATAAAAAAACCCTCACTGATCTAATTTACCATTGATGTTAGTTAATTGAAATTATGTAACATTTTTACTATAACTTGTTAAATACCAATAAGCAGTGCTTATTAAAATCATAAATATTAGTCATTTGATTTTAGTAAACTAACAAAATTATTCTGCTAGCTAACTAGCTAGCTAACTTATCAATGTTGAGAAATAACAGTTCAAACCTTTGTCAGTCTTCATTTGCGAACACCAGGTATACTGTAATTGATTTAGAGCGTTAATTAGAGAAGGTAGCGAGTGATTTTAAATGTACCACTGAAGAAGCACACAGCCATTGGTAATGCACCGTATATGCTTCAACGGATTATAATCAATAATAAATCCATGCTCAACGGGCAGTGTTTTCATTTACATTTGCTGCGTGCAATGCGCAAAACCAGTTTTATTTTATGTAACACTCTGTAAATTAAAAATCTAGAGTCACCGTCAATCCAAAATGTGAATTGACTTGTGCCCTACAGCTAGGTGACAATCCAAAAATGGATTTCAGTATAATCCTGAGCTCTTTGAGGTAGCGCCTAAAGCTCAGGAGATCAATCCAAAAGGCCTAGATTGCTAAAAAAAATGGTGTAGAAAAAAAACAAAACCGGTTATGACGAGTGATCGAATCGAACTCAGACAAGCTGCTTCATTATCATTGCTAGGGCCAAGTCACATCGTGCTGAAGTGCTTCTCCTTGTTTCAAGAAAATGTTGTTTGCAAACACCTCTATTCCTGTGAACAAAGGTGTTGAGTCTGTTGACCATAAATTATAACTTTAACGGTTGCAAAACCCATTATATAGCTAGGGCCATGTCACGAAGCACTTCCCCAGCCCTTCCACGATAATTTTCTGTGAACAAATTAAGGTGTTGACTATAAAAACATTTTAACGGTTTCGCTAAACGAAGTAATGTATTACAGCATTGGGTGATAATGCCGCAACCGTTACTACACCTCACACCGACGCATCAAAATATTTATCCACTTGAACATCAATAGCAATAGCTCAGTTGGCCATTGCATGTGGGTGTTATACGATAATGGCAACTGACTTGATGTGTGCATGGTGCAGCCATATACATTTATATGGCATGAAGTCATCTAGTTGCCGTCATGTGGCAGGCAGTGTGCCTTTGCCCATGCTGGAAACACCCGTGCCATCACCCGTTAGCGTGGGGCAACGTGGTGGGCCCAACATAAGCAATGGGTGGAAGCTAGCTAGTACCAACAATAGAATGCAGTTATAGCTTGACTCAGCTATATGCGCACATGTGTCACATGTCTAGGACCACACTCCCTTCAGGACCATGCCATCAAACCAATGGACCAAAAGCCTAATTTGAAATGTTGCTACAAAGATATTTACATGTATGATGAAGCTCAGTAAACATAACAGAAAGCTCTCTAAATAAAGTCCGACACGACCATATACAAGGGCAAGTCTTTTCAAGCCAATCATACATTGCCAGGACATAAATATGAGCACCTAACCAACGACAAAAAACAGACATATGCATGTTTATAGTTCTTCCTTCTACCCAAGAGGTGTTGTTCTGGGTGTGTCACAGAATTACCTCATCCTAGTCAATAAATTAAAGGACACTTCAATGAGCAGATTTTCTGTTAGTGCAATGTGGACCTAATCCTACACGTTGCTACATACATGTACACGTACCTATGTGCAGTGTAGTCATGTCTCATGGCCTCATGAGTGTTCAATGGATATATCAAAGATGCGCGTGCAAAGAACACATTCGGTAAGAGGAAACGTGTGTGTATCATATTATTAGAGAGCACTACCACAATTATAACAGTGTGTGTGTGTCATGTGTGTCTGTGTGTGTGTGTCTGTGCACATGTGCGAGTTTGTAAGTATCTGTGTGTGTGTCTGTGCATGTGTGTCTATGTGCATTTGCGTGCCTGTGTATCTGTGTGCGACTATTAGCATGTGTCTGTGTGTGTCTGTTAGCATGTGTCTGTGTGGTGTCTGTGCGTCCGTGTGTGTATGCATGTGTGTATGTGTGCGTGTGTGTCTGCGTGTCTGTACATGTATGTGTCTGTGTGCTCATATGTGTGCCTGTGTGTGCATGTGTGTCTGTGTGTCTGTGTGCATGTGCATGTGTCTGTATAGTTTATGTGTGTCTTATGTGTGCATGTGTGTGTACATGTATGTCGTGTGTGTGTCTGTGTTGTGTCTGTGTGTGTCTCTGGTTGCATGTGTGTATGTCATATGTGTGTGTCTGTGTATTTCCTGTGTTGTGTCTGTGTCTGTATGTGTGTGTGTGTGTGTGCGTCTGTGTGTATGTTGTGTGTGTCTATGAGTATTTTGTGGGCCTTATGTGTGCATGTGTGTGTGTGTCTGCATGTGTCTGTGTGTGCATGTGTGTGTCTGTGTATGTCATGTGTGTGTGTCTGTGTGTATTTCATGTGTGTGTCTGTATGTATCTGTGTGTGCATCTGTGTGTAGTTGTGTGTCTGTGTGTGCCTATGTATTCATGTGTTGTGTCTGCATTTCTGTGAGTGTTGTGTGAGTGTGTGACTGTGTCTGTATTTCATGTGTTGTGTCTGTGTGTTGTGTCTATGTGTATTTCATGTGTTGTGTCTGTGCGTTTCTGTGTGTGTTGTGTGTCTGTATGTACCTGTATCTGTGTGTGTGCATGTGTGTTTTTGTGTTGTCTGTGTGTCTCAGTGTGCGTGTGTGTATGTATGTGTGTGTGTGTCTGTGTGTATTTCTGTGTTGTGTATGTCTTTATGTGCGTCTGTGTATGTTGTGTCTGTATGCATGTGTCTGTGTATTTCATGTGTTGTGTCTGTGCGTGTGTGAGTATGTGTGTGTATGTGTGTGGATATGTGTATTTGTGTGTGTGTGTGTCATGTCTGTGTCTGTATGTGTGTGACTATGTGTACATGTATATTGCATGTGTTGTGTCTGTGTGTGTGTGTGACTATGTGTATGTTGGTGTCTGTGTAAAGGTTATATGTGGGTCTGTATTTGTGTGTGTGTGTGTGTGTGTGTGTGTGTGTGTGTGTGTGTGTGTGTGTGTGTGTGTGTGAATGTGAATATAGCTGTGTAGTGCTACATATGTATGGTGGCTGTGTATGAGTTAATTACCGTGACATACTCTTTGTTTTAGTATGGAATCCTGGCCATGATCTATGTAGTCAGAACCTATGACAACAGAGCCTCTGGAAAAACTATAAGATTTAAGTGCCATAGTAAACATGAAATGTGGACCACACCTCACCTAAATAATCTCTCCCTCCTCTCCACCCTTCCTCTCCTCCTCCACCTGCTCTAGAGCCTCTTGGTCTGAAAGCTTGTTAACTTTATGTAATCTCTGCTCACAGAAAATCAGTATTATTTGGCATGCTCGTGTGTGTGTGTGCCTTACAGAGGTCATCTACTTTGCTCCCAACCATAGCCCACTTTTCTCAAACCAAGAGGTCCACCCTTCCCCCCAAACTCCCCCCCCCCCCCCCCCCCCCCCCCTCCTTCCTATGTTAGTTCTTCCTCTCTCCTTCCACAGCTTGCAATCCATCATCATCCAGCTCTGTGAAGATGCCTCAACCCTCATGTCTAGGAACTGGACCTTCTCCCTCCCTCACTGAGGGGAGGTCCTGAGAGAGGGAGGGAGATCTTGCATGGTTATGAATCGCTGAGAGAGGGAGGGAGATCTTGGTTATGAATCACTACACATCCGGCTGCAGCAGAATCAGTTTGAAGGAACTACACCACAGGTGCTGCTACAATCATACAGCACATTTTTCACTATTATAGATATGAAGCGTTTAACTCTCCAAGATAGTTGAGAGCTACAGTACCAGTGTGTGTGAAAAGTAATTAATGTTGCAGCTCACAGCCTTTATAATTAAACCATTAGATGCAACAGGACTGAAGCTGTCAAATCACTACACTCGGCTGATAATGGAGAAATTGCTGTGGTTGTGCAATGTCACATGCTACATATGGTTATTGCTTTCTTAACAGTCAACTGAGCAGATATATATGATGCAAATGAGGTGGATATTTATACATAATATCATGCTTCATACATACATGCACAAACAACAAACACACATATTTTCTGCGCTTGGATAAAACCGTGACATCCCTCCTTGAGATCAGATCTACTGATTCATGTTATCCCTTTCCTCAGTAACTGCATTGCTTGAATGTGTGTGTGTGTGTGTGTGTGTGTGTGTGTGCATGTATGCATTCCTTATTCTTTATTATCCTTGGCCATTGATCAATGGTGGGCCAATCATCACTCCAATGGCTCTGACATGCAGGGGACTTTAGCATGTGGTTCACTGGTGAAAATGACGTTTACTGCTATATTTATAGACATCCATGAATGTGCTGCGCAACTCCTTCAGTCAAATACAAACGTAGTCATATATCATGCAAAAAGAACATTAAAAAAAGGGTCTGATATTGTGCATAAATTACTAGGTCTGCATAGAGTTGCAGCCACAGCCAACACATATACAGCATGATGCCAGCTTCTACGCAAGGTCTTCGGAGGAGAACAATCCTTGATGCAAGGGTTGAACCGCTGAGCATATAGGAGGGGTTGGGGGAGGAGTATGAAGGTAGCGGCATACATCATACAGAGACTGACTAATGTGTAGAGGATTGATGACATTTCTCTATATTATTACTTGAATGTGATGGTGTCCACACTAAATGATGCATGCACCAAGTTTCAAATTTTCATGCAAGTGTGTGGCTTAGCAGTATACAGATGTGCTCCTATCTTACTAGCCCACCTGATTGAAGTACTTGAAGGAAAACGATCCATCTCTGCCAGAGTGGCCCCACAAAGTATATCACAGATCCCCCTGGTGGCTCTGTGACATCTCTCCTTGGCTGTTGTGATCTGGAGCTTTGTCTGCCTCTCCAGATAGCAGAGCTCCTGGCCAGCTATGAGAAGATAGTACATGTAACTGGCATATCCAAAACAGGTATTGTCTAACCACAATTATGGTTAGTTAACATATATAGTGCTAGTTGCTCACCAGCTACCATTATCATGTACACATACTCAGATATGCAAACACACGCATATCAAGGTAAAAGCACAAAGAAACTAACAATCCGCCTCTCTACACACTGCATGTACCAATGTAGCATTGTGAACAGACCATGAGGAGTGAGTATAGCAACCTGTACAGGTTTCAAAGAATGATTATGTTGACCTCAGTAGATAATAGCTTTTGTACTGATGAGCATATGTATACACACACATGCATACATAGTAAAGAACTTTATCAAATAGTCATGCCCCATTGAATCACAAAAACCGGTTATCTACGTGCATGCTACCGTACGAAAATGATTAAAAGAACAAATAGGAAATAAGAACAATGTATCCCTGAAGAGAATCATACATCCTTCGCACCACTCTTTGGCACGGGTGGCCCTCAAGCCACAACAAGCCATAAGCGCCTAGCCTCTCAGCTCTCTAAAACATGGGACTGGGCTTACAGTTTGACCACCATGTAGTCGAGATGCCACCTGACATCCTCAATTCTCTGCATTCGAGGTGCACCCATCAAGGTCATTATGCGTCTATGACACAATACACCAATTGACCTGGTGTCAAGAGAAGCCTCTGATGTCTAGCTGATACGGGAGCTCTTCCTGCTTGCAGTTGCCGCTGCACCAAAAGTAGAAGTGTACATGTACATCATGTTAAACTGCACAAGAACCAATTAGGCTGCTGGGTCAAATCCCTTCTGAAAACACCATGGCGTATATACCTATAGTAGCTATGTATTATCCCCGCTTGTACACCATCCACATACAAGCAGCAACGCACGCACAGGCATTTGGTCATCAAGCATACACACAAGAAGTGCGATATTCTAATTGACACGCACGTGCATGGATAAGCGCGAGCGAAACCTACTACACGTACTTGTATTGTGAAAAATCGCCTCCTTAAATACACTACAGTTATGGGACAGGTTTTAGATACTGCTCTGTGTTAATACTTCCATCCTAGGTGGCACGCACATGAAGTTAAATGTCGTCAAAGCAAAGCTTAGTCACAACAATATTAAAACGCAAGAGGGAAATGGTTACCACGACTGGTGAACGGATGGTGTGTTCGCCGTTCATCACTTTTTATACTCTGAAATGGGCTTACGTTTGCCATCACAGCTGTCGCCGCTACGCACGATCAAGCTAATGGACATCTCTGTGCAGTTTGGAATACGGTAGAATCATAGATAGTATCTATCCATGGCAGAGGGATTGGAAACGGATCACGTGCACGCCAATTAACAGCTCTAGCGGAAGATAGGTTATTATAGTAGTTATTAAGTCTGGAAGCAGTTTCTGTGTCCGTATAGCAGTAGCAGTAAAGGATGAAACCTTCAAATCCCGTTAATACTATTTACAAAAGTAGCCACAGGCCTAGAAATGACAGCAGTCTTACTCTATTCGTGCCGTGTCCCAAATGATTGACGCGATATTCGATGTAAAGCCAACTTTTTATAACCTCATACCAACACTCCCTGGTTTAGTACATAGCCCAGTTTTGTCGCAAAATGAGTGCACTAGAGGATGAAACCTTCAATCCCCGTTAATACAATTTTTAAAAGAAGCTATACGCCCAGAACTGGCAGTATTCTATTCGCGCCGTATCCCTAATGATTGAGCCGATGTAAAGCCAACTCTTTATAACAGGGCCGTAGATAACTTTTATAGTTTGGGGGGGCACAATAGGTCTGAATGTCAATGTGGTCTAAATTTTATAGGTATGCCCTGTACGTATAAGCCTACATGTATTCACAATTTGATTTGAACCATATCTTGCATGCATGCGCGCGTTTCATATACACTCATTAAGGAAAAATACCAAACAATTCTTGGCGACTGGAATTGCGGCTTGCAAATTCATTGCCAATGATTGCAAGGTCAAGCTTGTCTGATTCGTCTTTGTGAACATGCAGTAGCATGCACCAGTTTAACCTTGATTTGTGCATTGTACTTCGTATAGCCAGGTCTTTAATCGTCGCAGGGCACTGAAGGTTCGTTCGCTGACTGCGTTGGTGGCAGGCATGACAATAATAAGTTTGGCAAGCTTAATAACTTCAGTGTATAGCTCACTCTCGATAAGACTGAGGGACTGAAGAAAGGCAATGATGCCTTTTAATTTCATCCCGCCTATACGAGGCTTTTAATCTCATGAGGAAGATTCGCATGCAGGATAAGCAGCTGGCTTGCCATGCGCTGCTGATTAAAATCATCACCATATAGCTGCATTACATCACTATAATCCTCCAACTTACATTCCGAATCACACAGCAGCTCTTCCAGTTTCGATAACATTTTATAGCCATTCTGATCGAACCTATCTTTGATTGATTGCACAACAAAATCAATGACTTCATAATAAGCCTTTCTATAAACATCTTCCACGATGTTTGCAAACTCAGGAGCTGATGATCCTATCTCCAAATGTTTTGGTACTTTCCTCTGTCGAGGTAGAGAGGGGTCTGCTATCAGAACAGCCTTGCAAAGCTGACGTTTTCTTTCAATTGTTTTCCAAAACACACTAAAGGAATCCTCTGACCTTATCGCTTGAAAAGCCATTAAGGCTTCATAGTTCTCAGAAATTGAGGTAAAGGCTTCTACTTTTACAGTCCAGCGAGTTGGACACAGCAGCCTTATCCCAGGAGAGTCAAGAGCGATATCGTTTTTCACTTTCTGAAAAATTACTTGCCTACGAGGCGATTTTTTGATTAGTTTTGACATTTCCTCAATTGTATCCAAAGCATCACGAATAATTGGATTTGCTTTCACTGCATCCTGTACTGCTAAGTTCAAGGAATGACCATAGCAATGTGTATATAAAGCTCGCCTTTCCTTTGCCAATAGTTTAGTTGATACTCCATTTCTACACCCTGCCATGCTGTCAAAACACTGCCCACGACAATTCTGCAAAGGTAGGGAAAGCCGTAGCAATATATCCTCAATAGTTCGGGTAATATGTTCAGCTGAGATACAATCCATGGAATGCAGGCCAATGAATTCCTCATGACTGATAAGCTTATTGTCAACATACCGAACACAAAATACCAGTTGTTCATTGTTGGACACATCTGTAGTCTCGTCAACCATAATAGAATAGTATCTGCCTGAGAGCTGTGCAGCTATGTTCCTAAGGACAGAATGTGCCATAATCTGCAGAAACTCATTTTGAATTTCTGGACACGTGAATCGATCACGAGACTTCTGCAACCATGCATCTAAGTTGGGTATCTCGTTTTTTCGTAGAAGCAGCAATTTCATAAAATTACTTTCTCTTTCCCCGCCAATGCTATCTGAAGTCATATCAGCATCATAATGCGCTCCACGTAAAGCCAAACCTTGCCGTGCTACAAAGCGAATGTTTGACATAATTGCAAGAAGACATTTTCTGTTCAAAGCTTTCTGTTCAGTATATTCAGCACTTGGTTGTGTACCCACATTCATTATCTCTGTCGAAGCTGCTGCAACCATGCTAATAGCATCGCAATGGCATGCTGATTGATCGTGCTTGCTGAATTTATCTAATGCTTTTTTCCAGTTAAAAAATCCAGAAGTACTAAAAACTGTATCCATGTATCCTCTCATTGGCATCTTTAACTGGACTGCAGTAGCGCAATAGAAGCATAAGACGGCATCTTCTTCTTCAATGTAATGCAACCAGCGGTACTTTTCATACCACGAGTAACAAAAGCTACGACGCTTACTACCAAACTGCCTCATAGGAAACTTCAGCCTGGGCTGATTGGGCTTTAATGGGACAATTCTGGTACAGGTCACAGGACTGGTAGTGGGGGATGGTGAATCAGGTGCATTTGCTTCATCATGACCGCATTCTTCCAATAGGCCTACGACTTCATCACTCCCGCTTATAGGCTCGCTACTCGATTCACTTGAGTGAAGTATTACCTCAGCTGATCGTGAGCCTGTACTACCCGAAGTTTGTCGGACATCAGAATCCTCCTTTGATGATACCCCGGGCCGTATCGGCACAATATTGACATTGCGATTGCCACGCACGTGATTGCACTGTAATAATTTTTATAAAATGCGATAGAAAATTTGGGGGGGGGGGCACGTGCCCCCCCAAGCTCCCCCTTATCTACGGCCTTGTATAACACTCCCTGGCATAGCCCATAGTCCCAGTTCTATCGCAAAATGAGTGCACTAGAGGATAAAACCTTCAAACCCCGCTAATACTATATACAAAAGTAGCTATACGCCCAGAACTGCAGTACGGCCTAGTTTATTCGTGCCGTGTCCCTGGCCCTAATGATTGACGCGATGGTCGATGTAAAGCGAACGTTTTATAACTTCATACCAACACTCCCTGGCTTAGTCCATATCCAGTTCTATTGCAAAATGAGTGCACTAGAGGATGAAACCTTCAAACCGCGTTTACACTATTTACAAAAGTAGTTATACGCCCAGAACTGACTGTATGTCTAAAACGCTGTTTCGCGCCACTTTATGTTTTCAAAGCTAGGGAAAAGGGCAAAACCTATCCAGTTCTATTCAGATTGCTACGAAGAGCTTATTTAGAAACAAATCAAGGTCAAAAAACGTACAGAACAGTTTTTGCACGCCCAGAAAGGATTCACATAGCTACTTCAAACACGTTTCTAAACAAACCTTACCTTTCATGAATTGGGTGGAATACATTCGAGACTCTACATGATACGGATTTCACCAAAACCAGCTATAAGACATTTTTCCGCCAAACTCAAAAGGTGCTATTCATTATAACATTGACGGCGCATAGCCTTCTATTATTACCGTAAAATGTATAGCTCACGTGACCCGTTTCCAATCCCTTGTCTAAATAATCTATGGTAGAATGCCATTTTGCATTGCGTGGGTCTGGGGTGAGATGCACGTGATGTCACCATACGGTTCGGAGTTGGTGGACAGGAAGTCCGAGGAAATTTCATGATAATTATGGCCATAGGCCATATCTTATGGAACCCTAGTCACAAATCTACCTACTTACTTTGTTAAGCTGCTAGGCAAGGTGGAATATGACAATTAGATATTAGGTGGGTAATGCAAAACCTAAAAAAATCTGAGAAGTCCGGGGGAGATCCTGAAAATTCTGAAAAAATTATGATAATTACCCAAGTCCTATAACTTATGGAACCAAAGTCGTTCTGCAAGTGTCACGTGCAGTATAGGAATCAATTCATTTTTCCATTCAACCTCCTATTCAGCGGTATGCGCACGAGTGTACGTAGCGCTTTCTTGATATGCATGGTATAGACCAATCCGTCATGTTTAAATCCTAGTTTTTCCATCCAAATATGATAGACAAAAGATCAGTCCAAGAATAAAATGCAATCTATGTTACCGTCTCAAACCTGAGGATTGGATTGGATTTAGGTGACCATTTTTCTGTGCGCTGCCACATGCAATACTTCTTGAGCTAGATGGAAATTAAAACACACACATCATATGCCTACATGTTAGCAAATAAGTTTTATACGTTTATACAAGCACAAGTGCATTATTTCTTCGATGCGTAGTAGTTTTTCACCGCCTGTCCGTAAGACGTGGGCGTACCGGAATTCGAATAGCTGGAGATCAGAGCTGGCCCACTGTTGCAGTCCCACGTGTTGAACGTCCAGGCGAGATAGTTGGCATGGTTAGATCCGTCCAGCCACTGCATCAGTGGAACCACGTAGTCTCCTTGGCAGTCGTTCTCCCCTAATTCGGTTACGACAAGTGGATATTTGGATGCAACGGGGGTAATGTACTGATTCCAGCATGCCTCGTTATTGCAGTAGTTGAAATTGTAGCTGTGCCACACGGCACCTATGTTATTTAGGGGATCCTTTGGGGCATATTGTGGCCACTGAGCGAGGGAATTGCTCCAAGCCAGTCCCCCAACGAGCACAAGATTTGTAGCCCCGGTCCCGCGAACTGCATCCACCAGAGTCTGCATCCCCGCTGCCTATACGTCGTTCATAATACATTGCATGAAAATTTATAATCAAGACTGTACGCATAACAACTCGTGTGTGCTTTGTACGTCATATCACAATGACACAATTATTAGGCTGTGGGCCACTGATTAATTTAGTACCTATTTTGTCGGCCAAATGTGGGGGGGGGGGCAACCGGTGCATTTTGAGTCTTATCTGCGCCAAAGGCATGCAATTAAAATTAATAACTAATCAACTCACCTGAAAATTCAATCCAGGGCAATTACCACCGTCCCGAAAGCACTGCCAGCCAACTTGGCTATTCCAGTTGCCGTTATCGGGATACGGTTCGTTAAATAGCTCGAACACGACATTGGGGGCGTTCTTAAAATGGGTGGCTACGGATTTCCACAAGTCAACGGAATGGTCCATGTTGGGCATCGGTTGTTGCCCTGTTGCAAGCTGGTTTCCCGGGGCCGTCCAATGAAGGTCGAGCAAAACCACGAACCCAGCATCTGTGAACATTGATACGTACGCGGTGATATTACCGATGTAATTGTCTCCGGAAACCTCTGGATTCACTCCGTTTATTCCAAGCCAGCAATCTTCGTTGAGAGGTACGCGCACAGCGTTGCTCTTCCACGCTTGAAATGCCTCCAAAAGGGTGGAGTTGAATATTCCATCGAAGATTCCCCATCCTTGGACACAGGCGTACTCGGTGCCTGCATGATTGAGTCCCTATGAAAAGAAGCATTCGGATGACGTATGCATGTGCACATGGCGATAAAGAATATCATGCGATGCCTGCATGCGGTATACTCACCCTTAGATTGACCACCTGACCGTCCTTATTAACCAAGCGATTTCCTTCGGCCCGGATCCCAGAAAGTGTAATTGCCAGGGGATCTTGCGGCGCCCCAACGACCTCTTCCACCGCGGCAAAAAGTACAATCAACAATATCAAGGAGATCGCCATTATGTGTTTCTAGAGTGTGCTGCAATATAATGGCCCTACTTGTTCGAAAGGTTACTATACATGAGCGCAACCCACCCTACACAAGTGACTTGTAGGCGGATTGCAAGTTTGTCTAGGCGTCTACTCTACTACTGTGCGGATATTACTGTGTACACAGATGTAGCACGTGCAATGTGTTAGCTTCTCATTAACCGTACCAAGCGTTTTATAGATTACGGTCCTGACTTCAGTTATTAAAGTCATACATGTATAATTTTTTGAACTCAGTTCAGTCGGCCTTGAAATTTGCCTTCCCCTTCCAGCTCAGAAAGCATGATTTCATGAGACAGCATGAGATGGCCTATTTCATGAGACAGCATGAGATGGCCTATTTCATGAGACAGCATGAGATGGCCTATTTCATGAGACAGCATGAGATGGCCTATTTCATGAGACAGCATGAGATGGCCTATTTCATGAGACAGCATGAGATGGCCTATTTCATGAGACAGCATGAGATGGCCTATTTCATGAGACAGCATGAGATGGCCTATTTCATGAGACAGCATGAGATGGCCTATTTCATGAGACAGCATGAGATGGCCTATTTCATGAGACAGCATGAGATGGCCTATTTCATGAGACAGCATGAGATGGCCTATTTCATGAGACAGCATGAGATGGCCTATTTCATGAGACAGCATGAGATGGCCTATTTCGGCACCATAAACCCGATTACTGATGCAAGGCATAGCTGTGCATGTGCGTGATAGCCATCCATTTTTCATGATGCGGACCAAATGACAAAGATACCATACTATGAAAAATGCATTAAAATTACTATAGTTCAGTTTTAGCAGCAAGAGCATCTCAATCGATCATCATGGCGCCTTCGTCTATATGGAGAGGAATTTGCACTCACAACTTAAGTAAAATACAGTCATTTTCACTTAAAAAAAAAAAAAAAACTGAGACAAACTGCCGGGCATGTGTAGTACAACATTCATTACTAACAATAGCATAACAAATGGAACATACGTGCATTTCTTCAGAGTTCGAAGTCATCCCATATTTCTGCAAAAGTTTGCTTGCTTCTTCCTGCAGCTGCATGTAAGGGATAATGAAGCATTCAAATCCAGCATAGCACCTATTATTTCAATTCACTGAGTTTTGCACTACAACTCAGACTTTTAAAAATTGAAATAGGATATTGATTCCACACTAGTTCTCAATGAAAGTATAGTCTGATCATTATTAAACAGTTTGTCAAAAACGTGCTGTACTCTAAACATATCGCAAGTGATTTAACACCATACCATGCAATGACACAAATGAATCGTTTATGAACATTACCATGCATAAATCGGCCATACTTTTCTAAGCCATTTTTATTTAGTGATCACTATGCAGACATTTTGCTTCTTGCAGCTGTTTATCTCTGCCGATATTTAATCCCTTAAAAGATTACACCATGTACTTTCACAATCGGATATCTCTTGACTCTATGCAAATCTACAGCTCTCTAGCAGGGAATATAGCATAATACATGGGCCCCTGGACAAGCAGTTTATTAAAAATCAAGGCTCCCCTGCAGGCTGAGATATGAAATGTGTACAATGTTATTGTTTGTCCCCTTGCATATGCAGTAGAGATGAAGAGTTGCATGTGCTTAATGTTTTATGTTATATTATGTATGTATCATTGTCAATTTTATCATCTTGTCCATTATGCTAAGCTGTATATATTTGTACAACTTGCAATTCTTTTTTCTGATCGGAAAGCTGATATTTGACACTGTTAGTGTTGTCACATCACATGAAAATATATATAAGTTTCGGTGCACTTACTTTGGAATTCAATGTCTCTTTGATTTTGGAGGAGATTATATGGCTAAACAGCTCATAAATGGCACTATGCAGAAAAAATATGCAGTTAAAAAGAAACATTTGACTCGCATATTTTTCATAAGTAGCCGGCAACATACTGCATGTGAGTTTGGTACACAGTGCTCTCATAACAAATGGTTGCATAATGGCCAATTGCACGAATAATTAGTAGTGCGTTTTCAGCACTGAATGATTGAAATAACAACATGTAAATTTCAGTGTAAACATGCTCAATTTTAATGCAATCGGCTGACAGATCCCTGTGCTAATTATTTTGCATAAATGACAATACTGCAGTGCAGGTCATCTGATATTACAGTGACCAATAATGTGCTTCAGCAGCATAATAGTTCATTAAATTGTACTTATAAACCATCCACAAGTAGTACACTCAAACATTAATTCTTTTTCATAATTGCCTTGACAGTTGTTCACAGAAATTTAGCTAATGTGAAGATATATGAGTAAACACATGAGCACAAACAAAACCCAAATGATTAATTGAGTGAACTAAATTAGTTATTAACAAGACTAAGATGTACATGTATGTGTCGATGATTAGACAGTACTTTAATAACCATCCACATTTAGCATACTCAAACATTCATTCTTTTTAATAATTGCCTTGACAATAGAAAATGTAACTGATGTGGACACGAGAGTAAGCACACTATTTGCAAACAAAACCAAATAATTAAACTGAGTGAAATTAGTTATTAACGAGACTAAAAAGTAATGCTTCTAATGCCAAATTATCACCAGCATTTCTTTGGAATTCAATTTCTCAAACAAATAGATTGTAAGCATTGAATGTAAGTCTATCAGGTCTTTGCCATTTGATTTTGTTGTCCAATTATAACATGTACAAGGTATGACTTCGATTTAATGGTGTTCTTAATCCATTTATTTTTTAGTGTCTACCACTAATTGGATTTATCCAATAACATTTTCTAATGCAATATAACCCTGTAGTGTATTTATAAAAATATTCCATTTGGAGCTTCCTTGATTCAGGACACTCGAGCCATGCACATGTTTATATGAGTATGTTACTATAAATTATGATACCTTGAAGCAATAAACCTGGAAGCAATACATTTTATCAGACACTGCACTGATTGCTAACGTTCTTCTTATTCATGCTTTCGATTGACCTGCTATGTACTTTCAACAAAATAAGAAGTTGGAATATAATATTATTACGCGTGTCAAAATATCACTTTTGATAATAGTGTATGTCCATGAGTACATGTCTGTTTTGAATGGTGAATTGTCGACCAAAGCGTTGTATACAATTAGAATTGGCGAGTCTTTTATGCATGTACGTATCTACTGCTCCACATTGCAACTGCCCATTACGACAGCATATACAATGCATTATAAGTACGAAAATTCGACAGTTACCTTAATGCACCTCCGTGAAATTTAAACTCTACACTTCCTACGGTGCATTGCACAGCATTCACATGAAATGATGGAGGTTCCGTCGCTAAGCTTGCGTCCAGATCGAAAGAGAGATCGTTTACGTCAGCCTCCGCGTCGCCTTTATCTTGCGGTCTGTCGCGTCACATGATACATGCATGCATATGTCCGTTACCATAACTACAGTTGAAATTGGTAGCAGCTGGTCCTTACCCCCACATGACTTGATAGTGCCACTGAGCAGCTACCTTGAAAGAGCCTAGCGACTGAAGTTGTGCTTTTAGTTGCGGACCATAGCTTATTGCCAGCTTTGACCGATGAATGCTGAGACACTGTATTCTTATGCTGGAATTCACACATACACGCACACACACAAGCAAGTAAACACACACACAAACACACACACACACGCGCGCACACACACACACACACACACACACACACACACGGCACATGCACAGGCAAAAACAATCAAACGAAAAACAAACATCAGTCAGGATTGAATGAATGATGTTGCGACATGCAAGCTCACTTGGTCACGGAATAGTCCGCTTGTATTAAGTACGCTGCCGAGTGGTGTCCTTGTAGGTTATGGCAAGCGTCAAGTTCGTAGTCTTGAAACTGTCGTTGAAGAGCGGTTACAGCTGAATCACACACTGACATGAGGAATGTGTGCAATATTCATCAGACAAATAAAATAAAGCGGCAACGGCTTACTATTTCTTAGGAATCCTCTGAGACAGTTCTGTACGTCTTGGCTAACGCTGGAATCAAAAATCAACTCTATCTCGTGCGACATACTTCTCTTAGCGATGCTCTCAGTACGTGCAGCTGTTCATGCACAAAATTATAATTGTAATTTATAATTAGCAATGCTTTTAGGTATAAAAGTTATACAATAGTGCATGCATGGGACTGGGACCAGTGTGCAGTGGAATTGCACTATGTGTACATGGGTACACCGTGTTTACATGGATGTAATGATGCTATGCTATTGAAAGAGCGGGAGCTTTCAACCTATTTTAACATAAATATTTTATCGGTCATGCGATCAGCGCTCAATTTAGAAGTCTGAAATGTCCTCTACATAGCGATTCTCACGCGCTGGGAATCGGGGTATCCGTAATGGAGTTGTAAAGCACTGAATTTTAATTAGCCATACATTTCAACGAGCGTTGTACTAGAAATTTGAAACGATCCCAAATGTTGGCTGAGAAAGCGATATGTAACGAGTCAAACTGCGAGAATTAAATTTGAAGTCGTAAACTGTGCTGGGAAAGTTGAAGTGTATTTTACAGTGAAAACAAAATGGAGGGCGGATCTTTTACTCATATATGGAGAAATGAGCAATTACGGGCAAAGGCAGTGCCCATATTACCGCATTATCTGGTGCTAAGTAATATAGTTACGCTCCTTGTCCAATGAACACCAATGACAATTGGTTCCATACGACACATGGTAAATTTAAACAGACGATTTATCAATTGAATTTTTACACCCTAAATACATGAATTTATGTTCTGACCTGTTTCATATTTCATATCCGATGCACAAACCTTTGGTCTTCCTTGGGGACAGCATTCGTTTCTTATTTGAATGCAAAATACGCCACAGCTGCTACAACTATTAGAGCAGTTCCTCCTCCAATCACAAAACATTTCCTGTTGAAGATGAAAAATTACCATTTGCACAGCTAGTGATCCTTCACATTTGTAGATGTAAATTATTAAATAAAACTGTATGAAGGATTATTATTATTATAACTATAAATATATCCAATTTGGAATGTCTTTTTAATCTAATACATACAGTGTAAGTTATGTTGCAATACCAACAAATCATGTCTTGCATGCACATTAAGGCAATGCCGATGCAGAAAAATAAACCAAATCAAAACAAATGTGATTTGATTGGTTGCACCGAAATGCATAAGATCATTGTTTATGTGTATGTAAATGTATTAACAGTTCAAGAAATGTAGAATGTGGTTAAAAGTCGTTGTTACATTACACGTCATTCCCTTCAATTCAACGAGGATTGTAGCAATCAATAATACATGTATTACATTACGTTATATACCTGAGGCCATAATTAAAGATTGCTGTACAGAATAGGTTCTGACAAATTTGTTCGTGCATGCATGAGATTCTGTGAAACTGTCTGTGTTACTAGAAACATAAGATGGCTCTAAACACGGAACATGCAATTTAAAATGCAAACTATAACTTTTGTGTCATGAAATGCAATTCTTATGACCAATTTAAATTTGGCATGACCCAAATTGTTATTATTATTCATGTGGGGTAGACAATCTATATATATATATGCAATTAAAAAGGGTATAACATTATAGACACTGAAATTCACTTGATGCCGCAGTATCTGTTGAATTGATGGCAGTAGCATTGCATATAAATTCACCATAGCCAACTTTGCAGGAGTATTGTCCAAGACCATTGCACAACTGCATAAAAAAAAATGAAACTCTCAATAATGCAAATGCTCCATAACGTGATTTTGGTTATATTATTTAAAAAAATGCAACAGCAAGTATAACTGTATTGTCTTGTTTATAATATAACCATGCAGCTAAATGAAATGGTTCCAGTATTGAAAAATATCAAGAAGCAATAGTATGCCTTTATGTTAAGCGTACAGTAATAATAACAATAATTTAACACATTCATATTCTGTTCATAAAACCATTTGATAACACATACATACATAACAAATAAAGCCAACAAATAATAAATAAAAATGATGAAGAGATAAAAGATAAAGATTTCTAAGCATGACATTCAGGCAAAGATAGTGGGTATACACCTCTGATACTTAGATCAGCAATTAGGGAGGGTACACCTGCATCATTTGCCTCTGACTTGCACGATTGGTTCTTTTATGACTTCCTTGTAAACAAGTGATGCTAGGTCGCCAATAACATCTCTAACTTCATTATGACGTTGGGTTATTAGACCTCCCTTCTTGCAGTCAAGGGCATTGTCCAAACTGGTTGCAGCTCCGCATCCATCACAATTGGCTGGCAACTTAAGTAATGGTCTAGTATATCGCAGCACTAGGGCATCGCGGAATTCTGTGGCAGATAGGTCAAAGTGATGGTGAGCAGGGAGCAGAGCTGTTAACCATGATGGTGTCTTGCCCTCTACTGCCCGTTGTAATGCCCGTCTTGTTTTTGCATTTAGTTCAGAATTGGTTAATGTTGTGTGCAGTATGACTTCATCAAGCTGCTGGAGGATGGTGTGCATGTTTGCCATTGCTTCTGTTCATAGTGTGTAATAGGACACCTTTATTTTGTCAATTTATGAAAAACAGCAAATGTGATGACATTGATTATTCTATATTATGTTCTATACTAACTTCCGTCTGCTTGCAATTATATTCAAATTGTATACATGTCATTGCAACAACTACTTGAATGTTGCACCCTCAACCGGAAAAGTAGATAGACTTTGAGCTGGAGAAAGAGTTCGGTGTTGTGCCTCTTAATCTGTGAATTCCACAGGTCAGTTCATAACCCATGGACTTGACTAGTATATGCTCACTTATTGGGGCCACTACAGTAGGTTGGGCAGATACAGTCCCTGATAATTGGACTATTCCATGATTATAATATTACTAATTAGATAGCATTTTGAGGTGCTGTGCGTGGATCTGATACATCAACCATTGTTGAATCTATATAAAGTTGGATCTAGTCTGGCTGATTGTCAATAAAAGGTTCATGAATATTCTTGTTTCCCTCCTTGCATTGCTGATAAATTTCTGTCCTCACATTGATTGACCACGTTTTGGCAGATGAAGACCATGTGAACTGCATGATAAATATGCCCAACACATAACCTTCATACCAAGCACTTGCTGTTGAAGGAAACCATCGCAGTTACCCTAACTACATGTACTGCATGAAGCAAGTGAAGATCAGCTGAGAAGCTTGCTGAGGTAGGATCCAGCATGGTATGATCCTATAATCTGACAGCAGCTGAGTAATGACATCACTACTTAGTCATTCATTGTGCTGGTGGGAATAGAGGGACAGTATCTGCCCAACACCTCAGACTCAATTGATTGTCTAGACTTCAGAATGATGCTGCTCCAAGACCAGCAGCACTTATGAGTTTTGGCAAGGATGGAGTTTTATGAGGAGCATCTACAAATGTAGGTTCTGTTTCATAGAAAGCTCTGTTGCAAATACGAGTTGAAATTTATGAATGCATCCTTAAACTTGAGAGGAACGGATATTCTGAACTGCACCACAGAAGGTCAAGAATTCACTCAGCTTAATTAAAACTATGCAAAATGCATATATAATTGTGATATCTCACTTCTGATAGTATGCTCATATAAAATAAACTCACGCCATTTCATGAACACGACAATCCATTCTGCCCAAGTGGGCAAGGGATTATTCCCAGTGATGACACAGCTACACACTGCTTAGAATAGCATATCTGAAATTTAAATGTTTGATGTTCAAAATTTTTTTTAGATGTCAATTAAATGTTTGATGTTCAATCTGCCCAGCCTTTCTAGGTGAGGCTAGTCAGGTGGCTGGGGCAGCA
This sequence comes from Ephydatia muelleri, assembly GCA_013339895.1. Taxonomy (NCBI): domain Eukaryota; kingdom Metazoa; phylum Porifera; class Demospongiae; order Spongillida; family Spongillidae; genus Ephydatia; species Ephydatia muelleri. The sequence goes on from JABACO010000007.1 coordinate 7,313,519, forward strand.
GCTCTGGCTGCAGAAACCTGAAAGCACATAGCCAATGATAAAAGGTGCCAAGAGTTGGGTTGGGCATGTGTTCCCATTGCTGTGGAGACATATGGCAATTGGGGTCAAGAGGCAAAGCAGACATTTTCCCGATTGGCATCTTGTCTGGCTACTGACTCCTCACAACCAAAGTCTAAAGTTATCGCTGAACTCTATGGACGTTTAAATCTAACTTTGATGAGGGCCATTGCAAGGGCCATTCTAGTCAGAGCTTTCAGACCAATAGGATTGTTTACTTAAGTACATAGAATTGTTTATTGATGCTGATGGAAATGTGGATTTTGCTGGGTATATATATATTACATACACAAACATTAGGGCATACAAACAAAACAGTAGGCATTTCTGCCTGCTGAGCAGGACAGATCGATGGCAGAGTCTAGTGGGGAGCATACGCCTCGATGGTATGAGGATCTTGAGCCACGAAGACACATGATTGCAGAACTTAGCAATGAAAAACTCAACAAATACATAATAAAATTGCCAGTACATGCAATAGAAATGTAACGCCTGCGATAAATGTTTGGAATAACTACAAAATCAGAGCCCTTACAACTCCATAGCGGATACTCCGATTTTCAGTGCATATGAGGCAAAGTGTAGATGACATTTCAGACTTTTTGAATATCAAAAATAATAATAATAAATGAAATCTTATAAAAACATGCGTTAGGTCTTTTTTCACGGAAACAATCCCATATATTGTTTCTCTGCTATGAGAGGTATTTTCAAGAGAAAGGGCAGCTAACACGTCTGTCTGATTATGATAATACTCTTTCTGCACTACACAATCTCATAAACATTCAAGATCACTCTTGAAAAAGAGAGCGTACAGGCTAATGCAGCTTTTAATAGTATAATTCATGTTTGCACTACCCAGTCCTTAAACTGTGCCCGACCTATACATTTATATCTTCTAAACACCTAGTTGTGATCAAATAGCATTTCAGGTATTCAATATGGCTGAATCTTATTTCAAATGCTGACAAAAGAGCAGCTGGTAGAATGGTACCGATAACTTTGAATCTTAGTAAAAGTTATAGAGTAATATGTGCAATGATAGATTTTCTTGTAATTGCAGAAGTCACATGTTAGTTCTTGTTAAGGACATATTTTATTGACAAATTAAAAACAATTTCAGATGTCTGCATAATTTGGCAATGCTGAATGTCAGAAAATAAATCTAGTTTTCACTTGTTTCAAGCAGGTCAAAGCAGGTCAATGCTACTTCTACAATGTGACACAGTTTTTAACTCACAAATGTTGGCAACTATGTGGTTAAACGTTTTTGCGTGCAATGGTAATCACTCCAATTATAGTCATATATATTAACACAGCAATTAGATTTAGTTAGAGCTAACTATAAAGTGTATGTAAATGCATTGTTCTTGATCTCCATTACATTGTAGCAACTTTAGAAGATGCTGATCTTTGCTAATGAGTTTATCCAGCTGTTTTTTCCGATTGCATCAGTCGACAGATAAAAATCGGTGATGAAAATATTTTATGGCTCTGAAAGGAAAAGTCCAAAAATTGTCAAAGAAAATGTAATTAGTAATTACGGTCGTGGTCATTACGTAATACAGTAAGTCATGAACTAGTTTACTAATGTAAACACTCTTAACTTGTGCACGAGATCTCAGATCGGTTGTCGGCTTCCTGCATCTCATTCTCACTTGAAATGCTTCTACGTTGGAGGTGGCAACTGAGCTTTATAGCAGCGCCTCAGCCTGTCTTTGATCAGCTAACACACGTTCAATCCTGGCCCGCTTCTACTAGTATACTGGTACCCTAAACGGGACAATGAAGTGTACTCGTTTAAATATGTGTATTTGTAAGTAATCTGACGTAGCATACCCTCCGCTAATAAGCGTGCATGGCTGTACTACGCCAGACCTGTGTGTATATAAGTGTGTCTGATGTTTACAGCACAAGGCCACGCACCAAACGTTGGAAACTGCATGGTTGATATTTCTGTTAACTGCATGTTGACATTTAATATACAACAACTACTATCGTACAAAGTAATTAAGATTCCAGCTGGCTGGCATCTGCAGATGTATAACGGGCCTCCGGTCACACGATCCAGTCCTGGACAAAATTTTAGCTTCCTCAGCAGTTTGAGTTTGCACTGTACCTGCCATGGCCATGCAGATGCGCGGAGGACCTTACACAATATGTACGCGATCGGTTTTTAGAAGGACTCACTCCTGCATGCACCACTCCGATACCATGTAGGTCTACTTCGTACATATATAGCTGCACGCTTGAAGTAGAGAGCACTGTTTGCAATCCTGTGTTGCGTGTGAATCGGTGAATTACACGCAGGAGCTCGCTAACTTTCCAGTGACAGTTCACAGAAATTGTCGCAGGTAGCGTAGCTTATCACGGGTGCAGACCTTATACAAATGTGGCTAAATAATATCTGTATACATTAGTTTATGTATACAGCAAATACAAAGGTGAGACGATTGCTCCTTTATGGCAGGAATGGCGCAAATTTCGCCCATCTTGGATATCTATACTATACATGTTATTGATCATCAGTTTTTGACTTTGTGCAGATATGGAACGCTCAATTGGCAGAGTTAACAGCGCAGCGCGCCTGACTGGATTTGCACGAATTATTCACAACAAACCGGCTCTCAAGCGAAAAGTTGAGCTTGAATACATGTACATGTATGGTAGTATAGATTGTTATCTAACAGAAATTGTAAGGCCTGCGACCGTGGTAAAGTTTACATAACACTTAGAACCATCTTGCATTGACCCCCAACAGTCAAACACAAACGCACATCACTTGCATGTGAACACCCATATCTAGCATACTCAAACATGACTAGCACAAAGGCATACCCAAACTATCTTTATCTGAGATAATAAATCATGACTATATTCATTCTGTTACCCTTGAGGTATGACTGTTAACGACAATTGGCTGAATAGGTGAAACATCATCTCCATTTGACCTTGACCTGAGGCGAGAGACCGGCCCCGAGTCAGACTGAGGGTTGAATGTAACAAGTTGTAATGCTAGGCGCTCAGAGAATAGTCTGTGTGTAAGATTAGCTGATGAAATGATGAGGGGAAACTAGATTTTTAAAAAAGCACATCATGGATTATAAAAATCAAGGATTTTAGGGCAGCGTAATGCTCCTTCATGGGCTCCAATTCAATTGTTCTCATCGTTGCTTCTATCTCTGCTGATGCGCACGTGCCGCACGCGAGTAGCACAAAACAGGTACTCGTACCATCCACTGCGTACCATGCACGGGGTAGACTGCGGTATACAGCGTGGCAAGATGAACGAAGCTCTCGCACTTTTGTGCATTGGGCTCGTAAGCGCAAAGCAGCTGTTCGTGGCACAGGATGGAACAGGTCTTTTGTTACTGCAGATTGCGAGTCAACTTTTTCCAGCAATTGGCATTATTTGCATGTTGCACATATCTTTACATCATTCTCCATGCATCCTAAGATCGTGTCTTACAGTACTTCTTCGAATCACTTCGAGGATGATTCAAAGGTCAGCTTATAAATGCGCGCGCACAGATGTACACGTACGTTTTCAGACGCTTTGCACGTATGTGTCTTACCCTTGCTCCTTGCCGACGTTACAAGGCACAGTACCCCGAGCTCCCTGCAGGAATGTCCAAATCCCTTCAAATTCGATATGCACGTAAAGGAGTCCTGTCACTATTGATTTCTGCAGATCGTTGTTTTACCTCTTCCGTTATGGAGATACAGCAATGCAAAGTGAAGTCCACGTTTCCCGCTCGAATCGCGCCTTTCTCAGTCCCACTCGGGAGAATGGAAGCGTTCAAGGACTGAGAAAGGCGCGATTCGAGCGGGAAACGTGGACTTACTTTGCATTGATGTATCTCCATAACGGAAGAGGTAAAAATCAACGATCTGCAGAAATCAATAGTGACAGGACTCACGTGCGTATCGATTTTGAAGTGATTTGGACATTCCTGCAGGGAGCTACCTGGATTTTAAACCCCTCGGGGTACTGTGCCTTGTAACGTCGGCAAGGAGCAAGGGTAAGACACCAACATATATTTTCGTATAGAGAAGTGGTGTGGCACGAAGTGTTCGAAATAAGAAGTTGATTGCTTAAACCGTTATGGAGTTTTAGCGATTCAAACGTGAAGCATTTTAATAACTTTTTATGTATTAATATAGCCACTTTTCATTTTCTCGGAAACTGACCCATATTATTACAACAACAAAAAAGTTAGATCCCTTTTCGCGGAAACGATCCCATGCATATTAATATTAATATTACAAATCTTTGTCTACGTGGGTCTCGCACGACGTGAAGGAGGCGAGTTCGGATAGATGATAGTGCAGGGCTGCCAATAGAGTTATCAAGCTCCTTCATGGCTCCAATTGAATTGTTCTCACTGCTGCTTCTATCTCTGCTGATGTGCACGTGCCGCACGCGAGTATAAATAGAACGCACAAATACAGGATAATAATTGTACCGACTGCGGTATACAGCGTGGCAAGATGAACGAAGTTCTCACACTCTTGCTCTTGTGCATTGGGCTCGTAAGCGCAAAGCAGCTATTCGTGGCACAGGATGGAACAGGTCTTTATTACTGCCAATTGCGAGTCAACTTTATTTGCAAATCTCTGCATCGTTCTCCATGCACTCTATATAGATCGTGTCTTACAGTATGACATCTTTATTCCTCGAATCACTTCCAAAGATGATTCAAAGGTCAGCTTAAAATGCGCGCACACAGTTGTACGCTTTGCTCGTGAGTGTGCTTTGTGCATGTGCGTTGTGTTGTAATTTTTGCTTGGGCGGGTCATGTATAAGCGTGCGGATCCTAAAATATGCATTACTTTTAATAGCCATATCCCAAAGAGATGACCGTTGACGTGGTAACAACGCAACACCAGTTTAAGCTTATCCTTCAGCAAAATCAGTGAGTTTCACACCACTGTATAATGCCGTGTATGCTGTGTCTTAAATTTATTCATTTTATATATCCATAGAAGTGGCATTACTATGTCTTGTACCCACATTCTCACACCCTGTATGAATAATCACCGCAGTGCCACTACTGACACACGTAGGCAAATACGCTAACTACACAAAATTTGCAATGCTTGCACAGGCAGTGTTTGACCTCATAGTTATTGCGAGGTTAGCAAGAGAACCAAGTGAAAGAATTATCATACTACTGAAGCTATAATACATGAAGTAACGTGTGAAAAGATATTAAGAGCGTCGCATTTTAGTCTACTCGGCAACAGTGGGGTCATTTGTTATTTAATAAGTTATTAATAATATGAATGATACATGTACATACACACTCGAAAATAGGACAGAAAGCACCTTTGGTACATAAAGAAAATCAGCATCTGGTGAGGATGGCATTTGTTTTTGATCTCACAAGGTGCAGATTTAGGCGTCCATAAACATCATGCAGTAGCAAGATGTGAGGCTAATTTGAGAAAAAGTCTATAGGTTCTGTACCCCAAGCACCATAAGTCTTAGCAACATCCAGTGACACACACCCGGGTTTTAGCCATACACAAAGCAGTAAGGTGTGTTGGCACAACAGTTTGCTGGCATAGATTGTGGACCACTGATGCTACGTATCGAGCGAGAACATATGCCATGTTAAAAATTGATATTACGCACGATGTTATTGATTATACAACAGTATAGAAAACCAAAGAAAACATTATAAATAGGAAGGTTTTCAAGTAGCATGCCATATTCAGAAATCGGCTGTCACCAGTAAAGGGATGGTGTTAAAAGGAAGTCCTATAGCATGTCTTCCATTGCTATTACATAGAGGTAGTGTAATTTGAATTTGTGTTGAATTTTAAAGTAGTAATGTATTCAAAGCTAAGTTAGAATTACCACTATTTAAAATCGGCTACTCTTGAATTGTATTAACTGATTGTTATTAAACTTTTGCCACTTCATTATATGCTTAGAAAGTTTGTTAGATGCAAAAAGTGAATATATATATATACCATCACATTGAACATTTCGGTTCTGGAAAACAAAATAGAGTTTCCCATAGACATGTACACAAAATCAATTTCTTCTCATCTGTATTGCACTGTTTGTTAAATTAACTCTTAACAACAAATTGAGTTGCCACCCTTTATAATGATTTTCAGCACAGTGGTACACTTCTTCATACCATTTGTCTTTTTTTCCATTACATTAGACTTTTCTGGTTCGGGGAGCCTTCGCACAATATCATGTTAGGATACCGGGTGCCATCTTGACCATTGATGGTCCTCAAGGTTTCAATTCAACATATAACAGAACCCTAGCCCTCGGCCTCAATTGAATAATAATAATTTATACAGTCGTTAAGTTTATTAAAGCACAACATGTTAGCAAACTATTGATTGTTACATTCCAGGTCAGGGGCGGATTTCATGAACTAATTAAAAACAGCCCTGGTGGAGTACGAAAAAAACTGGAGCGGGAAAAGGGGATTCGTTTGAACTTGTCGAATCCCCCCTCCTCCCGCCTGATCCGTCACTTGAGTTACATGGATGGGCGGTCTGCATTTGCCACCATTGCCATGTGTAAACGCTAAAACGGAGGCTGCCTTTTGAGTGGGAGAATCAACAGTCTGAAATTTGTGACCACGCCAGCATGTACAGTGTAGTGTGTACTCCCAAGAGAAGTTTGTGCCCCAACGGTCTGAAAAGATTTAATCATAGATATTACAGTCTAATATCTATGATTTTATAAACCTTAATTTTATGTTGGATGGTTGTCATAGAAATAAACAAGATCGAACGACTAATTAGATAGCGTTGTTTCCACGTAGCGAATTATAAATTATTCTATTCACAGTGTATCCGTTGAAAAAGAATAGTGACATACACTGTACCCCACAATAACTATAGAAAAAACTTTTTTCACATGCATGCATGTATTTCTTTCTGTTTGGAAAAAAGCTTTGCAATTTGTGAATGTGACGCAACTCTGCATTTAGATTGGAAACTCAACAACACATCCTTCACATTTGGGTTGTATTTGACGTACCATTCACCAGCGAGGTATTCGTAATCAAAATCTTCACAGCCATACTCCTCATAGTCTCTTTCTACAATGACTCCTTTATCAACGAAGAGGAGTCCAAACACAGACACTGTGCACATAGGTACACAGTGTCCCATAGGATTGGCCCTCTGTACACACACACACACACACACACACACATGCACACACACACACACACACACACACACACACATACCCCGACACATACACATTGTTACACATGTGTCAAAAACAATAGCACTAATAATGATGGTACGCATACTGACACACATGCAGATCTATTCCACATATGCTCGGCTATGCCATTTTGATCTATTCTGCACATGCACATGCATTTTGAAGGCCACTGATTTAAAGAGTTTCCTTTGAGACATGGCTACAACTGCTCATAGATAATGCAGCAACATGTAGGCACTGTAGTGTCCCATTGGACTAGTATTTACGCTCTGAGACAAATTAAAGTGATAAGTGCTATTGTTATTATGAAAGAGGCTTTTGTTTTTTTTCCTTACAGTGGTTCAGGGCTGAAACAATGATATTAAACTTTTAACTTCCACCTTATGTCTGTGTAAACTGACCAAAGGGAGCCCTGACCTAGCATGATAGGGAAAAATAATTGCCAGAGGCCAATGCAGGAGATAGATAAACTTACACTACCTACCTGGTGCATCCTCTTTTATCAAGCAGTGTTGCATGTTGCACTAGCTGTATTCAGGGAATTAAATGAGTGTACAAATACTCCTACAGAAGGGTATTGCAATAGCATGATGTGAAGCACAATACGTACTTTGTACTTATTGTGAGAGGGCTGGGAACAGCAATCTGATGAGTACATGTGCACTTGTTTAATTCCCTGCATTCCCTAATGTGACATGGGACATGCAAAATTGCGCTGCTGAAAAAGCAGGTCTGTAAGACATGCTGCCTATGGATTATTTATTGAAGGCGAGAGAACTGCATAAGTGTATCAAAATCACATTTTGTGCGTACACGTCAGCGCGGTTGTGTCTACGCGCTTCATATATCGGTCGAGCTGCTGGCAGGCTGACATTGCCGCTTGTTCAGTGCAGTACTGACATGGGATAGCGCTGACCTGGGCGGGTTGCCATATTAGAGCGCACTTATAAAGTAGGCCTTACCGTTACTGGACGTGAAAACTATAGTTTATAAACTGAAGTTAGGTTTGAGCGATCCCAGCTCCTATTGTAATATTGTAACAACCCATCGAAGTTCAGGGGGGGAAGGGGAATCCCTACTACTGTTACCGACGTCATTACTAGACTAGTAGTCATTGTTACATATTATTAATGATTAATTTATCAATAATTTCTGATAAATAAATTCGCTTATAAATAAAATAATTATACAAGATAGAAATTAAAATGTTGTCTTGATTGTAGATAAACGCTAATGTCACATATTGTAATCAGACTGAATTTTAGTACATAGTAAACCTGTTTACAATTCAATTTATAAATCAAAGCAGCTATGTATGGGCCATTTCTGGTTGTATATGCTCTGTTGCTATAGCTGTAAGGTGTAATATATAGATAATATATATTATCTCTGGGTGTGCCAAATATAGACCACTTCCTAAGAAGCCATACTATAGTAATTAACACCCCCACTATTTCCTGATCACCAACTTGAGTGAGGATTTTTCCCCTACTTGGTCTAAGTGCAGCTAGCCATTTATTCTAAGTGCAGCTAGCCATTTATTCTAAGTGCATTTTTGTTTAGGGATCAAAATCAAATGGGCATGCAGAATGGTTGTGGCCTACAAATCAGTTAATGCTGATGTATGAATTTGTACAGCATGAGATGAAACTATTCTGTTTTCATGGATATCATAAAACCACCATGCTTTCACTCGTAGATTGCTGATGCCTTCATCATTTACATCAGTTCACTATGATGCAACTGGAAACGAGGTCATTACAAAAGTAAGTGACATCACCTGCATAGAATCCATTGACCCACGGCACACCCCTGTTTCATGCCTCCATTGAGAGTGTGTAGCTGTTGGAGAGAAGGGAAGGACAATAAATAAAATGAATTCAACCCTATGACACTAGGGCAGCTATGAAATGATGAGTTCTAAAAATTTCATTGTTTTAAAATAACATGATAATAAACTTTATAATAGCATCACATGAGGTGCATTGTTGGTCAACTTTGAAATATACAGCCCAGTGAAGGTTCTATAGGGTGTCCCACAATGAAGAAAAATTTGTATAAAAATTAATATATTAATAATTAATAACTAGTTAATAGAAGAAGAAATTATGATAATATAAATTAAATTAATGTTTTATTTTATTTTATTTTTTTAGATTTTAAAATTAATTTTTTTGAGATGTAATGATACAAATAACATATACAGCAATAATACTAAACATAGATTGTACACAGCACCACAGCAGGTAATGCACGCTATTACTACCATGTTAATGAGCACACACAAAATAGACAACGACTATGTCTGAACAGCTGATTGTCGACCTATAGTTAAGCTGGGATGTCAGAGCCAAAGCCATATGCTCGGGATAGCAGTGCCCTTGCATTTGCTCTGACTAGAACCAAGTTGAGCCAACCATACAGTGTTGAGGTGGCATGCGATTTGGAGCAGTTTAGTCTAGCAGCCAGGCGAGAGGCCAAGGCGTGAAAGATGTAAGCATGCTTCTGCTCCCCAGCAACCATAAGTCTCAACAGCTAAAGGTATGCATGACCAGCCTAGCTCTGAGCACTTAACATCGTTGGAGGCATGCTTCCTTTGTTCGGAAACCCGGGCAGATGATCCTGCTGTCACACACGCTTCATTGAGGATGCTTTGATTAAGCGGTGATGCAACAGTGAGATCAAAAGCTGCAGGTTTCCCCAGATCCCAATTTGGCACTAGGACATCAGTTGGCCGGGTGCGCCGTTCATCATGCCCCAAACCACTTCCTACCTCCATTTGTCCACCAACACCAGCCTGTCTGCAGGATTCAAAAAAGGTATTCCTAAGTTGGTTGTGGCGTGACACTACATCCCCATTATATCTACATGTTAGGGCGTGGTGACCTAAAAGATCTAATGACTGGGTTGAACAAGATGGGCACCTACTAGTACCAAACATGTCGATACCTAGCCACCATTTTAAGGCTGTTTGGAATTCAGCTGTGTCAAGGTGGAGGTTAAGACCTGGGGAAGGTATAACTGATAGCCAAGAAGCTGCAAGGTTTGATGAAGCAGACATTAAACGAGCCCTGTTTGGAATAGAGGAGGCATCAAAAAGCAACTGAAACTGCTAGTTGTCTATTTTAGTGGACAGCATCTTTTGGGTCGTTGGAGAATTAAGCAACTCATCAATAGAAATAGCCTCTGCCAGGGAAACACATGCATTGAGTGGTCCAAAGATCGGAGAAGATGGTGACTAGTATTGGTAGCCATTTTAATTAATATGGTTAATTATAGACTCATAATCAAGTGCCCAAAAATCAAATGTCAGACATCTGCAGTGGAATTAGTTAATTAATGTTCGGTCACACTTTTATTTACTAGACCAATCATGGACTTGAAAACAACAGTGTTTTTCACTGCTCAATGTTGGCCATACTAAATTTACATGTGCATAACTTTTTCCTTACATATATTTTACAACGCAGTGGAAATGAGAAATCATTGTTTCTTTAATCAACTAATCTACAATGTTTAGCTTTTTGAATTAAATAAACAGTTTGCAACTTTGTCACTTTTTGGTTAGCTGGCACAATGAAACCGTAATGAAGTTGAGCTGAACATAAACTGGTTTGATCTGAAGTAGACTACATGCATGTAGCGATGTTATATGCATTTAGTTGTCTTTCAACTACAAGATGAAACCAAACTGGAGTGAACATGAGGGCTGTATCCATGATTATTAATTAATATCATTGATTAGGATTGAATTATATTGATTCCTAGAATTATTTAGTCATCATTCAACAATTTAATACCACCAATAACGACGAAAACTCTGAATTCCAAACAGGGTCACCCGAATTGTTTCTATCATGGAGTGGTAGAAGGCCATATGGAATGGATGGCATTCATGAGCACTTGTAATGGACTAAGGTATGAGTGAGAACCAGATACTGTATTTATTCTTTTGTATGTAAGCATCTGATTCAAATGATTGTGCAAATAACTATGTTTCCTAAGCATTTATTACATTACATCGAGCATGATGACTGTCCCATGTTTGAGTTATCGTTAGTAGGAATTATATATATGTTTTGATTCAACAATAGTGGAAGTTTTGGTGACCATTCAAACAAGTCACTGCTCTATCACATCAAACCTTATGATCAAAATCAACTGGTATGTTATAGCCACTCACATGTGACACAGTAATCTGTTGCTGCGTAATTGGATCAAGAAAATATAACTTTATAGTGCTGTTTCCTTTTTAGATCACTGAAAAGCATGTAATTCATCTTGGATCAGATGAACAGGAATATAATGCATCTTGTGGTGGGTAACTTTAATAACACAACAAATACAATCTTGCATATGATGCAAGAATATAAGCACTGTTCTACAATGATGAAAGTGTTCAAGCCAGTTATGTTCAATTTTTGTTTGATTGCTCATATGATTTTGTCAAACTCCGTTCAGAGTGTCTATGTGTATGTACATGTATGTATGATATGTACCGCAAACAAAACTGAATTGAATTTTTGTTCACTGGTTAAGGTGATTGAGCAATGTATATCTGCTATACATGCATATGATTCAGAATGTAGGGTAGTGAGAGATAAACGATGGATAAATCTAATTCTCATGAAGATATGATTGTTTTATACCACTATTGTCATTGGATAAATACTTTTATTACATCTGAATGAATTTAACACATACAATATTTCCAGTTGTTTGGTACTTGGCAGATGTACATGTGAATATTGTAGATTATAGTAAGTATTGGCAGAAAATGTTCCTTAATTTGATAATGATAGTTTACTTTCCTTTTTAGCTTTACACACACATTATAAAAATTGTTGTTAGCAATAACATGATAGTAGCAGTTCATTAGTACGTTACATGTTATGGAGATAAATGGGGAGGATTTTTTATAATGCCTAACCAAATTCTACATTCAATGTTCATAGAACAATCGCCACTGTCATGATTTACCATGATTATTTATACAAGTTTAAGCATTAACATGCATATGTGTGTGCTTTTATGTGCTAATCATAATCACTTTTTGTAGGAACACCTCATGATCCATCCATGGGACTTGAAACTTTGTTGGTCGATAAAATTGGTGGTGAGGAACGTGTAAGCAGCTTGTACATTATACCGTAATGTTTAGTTATTTTACGACTGCACATATGTGTCACAGTTGCGTAGACAATCTGCTGGGAAGTATTTGTATGTGGAGCTCATTATGGTGAATGACATCTCTCAGGTAAGATCAATCTCTTGCTTTACCAGTCATGCTCATGATCAGTGTACACTTACACACATATCTAACAACATCATTATTAAGATATATCCCTACCATTTTGCATCTTCTAATGTATCCAAACAGAGTACAATTATTAAGAGTTACTAAACCAGTTATGTTTGAATTATAACTTTGGTCTTGCTGTTACAGTACAAAGCTAATAGCATGAATCTATCAAGAACCATTTTACGAGCTCTGCAAGTGGCAAATACAGCAGATGGCGTAAGTATTAGATTTCTTTTGTTTCATTCATAATATCTGGTAAGCATTGAAAGCAAATGTAACAATTTCAAATGGTTAGCACCTCTACCATTAATATTATCTTTGTTTAAGTAACTGCTATAAATCAGCTGAATGTATTGTATTCTATATAGCAGTATTCAAAGTGTGCAATGGAAAGTCAGAAAAAAGTATTCATGGCTTACGTATTTGCATAACACTCAGGAATCAACACTATTACACATTATAGCTGTCATGTTTTAATATTATAACAATGCTTGCACCCATATATTAATAGCTGGCCAAGGTTTACCCCAATCAATGCATGAAAAAGATATCCATTAGTTTAATTTTTTATTCTGAACAATTGGTCTGTGTGAGTTCTATTCTATGAATGCAGATTAATAAATTCACGTTTTGTAATTACATGTCAAACCTAATGAAAATTTCATGTACCAATGTATGTATTGATATTCCAATGGCAATGTACTATTCATACCCCAGCTGTTGATTGTTAAAAATGTAACCTTTTATTTACTGTATCTGCAGCTGTACAAACCATTAGGAATTAGAATTGTGTTGATTCAAACTATCACATGGAATAGTGGAGACAAAATATCTGTTGTCTCTAATCCAAGCCAACTCCTGGACAATTTCAGAACTTATCGTCCACAAATCACCACTCCTCATGATGTTGCCATGCTGTTTACGTACGTTAGCAGCGCTCTAAGCATAGCATGAATTGTTACATTTATTGTTGTTGATGCATTTTTTAATAAGTAATCCACTTGAACAGGTACTAATGTGTAATGCTGTCTATGTAATCTGGTACATTTGTAAACCCGAAGTAAAGAAAGGAAAAGGAAGTTTTTGGCTTTTGGCATCAAAATTAGGCTGTCTGTCATTGAGTTCTAAGACACTGAATGTTGAATTAGTCATACGTCTCAGCACATGTTTGCTTGTAGCTAAAATTTGTAGAATAACAGAAGCCCAGTTGTGTCATATAATGTTTCATAAATTATGTATATAAATTATGTCCTGCAGCCATTTTTGATCACTCAGAAATACATGTAGTACAGTGCAGAATATTCCAGCTATGTGTTATATATCACGTTATTGTACCTCTATCAGAGGTATATCTATAGATCAACCAACAGTCGGGATTGCATATGTATCTCAGATGTGCAGTGCTTACTCATCAGTGGGTGTGATTGAAGACATAGGAGGTGCTGTAACATCTGTTGGAGCAATCCTTGCACATGAATTGGGTCACCTTTTTTCAATGCAGCATGACACAGGTACATGTATGTGTGTTGTACAAAATCCAAAAATATCTATGTCCAGTACATAAAAAATGCACAATAGTATACATCACACATTAATTGTGAATTAAATTGGTTGTAACAAATTTTTCACATTCGCCTTTGATTGCTGTCATTATACATGTATGTGCATTAATGTTATGAAGTTGGAAAGGGAATAAAGACCGCATGAGTTGTCCATCCCACCGTCACATAATGAAGGCAATGACTACAATTTTGTATCCTGCAATTGTGTTCAGTGATAACTATATTCCCTTTGCCAAAGTAGCAAGAGAGGAAAAACGATTTATGATGTTACACTCATTTAAACACAAAAGATCTGTATCCCTTTAACAAGTGACATTTTAAAAATAGATGTTTGTCATCAAACAACATCATGTTTCATTTTTACAGATTCTTGCATCTGTGCAACCTCAACCAGCTGTATTATGAGTGCAGTTTTATCTAATACACCACCAACTAGATGGAGCAGCTGCAGCACAAGCTACTTAAATACAGGGTTAACAACAACTAGTATTGGATCCTGTCTGGGAAATGTACCAACCATGTCAGCAGGAAGCCCTATTTGTGGCAATGGAATTCGTGAAGGGAATGAAACATGTGACTGTGGAACAGTGCAGGTAAATGGCCATTGGAAACACATTTGTAGTTTGAATTTCAGCAATGCACAGTATGTTGCTTTGTCCTTGAACATAATTGATAAGACTTTACTTTGAGCTGAAAGACACTAAGCTGTTTCTATTATTATTCGTGAACAGGAGTGCAACGATCCGTGCTGCAATGCTGCAAATTGCACTCTAGCCAAAGGAGCACAATGTGCTTCTGGTGCGTGCTGCTCCAAGTGTCAGTTCGTATCGTATGGAACACAGTGCAGAGCAGCGTCTGGGGAATGTGACATAGCTGAGTACTGTGGTGGGAGATCATCAGACTGTCCTCCAGATCGTCGAGTCCAAGATGGCACTTCATGCAGCAAAGGTGTTGGCTACTGTTATTCTGGATCATGCCCCACGGTGGACAGTCAATGCAAGTATTTTTATGGCTCCAGTAAGTCTTCCAATAGACTGGATACAAATAAGTTGACTCTCAGAATGTATTATTCAACAGCTGGTGCAGCTGGTTATGCAAGCTGTTTCAATAATTACAATACAAGAGGAGACCTTCATGGAAATTGCGGAAGCACAAGTACTCTAGGAACCTATACACCTTGTTCTGCTAGGTGCGTATACATGTACAGGTGTCTATTGCCTACAAGTAAAGTACTTTATTTGCCCGTTCATAACAATGTACTCATCTCATTTGCAGCCAAGTACTGTGTGGCTCATTGCAATGTGCAAACACAGGCAGTGCAACACCATCAAATATTGATGGTGCTGGGAGCATACAGTACGGCACTCATGGAACTACCTCACAGACGTGCAAGTATGATTGCAAGCATTGGTGTGGAATTGTGCTTTAATTCCAACTAAACATATTACCGAAAGGTCCTTTGTGTTTGTACCTTCTGGGGTGAAGGGACCAGACGTATGGCTAGTGAGTGATGGTACAAAATGTGATACAAATAAGGTAAATAACTCAACTGTATTGCAATGCATATATTTTTGTGATAATCAGTGCATGAATTGCATTGGCTGTACTACTTCATATTAACTGTCCTATTTGTGTTGTGGGGTCTAATTGTGCCTGAAGTGCGATATGAATTGCAGTCCTAAAACTTCAGCAATGCATAGTAAAGTACATGTACTATTTAAAAAAAAAAGGGTATGAGCCATAGCACTATGCCAGTTTGTTAGTACATAGTTTATAGATGCAGGATGTACACGTATCTTATTACTTTTGAACATCTAAATTTCAGATATGCTATTCTAAGCAATGTGTAGCTGTGTCATCACTGGGAATAATACCTTGCCCACTTGGAAAGAATGGATTGTCATGTTCAGGAAATGGCGTGAGTATATTTTATTTGTGTATACTATCAAAAGTGAGACTGATATCACAATATATATACATGTACATGTATTTGCATTTTTGCATAGTTTAAGTTGCTTATCATTATTATGTGAATTCTTGAACCATCTTGACCTCCTTGTGGTGCAGCAGTACATCCGTTCCTCTCAAGTTTAAGGATGCATTCATAATTTCAACTCGTATTTGCAGCAGAGCTTTCTATGGAACAGAACCCACATTTGTAGATGCTCCTCTTATTGTTTATTCTCCAGGGCGAAATCCGTATTTAAAAATGTCGTTGTCCTTAAATAAGGGTCATCTTATACATTGCATACTTTTGCTAAGCAAGCAAGTTATATAAAATAAATGCTATGGCGCAACTATATACTGAATAGCATTCATAACAAGCCTTTAATGATGTCAATCTAATAAATACCCTTGTGTTAAGAAAGGGAAGTTGCGTCCTTATTTAATGATCGATGCCATCTTTAAAAAGGGATCACAACATTAGAGGTTACTGACCATAAATACTATACAAGTTTAAAAACACTCTTTCCTGATTCTCCCTGATAGTCCGTTTTCTAAGCTATACTCTCAACCTCATTAGTCGAAAAAATAACTTTGGCTAATAATAAGTTTTGCGAATTACATCACAACAGTTGTACTATGGGGAGCTTCGCATATGCTGATGTAGATGCTAAAACGCCGATGCGGGCGTACCCTAGCCACGTTGAGACAACGTGCTCTGTGTTTACTATGCAGCTCAATCCAACAGTCTTGTCCGCCAGTATACCGTGTACTTCCACGAGACGCTTTTCTTATACTTACTATTAATTGCCGGCCACAAAAATAATTATGCTGCACAATCACATGATCGAAGATATAAAAGGGATAATGATCGTGCTATGATGGGATAAAATGTTCCAATGACACTAATTAAAGCAGCTGTAAGCCATTGACATCTTCGCTGCTGCTGTCGCTGTCATTCGACAAATCAGTGCTGCTTTCGTCACCTATGTCATTCATCAGTGCTGAGGAACTGCATCCTTTGGTCTCTGCAGCACACCTGGCTCCCTCTGGACCTAGGCAGGGTCGCTTGGCTTGGCGCTTTCGCGTGTATACAGATCGCTTGTGTTGAAGTAAGTGGGCGTGGCTAATACCATTTGTTGACGCCGTTGTAGTTGTTCCACCACTTCGTCTAACAGTGTACTTTCTACTCCTCGAGCTTCCTGAAATCTGCTCTTCCTTTTAATTGCCATATGTCGCTTTGAGTTTGCTCATAACTTTATCGCCAACGGTAAATAGTTGCGCCGTAAAACCGTTTTTTTTGCAAGCCAAACCTTTTTTTAACCACTGCAGTATCGCTTTTTTTGCATGATCTTGAATCTAGTTAATCATTTATCTAAAAAAATGCCCCAAGTGTGCTTCATTCCTTTAGAAATCGATAATCATCATTTTTTAAGGATTACGGGAGATTAAACATTAATACTCCAAGATTCAGTCAATGTTAGGTCAGCATCTGAGGACAAAGATTTATCAACAATGCAAGAAGACAACAAGATTATTGATGAAACTTTTGTAGATCCAACTTAATATAGATTAAAAAATCCATGCACAGCACCTCAAAAAGCTCTATAATGAATAATACTACAATGCATAGTAAAATCAAAATATCTGCTCAACCGACTGTAGTGGCCCCAATAAGTGAGCATATATATACTAGTCAAGTCCATGGGTTATGAACTGACCTGTGGAAACTCACAGAGTACGAGGCACAATACGGGACTCTGGCTCCAGCTCAAAGTCATATATACTTTTGCGGACATCACGTTTGCCGAATGTCTTACATTAACTGAGAAAAGATGTCCTATTACATACTACGAACAGAATATGTGGGATCGTTTTCGCGAAAAGGGAGCTAATGCATATTAGTCTGAAATGCTCTCTATACACATTGCTTCTTTGGTCGGAGTTGAATTGTAAGGCTCTGGATTTTTAATTAGTCATACATTTCAACCATTTCAACGCTAGCGTTACATTTTTCCTGCGCGTACTGGAATTTTATAATCTATGCGCTTGGACCCTTTCGCGGAAACGATTCCATGTGTTAAATTATCGTTTTTATTACTGCTATTGCTTCTTTTGATAACTGAAGCATTTCATTTAGCTGGTTACTTTATAAACAAGACAATCCAATTACAATCGCTGTTGCAATTTGTTTACAATAAATCAAAATCGGTTATGGAGCATATGCGTTAGTGAGAGTTTCATATTTTTCTTTGCAGTTGTGCAATGATCTTGGACAATGCTCCTGCAATGTTGGCTATGGTGGATTTGTATGCAATACTACTGCCACCTATTCAGCAGTTACTGAGACATCAGGTGAATTGCAGTGTCTATGATGTTATAATCCCATTACTAAATATCACACTTTCTTAATTGCATATAAAGATTGTCTACCTCACATGAATAATAATGACAACTTGGATCATGCCAAATTTAAATTGGTCATAAGAATTCTATTTCATGACACAAAAGTTATGGTTTGCATTTTAAATTGCATGTTCCGTGTTTAGAGCCATCTTAGGTTTCTAGTAACACAGGTGGTCTTCCAGAATCTCATGTATTCACGAATAAATTAGTCAGACTCTATTCTGTACAGCAATCTTTAACTGTACTAATTACTGCCTCAGGTATTATTGATTGCTCCAATCCTCGTTGAATTGAAGGGAATAACATGTAATGCAACAATGACTTTTAGGCAAATTAAAAGTTACTTGAACTGTTAATACATTTTATTACACAATAAACAATGATATTGTGCATTAAGGTGTACCAGTCAAATCACATTTGTTTTTATTTGGTTTATTTTTTCAGTATCGGCATTGCCCTATTATGCTTGCAAGTAGGGGATTTCAAAACATGATTTAATGGTATAGCAGTATAACTTACACTGTATGAATTAAGTCGTAAAGACTTTCCAAACAGGATATATGTATGAAATTCCAATTCTAATAATGCTTAATATAGATTTATTATTTATAATTTACTTCTACCAAAGTGAAGGATCACTGTGAAAATGATAAATTTTCATCTTCAGCAGGTGGTTTTGCGATTGGAGGAGGAATTGCTCTAACAGTTTTTGTAATAGTCGTAGCAGCTGTGGCATATTTTGCATTCAAACGTATAAAAAAGCGACAAGGAAGGAATGCTGTTCCCAAGGAAGACCAAAGGTTTGTGCATTGGATATGAAATATGCATGAAACATCTCAGAACACAAATCCATGTACTACAATGTAGAGCTGGATAATTATAATGCATATAACGGTTTAAGTGTAACATTTGAGCCATGATGTAATTTAGTAAACAAAATGTTTATAATGCTTGCAGTGCTATGAGGCTTGACACCACTCAGTGGGAGCTAATGACTGAATCAACTCAATGACATTAGCAAAGATCAGAAGTTGCTACAATGTAATGGAGAGCAAGAACAATGCATTTACATACACTTTATAGTTAGCTCTAACTTAATACATTTGCTGTGTAAATATATATGACTATAATTGGAGTGATTACTACATGTATTGCACAAAGAAACGTTTAACTACTTATCAAGTGTTGCCAACATTTGTGAGTTAAAAATACTATGTCAGATTGTAAGTAGTATTTACATGCTTCAGCCTGTTTTAAACAAGTGAATGCTACATTTCATTCAGCATAGCCAAATTATGCAGACATGCGAAATAGTTGTAAATTTAGCATCAAATATGACTGTCCTTAACAAGAACTAACATGTAACTTTTACAAGAAAAATCTATCATTGCTAATATCACTCAATAACTATTATGGAGGTTCAAAGGTATCGGTACCTTTCTACCAGCTGCATATTTGTCAGCATTTGAAATAAGATCCAGAATCATTCCATTTTGAATACCTGAAATGCTACTTGATCACAACTAGGCACGTTGAAGATATTAATTTATGGTCAGGCACAGTTTAAGGACTGTGTAGTGCAAATGTGAGTTATATATGCTTTTAAAACCTGTACGCTCTCTTTTTCAAGAGTGATCTTGGATTGTTATGTGATTGTATAGTAGTATTATAATTTAGAGTGTATTACCTTCAGATTATCATAATCCGAAATATGTATTAGCTTCTTTTGCCTTGCAAACACCTCTCATAGCAGAGAAACGGTATATTAAAGTACGATCCTTGACCTATGAAAACCCGCTGCTTTCTCTTAGTTTGCTCTAGCTATTATGCAGTGGAATCCTGTGCCTTTGCGACGTGGAAATGCAGATCTTTCATCCACCACCCAACATGTAACCTACATGTAGTCGTATTCATTTATCGATGAATTATTCCGCTATACTAACTTTTGTTCGTTACTTTTTTTGAGTGTAGATGTAATCAGTGCATAGTGTTATAATATCTTAGTAAAAATAAATAATAGTACATAATTATGATAATATCATTCGCTACACGAATTGTAATAGGGATCTGGCACTGCATCGACTATACATCATGTACAAGTCGGCTTTGCAATTAACATACAAGTGACTTAATGTCATATTTATGGCTTCTTTACTACAGATTTATTGTGTGACCTTTAAAATACAGGTCGCCAGATGCTATGCGAACGTTGCGTGATGTAACCCACCCGAAGTATGGCAATATTTGGATCTGTGTACGACAGGCCACTCGGACATCAACTTGTATCCTGAAATAGCAATTTGTATCGTGGACGCTATTAATAAAATAAAGAAACAACTGCTTGCATCACGAAGCGGTATCTTTCCTTATATTACACCATGATGCAGGCACGAGCAATCCAGATGTATGTTAATTAAATAAGATAGAAAGAAACCTTATGAAAACGAAGATAAACAGAATGAGAAGGTGAAATAAATATATGATTTTTTGCATCCTATGCAAAAATAAACAAAAAAACATTTGCATATATGTCATGAATAGTCATCGGCTTTTCGCCACTTGTATATTTCATCAGCTTGTATATTTCCGTAAAAGCTGTGCACCTACATGGCGGATGTGTAATACCGTATAATCTCATATAAACGCCGTGGCGTTTATTCGGAACAAAATTAATTTTTTCAAGTGCTCGTGGTTTAAGTGTGTTCTCTTTAACTATATGCACAAATCAGATGCTATTTTCCAATCTCATAGCCATTCACCCCTACTACAGTACTGTGTTATCTCGTTAATCATTCTAAACCTTTGTCATTTCTGAAGTAAGGACCAACGGCGTAGGTAATGGTTGTGGTCGCAGCGAGCGGTAGTCAACGACGCTCTAATTTTTTCATTTTGGCATATTCCTCACCTTGTACCCTCGCTTGATCGATCTGTCAAGTCAGTTATTATATTGCAGTGCGTGCATCAGTGCGGTCACATGACACATGAAAAGGCTCTATAAGTGTCATCGAAGAGATAGGGCTTTGTGGTGTAACAGCACAGCCAAGTCCATACATTGTCATAAGCATTGCCACGGAATGTTTATATACGTTCTCAACAGACTTCGCGCATGGGCATTTTTTTTTCACTGATCGACTACACGTGCCGACCTAATTAATGCAAGTATAGCTTTTATCGGACAATGAAAAGGTCAATCGTTTTAGTGTATAGTGCGATTACTCAAATAGCGACATTCAACAGGGCAAGGGTAATTGAACTCACAATGAAGAAAAGAAATCATCATCAATAGTAGTATCAGGCGCGTAGTCCGAGAGGAGAATAACGTCACGACGTCTAGAATTCTGACCACATGCGCATCGGAGAACAAGTCTTAGTATAAAAGCAAATCGCACAAACAGGCGATTATTTTGTGTCGTATTGGATCATGGAGACGGAGAAACACAGTCATCATAAAGAACAAGGGTCGGAACCTGTGGAGGGCAAGCCGAATCTAATGGTAGAGAAGTCACACGAGGTACATGCTACACAGAAACAGAAAGTGGTGGATAAACCGGGAGAAAAGCGCTCAGATGAGAGACTGGTAGACGAAAGTCACGGTGTTAAGCCCTCTGAATTGAAGCAATCTGAACAGTCTGAAAAGAAGCCTTCAGAGAAAACTTATTATGAGCAAAAGCCGGAAGAGAGACTTTCAGAGAAGAAAGCTTCAGAAAAGAAACCTTCAGAAGAGCAGGTTCTAGAGGAGACGAACGTCGTGCCTCTTGCAGAAGAGAAACCTTCGGAGACTCGCGAACCAGTGGAGGAGCCTTCAGATAACACAGAGGAGCTGTCAAGGGAGAAAAAGACGATGCCTTCTGATCAACAGTTATCTGCCGTCGAGGAAAAGGAGAGACCTAAAACCAAGGTAGAATTGCAGCCAGTGCAACCCGTGCATCCTTCGGAACTGCAGCACGTGCAACCCGTTCAGCCTTCGGATAAGCAGCCATCTGCTGAAGAGATAGTTGAAAAGGAGAGGCCTAAAACCAGGGCGGAAGTGCAGCCCCCCCCTGAGCAATCTGATAAGAAAGCTTTAGAGGAAGCAAGGAGAAAGTGGGAAGAGGGCAGTGGCGGAGAGAAGAATTTACGAGAAGTTGGAAAAGGCGCGGTGCTAGGAGAGAAGTTATTCGTGCAGAACGAAGTGAAATCGGATATTGTGAAACGCTCTCACGGAGACCTAGATAAGAACACGACCATACCGACAACCACAGTGGATCGGTCTAAAGGTAAATACATTGGCTGGTATTGTCATGTCGTGTTTAACTGTTGCGTCGCGTTCAACATTTGCCCATTCAGGAGCTGAACACAGCTACTACGAAATAGTCATTTCGACTGGAGAAGAGGCTGGAGCAGCAACGTTTGATCGTGGGATGTACATCGTTCTGGAGGGTACCAGGGCATCGTCAGGAAAGCAGTACATCAGGAAGTTGTTCAGTAGAGCGGCAACGAAAGGTACAACGGATGTACTACAGTTGGAAGCCAGCTCTGACCTAGGCGATATCTTGGTGGCTGTTGTGGGTAACGACGAGCCGTGGATGGAATTGCTGACGAAGCCGTGGTTTGTTGAATACATCGCTGTGCACAATTTCCAGAGCAAGGAAACGATGACATTCCCTTGCTACCACTGGATCACTTCTGGATCTTGGGTTAGCCTGACATCACGTACCAGTAAGTCAAATGTGTATTGTGATGTGAATCAAGCTAGCCGGAAGTTTGACATTTCATTCCATTGTACCTTATAATAGCTTTGCCGAAGGAGATATCAGACAACGGGGTGTTAAACTACCACAGAAAGACGATGTTGGATCAGCGAAGGAAAATATATCTATGGCAGGAATTCCCACAAACATTGTTTCCTTCAGGGATGGACACGAGCCTCACGCAGCTGCCTAACGACGAAGAGTTCGGCAATGTTAAGAACCTAAACTTCGTCGACGAGGTGCAGAAAACGCCTTTGGTGCAGTTGGTCAAACGCATACACCTCGAAAATCTACGAGATTTTGAAATCATGGCGGAAAAGATGGCCGGACATGAAGTGCGCGTGCCGCTGTACGAAGCCGGGCGTTGGACGAGGGACGAGGAGTTCGGAGATCTGCTGATGAACGGCGTAAATCCATTCGTGCTCAGCAAGTGCATATCTATACCCGAGAATTTCCACGTGACCACGGAGATGGTTCAAGGATCTCTATCGCGGGGAAAGAGTTTGGAAGACGAAATAAAGGTATCGAATGTTCAAAGGATTGATTGTGTTACGCTGTGCTGTATCGACGCTGCGTCGACTGCTTCGCCATACATAATCACACAGTTGTGCCGTAGCGTACATTGTTGTGCCATAATTTCGTTTCTACGATCGTTTTTACTAGTATTCAGTTCTTGCCGTTTATAACGCATGGTTACGATGTTGATTTGTCAATTCCCATGCAGGGTGGCCATGTGTATATATGTGACCTGAAGATTTTGGACGGTCTTCCATGTCGTGAGAACTCTCACTGCTCTGCGCCACTGTGCCTACTCTACGTCAATGGATACAACAAGCTGGTACCCATTGCCATTCAACTGAAGCAGAAGCCTGGACAAGATAATCCAGTTTTCCTGCCCAGCGATAGATGGATTGACTGGCTGTTGGCAAAGATTCATTTCCAGAACGCATTTGCTCAGGTAAGAGGATGGATAAAAAGGGTCGACTATTCCTCGGGTATTGTAAATTAACATTTATATGCAGAGCCAGCGATACGCTGATTAGTGTATATGTCACTTGTTTTTTTAATTATTTATCTGTACATTATCTGTCACTTCATCGCGGACAGTTCCATCTATTGGTGTCTCACTACTTTGCCTGCCACTTCATCATGGAGACATTCATTGTTGCCACAATGCGCAATCTTCCGGACTCTCATCCTATTTTCAAGCTTCTCCGTCCGCACATGCGCACTACGCTGTCGGTCAACTGGCGGGTCCGGGAAACCCTGTTCAATGACGGAGGCTTGTTCGACCAGATCCTGTCCATCGGTGGTGAGGGCAAAAACGAGCTGATTAGGAGGGCAGCTCGAGAATATAACTTCCTCCAGTGGAACAACATAGAAAAATCTTTGAAGGAAAGGGGCGTGGACAATAAGGATGAGTTGCCAGGGTTTTATTACCGGGATGACGGATTGCTGTTGGTGGGCGCATTGAAGAAATATGTGGAGGGAGTTATATCGCTGTTTTATCAATCCGACGAAGATGTGTCGGGTGATAGCGAACTGCGAAACTGGTTGGACGATATACACACGCACGGCTGTCCCAAGCGCGGCCAGTCGAAGCCGGACTTCGGCATTCCGAAGGAGATCACGTCCAAGGAACAGCTCATTGAACTGTGCACAACCATTATATACACCGCTTCTGGGTTGCACGCCTCGGTGACGGCACCCATGTTCCGGCAGTACAGCTTCGTGCCGAACGCTCCTTTGAGTATGAGCCGTCCCCCGCCGACTAAGAAGGGTGTCGCTGACATAAAAACACTGATGGCTTCTCTACCGGAGGAGGAAACTGCAGCGAAAAGCGTCGCCATTTTGCACATCCTAACGCAGTACAACAGTAATGAGGTTAGCGTATAATTTCCTGTTGTAGCAGCTGCATTGAAGGTGGAATTGTAGTAGATTTAGTAGAGCATGCAAGGGTGTTGTGTGATCAGAACCCGTGTTATGTTGTAATTCTTCAATTGCCGTGGGGATGCAGTGTTGACATGGTTTTGTCTTTCATGCCCTAACAGTCATACACCGGATTTTTCCCGTACTTGGCAGCTTTCAACTACCAGTGGTTTACTGAACCGAAGGCGAAGGAGCTGATAGTGAATTTGAGATCCGACCTCGATGCTATATCCTTGCACATTCGGGAACGGAATAGGGTTCTGGATGAGCCGTACACGGCTTTGATACCAGATTTGGTTCCGAGCAGCATAACAATTTGAATCCGCATTTCAAGCTGTGAACTTTGTCAGTTAGTGGCCACTTGGCTAGTTTTACTCCGCAGGCTGTGCATTAACTGTTAAAAGCAATATTAAAATCCAGTTGGCAAAATTTACCATTACACTGTGTCGATCGTTATAAAGGAATAATAATTAGACCTGTGTTTATAAACTTAAAGGAATAAATTTCAACGTAAGTCGAACGAGGGGGGTGGGGAGAAAGAAATTTCGAGTTCAATGTTATGCAAGCACGGTTCATGTTTTGTATAATCCTGGATTACTATAAATCCTCAATCTCCTAAAAGTCCTACACTTCGAATTCTACCGGTATCGACGTAGGATACGTGTACCTGACACCGAAGTATCGTTTCATACATACACTATTCTATAGACGTTAAATATTTCTTCAGCATTGTGTCTTTCTTTGAATTTTATTCTTGTTTTGTAATTCTTTCTGTTTCATAATAAAAAGCATATATATAGACGTAAAGTAATGTTTCCGCGTAAAGGGACGTAACGCGCATGTTTAAGATTTTCAATTTTTTCGTATTTTGGAAGTCTGTTGCTTTTTACACACTGAAAGTCAGAATACCTGGCATGCATATGGAGTGTAAGGATCTGAAGCTACGCAAGCGTTACATTTACATGTACATTGCGCAACTCTTATATTTATACTGCGCCTACTGGAAATTTATTACATTTCAGTTAGGTCCCTTTTCGCGGAAACGATCCAATATATTGCTAGATGTATAATTATGACAATAATAATTATAGGATAATCTGTATACATCAGCCAGATTGGCCTATCTAACAACCGTCAGGTGGCTTGGCTCTATGCATAATTGTACACAACTGGGAAGTTGACACACCAGTTATCTGTACTGGCCACAGAAATAGAAGTGTGTCGTTGGGGTGAGGAGGAGGCGGTTGCATAATAGGTAGAATTACCCGACTCACCACGTGACAGTCATTTTCAACTATTAAATTGAAATTCAAATTCGACAATCACTTCATCTTGATCGACACCTCAGGCAGCAGCAAGAGAGAGAGAGAGAAAGAGCTTATACACTTGTGTTTATACCTTGATTTGTAGCTCTGTATAAACGTTGCGATCGTGCTAGTAGACCACTCCGCTGGAGGTTGAACCAGTGAAACAGTCATGATACAACCAATATTTACTCTAAACGGGGGTTAAAGGGAGACCAACTTGTCATTGCGCCCCGAGCAAAATAATGTATGTCATTTGTTTCAGTCCAAGTATTTCGACATGCTGATCAACACCCCGGTTCCTGCTGTACAACTGTATAAATAGATGATATTGTGGTGACAAGAAGTGTGGCCTCAGGCAACACCTTACCACTTAGTAGCTCAGTAAGTAGATCAGAATGTGTAGGTGTAGACTAATTTGAATCTGCTGACCTACTTCATGGAGTTTTGCCAACAAAAAAGGCTGTAATAGAAGTCATGCTTTATTTTCTTCGTCTAAGATGCACGGGGCAATCTCAACTGTCAAGAAGCAATGCTGCCGATATGTTGGCGTCAGTATGGCAGGGGCATTGGTTTGCTTTTTTGTAATCTCTATCATCAAACTTTATGAGGAATTTGTGAAACTACTTCAGACAAAAGAGAGCAGAAAAAAAATTAAAACTATGATGCCAAAGTCTTAGCCTTCAATAAAGACAGTGCTGTACTGTTTGAAATTTGTTGTGAAGATGCTTGTCAAAGAAGAAGCTTGAGAATTTCTATAATGTTAGGATGATGGAAAATATAATTATAAGTTGGAAGTTGTTCTTCAGCTGGCTTGTATATTAGATATCATTCATTACAATTGAATTTAATTTAATTTAATTGCAAACAATGCAATAAGGCAAGTAATGGCAATAAATGCACACTTACATGACTGCCATTAAAGGGTTATACATGTAGTTTATAATAAACAGAGGGATTAATAGTGTTTAAAAAATGAGAGCAGTCCTAGAAGAAGCAACATCAGCTGGACGACATTTCCAGATTTTGCAAACGTGTTCAGAGAAAGAGTGTAGTCTGATTGAACATTTGGGCAAAATTATTGAAAAACAAATCAGTAAGTATCCTGATGGTAGACTCTCTAAGTTTTAAATTAGCAAATCTAACTCACTTGGTTACTGCACTTAAATGTTTGCTGAGTAAACTTCTGGAGTTGCTGAATATCATTTCAGAATTGTTCATAAGGTTAAAATAGAATTTGTATATGGAAAGGAAAATCAATAATAGTTCAACACAGCTGGAAAGCAAATCCCAAAATAAATTATTTAGAATGATTCTATCAAATGCTCTCAAAATATGATCATACTTACAGTATAGCATGCATGAAGCAATATTGCAAAAGAACAAGACTATCAAATTTAAAAAAAGCTTGCATGTAGAAGAAAACTGGCTGCAGAATGTGGTTGGTACCTAAAAGCTAATGGGCATGTATATGTGTGTTAATATAGAATTTGGTGACAGCAATGAAAACGTATACTGCCACAATTTGATTAACTTGGGTAATTAAATATTCCGCACAAGGACTGTTGTAGCTTGCAGTCAGTTAGAAAGCCTGCTTTAAAATCAAAACCTTCTGTACATGTAGTTAACATCATCAGCTGTGTAAACTTTATTTTCGCTGTGTTTTATGTGATGGAACAAATAGAACTATCTTTTACTGGTCACAATGAAGTAGAATTTTGCAAAAGTTTCTGAAAGGGAGTAAAATTGCTAATCTGGTTGATTTGTGAATAGAATTGAAGAGAAGTTTGATATATATTTCAAAGTTAAGCTCGCAGCTGATCTCTTAATCCTCCACACAACTCATTGATCTAATGAGGAACCGTCAGACAATGCTAGACAGCACTGATGGCGCTAAGCAACACACAGCAAATGCTGCTGCACAGTTTCATCTTCCCTGCAACTAATGCAACTTAAGAGCGATCGTTCAATGACCTGCATCGAATTATTTCCTTTACAGTGCTCAAAATAAGGATTAAGGTTTAATTGGTCATTTACATGTCGCAGGTCAATAGTAACTTTGGGCAGACAATTGTCAGATTTGATCGGACATGCTCAAGAATTTATTGTGTCACTATGAATTCTTGAGCATAAGACATTACAGAATATAAATTGCAAATAAAAAAGAATACATTTGCAAATACATATTTATAGTACTAATGTCGCAAAGTTTGATTTGTTGTACCCTATCAAACTCCACTGTAACAAGGTAAGGAATCACATGTATTGTGTTAATTAATGTACTTGCTGGTAGAGTAAGGACTCTTTGCCATGTGGGTGATGTGGCTGTTATCTAGTTGGGCGTGGCCCGACTACCGCCGACCGAACGTGGCAGTCGGGCCACGCCCAACCAGCTGTTATCGTATATAATGAATCTTCACTAGTGTTACATATCAGATGCATTGTTTACATAAGTGTTTATCTTGTGAATCAGGTGTTTGCTCCTAATATCAGCAGCATACCAGCCCGTTAGAGGGTTAGAAAGACATGCCGTCACCGCAGGGCTCGCGACAAGTTCCTCCGCCGGGCGATCGTTCGCAAAGCAAGCATAGATAGTAACACTAATTTCCCACTGCAACCTCTGTATGAGCCAAAGGATATAGCCTTTATTATAGAATATTTTAGCAAAATGATGACGTTCAAAAATCATACTTTGTCATTTTAAAAATGGACAATAGCAATGGAATCTTAGACTCTGAAAAATTGTTACATCTTCGGTGACTTTGTTCGTCCCATCTTTTTGGTAAAGACTAAATTCTAAACTAATCTTGTGCCAGGAGTCCTGTCAGACACGAGTAGCGTTTTGTACTACCCAAAACCTTATTTGGTAGTGAAATGTCAATACATAGCTCGAGATTATTTGATCACAAAAGTGAAATGCCGACCAATTCTGAAGCTATTGGTGCAATTGTCCTTCCTGTCCCAAGTTATGCGTAGTCAAGGAGTATAATTCCGGGACTGGGTACAAGGACAGGCTGTACCCTTTTGTTCTACAACCGCCACTTAAAACAACAACGATCTACTCGTTCGATTAAAACAACAAGCTAAACGATTCGATCGTCGAGAGAGTCGTTAGAAGTGAGTCAAGTGTTTTTAATGCCTTCATAGTAGGGGGTCAAATCCTATATACATGTATATAGAAGTTTCTAGCGAAACTTCCGATAGCCACATAATCATGTATCAGCATATGCATGAATTCTCAAACTCCTATGCTGATACACCTCTATAATACAAAATTGGTTGCATAGTGAGGTTTTAAATACAGAAGTCATGCAATAACAAGCGAACACCTGAATCTCAAGGTGCCAGAGGGAAAATGTGCTAACACACCAGGACCCCATATTTGTATGACTATGGGGTTACATGCATGTCAGTATTGCATTTACATCACTCACAAAAGCGTGGTGCCCAACATTCTTTTTCAATTAACAATTGAGCTTTCGAGATACGTGCATGCATGTGCTGAACAAGCATGTAATGAGACTACAACTAATGTAATGACTTTGTCATTCCTGTAGAACATCGCTAATCCAATGGTTCTTCAGATCAAATTACATTTACTTTGACCTTGGCCCATCTCAGCTTTATGGTCCGGTACCCAGATTTATTGATACATCATCACACTCATATTTTCATCTACTAATGAACACCATGCAGTTATGACCAAAAATAGCAATGCAAACCACCTCATAGTGATCCAAATTATTATTTGAACCGTCCGTGTTCAGCAGTGGTCATACAAATTATGTTCACATCCATCCAGTTGTTCCATACAATACACAAACTGTGCTTTCAAATTGGAGAGCACATTTCCCAGTGTAATCGCAGTACGAAAGTGTTGAAAACGTTATCTTGCATACAATAGCAATGCATAATCTCGTGAACTAAGGTTCATGCAACTTGATGAAGAAGTGGAGATGCCATCATCACAAATTTGTTGTGCTTGAATCTGTGCCAAAAATCGCACATGGTTTAGAAAAGCCAGAAAATGCACGTTAGTGAAAGAATTATCTGTCCAGCATTTTGGCATTGCATCAGCCCGCCCATGCTCAGTGCCATAGCTTGGCTAGGCACCTGTGGTATTTCATTTTCGGCATTGTTTGTGTAGGTATATCTCTTTGAACTTCAATTGGATAATATACGTGCATGCTTACACAATTGTAATTTTCTGTGGTACCCGTCATACAGTGCTGTGTTGATTATAAAAATCATTTCTAATACCATTGTGCTTGCATCCAAGTGCAATATAGACCTATAGTCATAAACATGTTTCAACACATGTTGGGAATTTAAAGTGTCCATTATAACCTGGCATTTATTATCGCAACAACGCATTCTGTTTATGAACTCCAGTGGCTAACTGCAATTTAAATCATGGCACACTGTGGGAATACTTCAGTGATGCATTAGTGAAGTGAAGTCATCTGAATAATAGTGTTGGCAGCAGGTGGGATGCATTTTGGAATTGTTATCAACACCAATCTACATCACCCAATGCATGAATTATGTAAAGGTTGTGTGTGCATGGGAGCACTCCCACTTCTGTGTTCTGCATTAGTGAAGTAAAGTCGTCCAAATAATGAGGTTCTTAGCAGTGGAAAAAGAAACATTATAATGTACATGTACTTACAAGGTTATACAAGTACAGCAAGCAAATGCATGCATGGATCCTTGAATTGTTATCAACACAGTTGTTTACTGACACATGTAACATCTGACCAAATAATTAAAAACCATTATAGCCAAGTGTCACGTGACCTCTCCGTAATTGACCGTGCATGGGTAATGGTGGGTTCAGTCAGCTGATGTACTACAGTTCATGATGATGTATTCGCACTTACATCACTGCTATGGATTGCTTAACGGTATCCAATAACCGATATGACATAATTCATCGGTAACAAATTAAGAGTCACCATCAGACTGGATTGACTTTGTGCCCTACAGGTGCCAATTCAATAATGGATTTTAATATAATATTGAGCTCCTTGAGAAACGCCTAAAGCCGAGGAGTATGGATTAAAATTGCTTTAAATAATAAATGCCGTAGAATATAAAAGAAGTTATGATCAGTGATAAAATCTAACTCAATCAAACAAAATTGGACATAAAAATAAGCATTCAACTAACTAACAAGCAGACATTGCATGTTCATGGTGCTCCTGTTACCCAAGGGACCATTTTCCTGTGTGTGCTGTGTTACACAGCAATACCTCCTATAGCCAATATGGACAAAACATCCTTATAAATGGACCTAATCCTATGTCTTTGATATAGGTTGCCACAACCCACCTGATTGTGCAGTCAGCAGCACATCAGGATGTGTGTGTGTGTGTGTGTGTGTGTGTGTGTGTGTGTGTGTGTGTGTGTGCATGTGTTTGCACATGTTTGTGCATGTGTGCATTAACCATGCCAAAATATAAGGTTTCTATAAATGTTCATTGTAATGTTCCACCCATTCAGCACTACTGTATTTTTGGCATCCTATGCTCGTGTTTGGGGTGACAAAAGTTGATTAAGCAAAATGTTGGGAGGGGGCAGAAGACTAAAAGGATGTATACGATATAATGTTTGACTACATCGCACTTGGAAGGTACCCTCAGACTACAACAAAATAAGACAAGTGTGCCATTCGCAAAAGAGCAAAGCAGAATCTAAGAAATGGAGATCTAATGCATTTTCAGGAGGCAAGCTTCCATTTCATAAGCAGATGGAAACTGCTGTGGGTTGTAACTCATCTCGCCACAAATCCTTACAGAATCTGAACATTTATGCTCTTATTGACTTGAGGAACAATATCATGACAAGACTATGCAGAATACTCTCTGCGAACAAACTACACAGAAGCTACAGTAGGATAAAAATGCAATCTTTAAAGTGGGGGACAAGGTATTGAAGCCAAATGCAAAGAATAGAGGTGCACTAGAGAAACCATGGCTTGGTCCGTACATAATTCACAAAGACCTAGACAAGGGTAGATATTGCCTGAAAACATTGGAGGAAAACCATTGAAGTAAACCATCCACTGTGCTCGCCTTAAGGGCTTCTTGATCCAGTTGTTGAAAAAGAGATATCATGGTACTACTTAAGATATTTGTTTGAATGTGAATAATTTGACCACAGTGACATGAGTGTGTTGATGCTCTTGACAGGAATGAAAGTAAGAGTGAACACAAACTGCTAATGGAAAAGGAATAAATGACAGTGTAGACCATGAAGATAAGGCTTATCCAGAGCAATATTGTTGGAATGACTGCCAGAAATGCCACAGCCCAGAGCAGCATAAAATACTTGAGCTGAGTTAGATAGCCCTGTACTCAAGGAGCAGCTGAAGAATTCTTTCGTAACAGTACAGATCCACTAAAACCGTGCATGAAGCCTGTTTACGTACTTGAGAACATTTATTTTCTGATGAAATCTTATGAGCTGGATGAATTGTGCCAGGAGGTTAACAATAAAAGAAGTTTCTGATAAAAATTTCACCATTGATGGCTTATGAAGTACAGTGTAGTAGTATATCGACTCAGGGTTTAGAACATTATATAAACTACCAGTCGGTCTGCAGTTGTCTCAAAGGAGAGATGTGCACTTCTAGGATTGATGTTAGTCCGTGTGAATCGTTCCCACTGGACACAACCATCAATGATTGCACTGCCATTAGCGACAGCTAGGATTGATGCAGACGCGGAAATTGTTTCTTTCGGTCTGTTTCTCTAGTTGTAACTGGGTCACAAGAATTTCATGCAGAACCGCGTCCGGCTGCTAATCACAACGTACATGATGTACAAATCAAATATCCAATGTTATCCTCCCTTATAACCCCAGCTGAGTCTATGTTATGCTTGGGGTTGGTATAATAACGGGTGCCTACTTTGCTAAAGGGATGCCAGGAAAATTGGAGGGAAAAATGGTACGGGGTGCAAAATTTTCTGGGATTCCAGCACCGGATATTGTACATGATGGTATACATGTAAACTGTCCATAAAATAGTCTGCTACTGCGCACTGTAGCTGGACGTTAAAAGCACTAATGGCAGCCGGGGTCGTAAAGGCAAAGAAGTATGATTGGAAAGATTCCAACATCGCTATGATTGGGTCTGACTCCGACCGAAAAGTGAGCTAGCTGGCTGCATGTGGCGAAATTCGTAGATCACTATATTATATGTCGATTTTGTTGGTACAGGTAAAGAAGGAGTCAGCGCAGACAGAGCCGGCGTGGAAGGGTGCAGGAGAAAAGGTTGGACTGCAGATATGGCGGATTGTAAACTTCAAGGCAAGGTTTTTGCGATCGTTTTTAGCACTGAGCAGAGGTCAATAACTACACCACCTACCTCCACCCAATGAACTGTAGGTTACCCACTGGCCTAAGGACGATTATGGAAAGTTTTTCAATGGAGATTCTTACATCATTCTCAATACATACAAAAAGCCGGATACTGAAGTGAGTGCTTAATTAGACCCATCGTAGTCGCGGAAAGTCATGTACACACGCACGTAAGTACGGAACGCCATTTGTTTCATATTTTTCGGATTGCATGTGAGCGTATGCAAATCCGCAGATATGTAATTTGCATGCATGCTCGCTTCAGCGTGCGTGCGCGTGCATGCAAACTAATTTACACAAGTAGCAAAAAACATTCTCTATGAGAATGTTGGTGGTGTTTAGGATTTGAAGGCAATGGTGGTGTAAAAAGCATGGAACAATGGTATAATAAAATGGCTAAATGTAATGGTCCTACATTTAGCACACGAACAACAGAATATCGTATAAATGTGCTCATATTTCTTATTACCAATGGGCCAAGCCGTGCAATACACAAAGTACACATTAGCACTGTTCATGTCTTTGGCATCAAAAATAAAAATATTAGCTAAATTGACGCAAACCGTTCTCATGTAGTATTACTGTTAATTTGTTATTTTACCTAGTTTCATTTTTGCTTTGTGCTTAGAAAAAATCACAGCAGATGGTTAAATTACCAAACTATACTACGACTGATGCGTGATGCGTACGTGGTACGAACATGTAGCAGCTGAACGGTAAAGTACTTTCGACGTCTCACTGGGCCCAGCTGGGTTACTATTACAGGCCGTTTTGTCGAAATCTGTCTCCTCCAGCCCTTTCGAAAGCCTCCATTAAGACACAGTTATGGAGCAGGGTTGCCGAAGGCCAGGCAGGGTCCGACCTAAGGTCCGCCGGCCTGACTGCCTGGCCGGCCTGGCAGGCAACTAATTAAAATTATCCATTTCAATTATTATGACGTAACTTGATTGCCAGTACTAGCGACAAAGCGTGCATTTCATCTCCAACGATTCCTCTGCCTTCTGTTCAGCGGCCCAGCCTTGTTTCTAATCCGGGTCTGTGGGAATTCGGAGTTTGTGAGATTCCCGCCGGGCTTACACTGTGGAGATGTTAGGTTAACCCAAATCCAATGTAATCCTCTAGATTGAGATGGTGACATTGATCGCATTTAAATCCAAAGCCATTTTTGGATTGACCATATTTCGATTCAATGGATTGATCTATTTCGGATTTCAACAATTTGGACTGATCTCAATACCAAGCTTAAACCATGCCCGTTTCTGGTTCTCCTAACCAGTTACTATATCATTATATGCTCATGAGGATGGGTCATGTGACCACATCATGTCCATGGAGATGGCAAAGCCTCTTGCATTATACATAATCAGCTTGGAATTAACCTAGTAATGCGTAGAGACGCAAATATGTGTTTACTGTTACCAAAGAATTCGTTTGAAACATTATACTAATTTGAAATTCTTCATGGCAAAGGCGTCAGTTTAACTGAAGCGTGACCATTAAGAACTTCCAATTAGTATCAAAAGGTCTAATCTATATTGCTCAAAGCCCACGTTTCTGTTTCTAAGAATTCCTCTGTTGCAACGATTAGCTTTATTTGGAACAACTCTACTTTCGTTAAAAACAAAACATATTTTGGCATGATTAATGCACGCCGCGCGCGCACACACACACACACACACACACACACACACACACACACACACTCGCACACACACACACACTCGTACACATACACTCGTACACACACACTCGCACACACACAACACTCGTACACACACACTCGTACACACACACACTCGTACACACACACTCGTACACACACACTCGTACACACACACTCGTACACACACACTCGTACACACACTCATACACACACGCACACACACTCGTACACACACACACACACCACATGCACACGCATCTCAACGTGCTGCTGAATGTAAAATCATGTGGGTTGTGGTGACCTACATGGAAGCAGCGAAACGTTAAGGTAAATGCTACGTGTAGATCTAGTGCCTCAGCACGTCTAGAGTTCATTCTATATCACTGCATGGTCATAACTTTTCTTATTTCTTTGGACTGCACCTGTAGGGCGTAAGGCAATACAAGTTTTGGATTGACGGTGGCTGATAATTAATCTTTGTACAATGATATACATGTATAGTAGTAGCACAAGCACATCGGCAAGAAAGAGACTAATTTACAAAAGAACGATGTCTTAGTAGTTTGTGCCGCCAAAACTTAAAGAATGCTACCAAGAAATCACAGTTCAAGCAGTGCTTACATCATCAGATCTCAAATGCCGCTTCTCGCACAAATCGAGCAAGATAAGCCATAAAAAACGAAGTCAAGAAAGGAAGTTTTTTCATAAGGAAGTTAATATGCATGTACTTACAGGTGCACGGTGGGCGTGGTCCGGCCTGGGTTCAGCCTGGCCGGTCAGGCCAGCTGGCCTTTGACAGCCAAAAGGTCGTAGAAACTAGAACTGACTGAAGCAGATCCTTAGTGCACGTGGCAATTTGCATACACGCGTACGTGAAGCTTCGCTCGCGAGTTGCAAATTACAACCGATTACAACGCGCACGCGTGATTTGTATACCGCGATCAACGCTTAGTCTGCTCGTATCCAAATTGCGTATTGATTGGCATACACATACACGCTCACACACATGCCGATAATTATGAAACAAACGGCGTTCCACACGCACGCACGCAGGCATGTACGCACGGAAGAAGTGATTGTTGCAAGCCGACACGTATAGAATGCGAATGTAGTAAGCGCATATATTAACGATGAAATTCTGCATTGATGCATACAGGTGCTATGTTACACGAAAGCAGATTTTGGTGAAAGAAAAAGCAAAGCCTGAATATGATAGTCATTTTTACGTGTTTGTACTGCCGTACATGTAACCTGATGTAAGTATCAGTTTCATTAGCCTCAAACATAGTCAGTTCCACTAATTAGCCTGACGAGTTTCCTCCCCTATACCGTCTATACTCGAGTATACTGAAATAGTAATAAGGATATGCGATCAGTGTTAAATTGAAATAGTGGTCCGGTTATACGAGGTGCTGATGCACACCCTTCTCAGCGACATGTTTCTCTGGCATCAGTGCTAAAGCAATACAATAGAGGCAAAGGAGGAATTTGCCTCCGTATTTACTTGACCTATAATGAAATTGGAGGATTGGAACTGCTCTTGTCATTTCAGTAGTTCACTACATGTACTGAACATTGTACTGAGTTTATTTAGCAGCTACAACTGTCAAAATGCATCAATATGGGTTATTCTTTATTCATCTCTCTGACTATTAGAGAGCATACAATTCATCATACAAGGAAATAGTTCAACCTTACAGCTAACATTATATTAATCTGATGCAAGATGTGTACTTTTTAAATCATACAACCTTCCTCCTTGCTTTCAGTATGCAGCTATCAATAGACAAACTAGACAATACATGCAATTTTAGATGGTACAAATTTAGTTTGACCCTTTTGAATCCTGATTTAATAATATAATACATGAGCCACATCTCATTCTGCGTCTCTTACACATCCACAACTGATGCCTTTAATTCTATTTTATTTATCTCAGGGATTGTTGTATGATGTCCACTTCTGGATTGGTCAGTTCTCAAGTCAGGATGAGTATGCAACTGCTGCATACAAAACTGTAGAGCTGGATACATTGGTAAGTGTGCAAATGAGTCATATGAGTAGACACAACAAATTAACATGCTCAGATTCATTGAATAACACTTTAAGAGTCCAGGTTAGCACATTAAGCCCACAATTATATAGATCAAATTCCCGTAAGTTTTATCATGATATCGCATACAATATAGATTAGGCGATGTGGGCATGGTTTTAAAATGCGTCAATTGCGGAAACGTTTATGAATTCATTTTGAGGTATACATATGAATGGTTAAATAATGTGTGAATTTGGAGGTTATTATTTTTAACACAACACTCATCATGTTGTTGTAAACAGATGAGATACACATACAATTAAGATGTTACAGCAGTATGAAAACAATATGGCAGGAAGATTTGACACCATATAGACAAACAGCATTTTCACATTTAAAATAACCTAGCTATGTGTATGCATTTACAGGCTTTATTATGTGCTTATTCTTAGCTGGATGACAAGCCTATCCAACACCGCGAGGTTATGGGATATGAGTCTGACCTTTTCCGAACCTACTTCAAGAGCATCAGTATTTTGGAAGGAGGGTAAGCAGTGTGAAAAATGCACATAAGAAAGCATATGTTCGTATATCTATCTTGCTCCAATGTGTACACACATAACAGAGCTGACAGTGGCTTCAAACATGTGAAGCCTACAGAATACAAGCCCCGCCTCCTTCACTTCCATGGTGACAATGTATAATACACATATGCTCGAGTGGGTACTATAAAATCACGAACTTATCACCCTTCAGCATGGAGTGAAAGTGGTAGAGAAGCCTCTGAATAAGCACTATCTGGATTCTAGTGATGTGTTCATACTAGATATGGGGCTCAAGCTCTACCAGTGGAATGGTAAGACTGGCAACAAGGATGAGAAGTACAAGGCCGCGATATACATCCAAGAAATTAGGGTACAATGCACACTGGCTTGTATTAATCGACATTTGCATTGTAATGATATTTATTTATTTTTTGCAGCGAGAAAGAGATGGCAAACCCAGTGTTGAAGTGCTTGGTAAGATACCTTGATGTACATGTGAGATGTATTACAAATGTAACAATGTGCTAATGAAGACTCAGTAGTGCAACACCATAGCAATTTAGCGCATATAATAATTGCCAAAATGCATCCATGTGCTTCAGTTTGGTATACATACAATACACACATCTACACACGCATCTTATATTTTGTCTAAATCAGTGCTTTTTATTCATTGCTTTACCTCCCAAGTGAACTTGCTATGGATAAATCCATTTATATGTACCTTTAGGATTGAAGTATTTGAAATGATGCAATCCAGCAAATTGTAAAAATCACAATATTGATTGTATAAGTGCTACTTCCTTTGTGTATAAGCATTTTGCATTAGGGACAATGTAGCTGAACTGCTGGGCGATCTGCTCATTTAGGAAGGATCTAGAATTAAGTGGACTGATTGGTACTAAATTTATTAACACATTTAATTCAAGTTAAAATCTGCATGATTAAATGCACTTATATTATGGTTATTACAAATTTTTTATACAGACGAAGAGTCCACAGAAAAATCCCACATATTCTACAAAAGTCTTTCTGATGACCCTTTGGAAACTGAAGGGGTATGTGGCAAATGAAATTATGATGTCATGTCTTTGTTCTTGTTCTTTGTATCCAGAGCATACATGTGGCACACGACTCTAGGAAATTTGAGCCATGCATGTTCAGGTATGTGTTGGTGTAGAAATGGTATGCTATGAACTGGAATCATTAACACCATTACTGAAATGTGTCATTAGTAGGCAGATGCAACAAATATTACATTTCTTTGAAAGTGATCTAATTAAAATGCTTTCGCACTGTTTGTCGAAATAGATAACATTTCACTACAAGATCTTTATTTTTCAGTCCCATGCAAAGAAAAAGACATGATTGGTCAATACTAGTATTTTCAATTATTGTATAACGTGACAAGTGTGCCTAAAACTGTCTCGTGTATTATGAAAAATCTAATAATCAGATGTTGATAAATGACATGATATGGCTATGCATCTTTGTGGTTACCAACATTACAGATGCATGGTGCTTCTTACTGCATACATTACTTCATTTTGAAAATTAGACTAAGTGATGCAACAGGGAAGCTCACTTTGACAAAACTTGATAACCCTATCTCAAAGAGCAAACTGGATGAGAAGGATGGTAGGCAACGAAGTTACTATATTACAGCATTACACTATTCATTGCTTACTCATCAGTGTTCATTGTGGACATAGGCAAGCAGGTGTTTGTCTGGATTGGTAAAGAAACTAGTGCAGCTGAGAACAAGAATGCTATGTCCTATGCCCATGTACGTGATATATTTGTACAGTAATGTGAACATTTTGTGATTAATTCTGTCAACAGAACTACTTGAAGGACACTGATCACCCTCTGGTGCCAGTCACCTGCATCAAGTCAGGAGTCAAAAGTGATGATGCATTTAATAAGGCTTTCATTCTCAGACCCTGAAATAGTAAATGACGAGCTGTGAAATTGATAGTTTGCATACATGTAGTATTAGACACAACATATTATTTAGAATTGTTCAATTGTTGCTATTTTTGTTTTCTCCATTGAAATAGAAGTGCTGTTTTTGGGCTTGGAGTACAAGTACAACCTTTGCGCTATAAACACATAGAATAACTAGTGAAATGTACAGTAGCTATTCCTGAGCATCAGTTTCTCTCAAATTTATTGATTTCAACCACACGTACAGGTTTAGTGTTTAGATGCATATTTGCTCAGCAATTCTTCTAAGAGCCTCCCAGAGCAGAAAAAAGCAGTAAAAATTAAGCTATGAAAATTAAATACAGTATTTGTTTTATGCAGTATGCAGCACAGCACACTGTAATTATACTTACTACCAGGCTAATCTACAGTGATATTCACATTTATTCTACTGAAATCACTTTAGCCCTAGTCTATGATCGACTCACCATCTTCTTCCCTGCTCTTTAATTCGCATGCACCAATCGTGCATTTCATTCTGAACGAACTATTATTCCTTACTAGGCACTTCATTAACCGTGTTTGCACCATTTATATTAAATCATTCGGTATCTACAATTCGTCTATCAACGTGCTTCGTCAATTATCACTACTATTTGTAAAACTAAATTTCCACCATTGATATAAATCATGGCTGTGATTGGGACCCGTACAGGAACGACAAGCCAAATAAACATGCATGTGTTGAGAACATGAAAAACGAACATTCCATTTATATCACAGGTAAATCATTTTGTTAAGAGTGAATAAGGTACTCACACGACTTGATATTTGAAGCTGTCAATTAGGTCCAGACGGCCTTTCTGAAATGTGCAGTGCTCTTGGAGTCAGCACCACATTGACCTCACTTCAGACAGCAGTCTCACACACACAAACACAGTACATATTACGGTTAGGTTCATCAATTGTCATAATAGACACATATCCAGAAATGGCCCCGTACAGGCGGTCATCTGCTTTTTTTTTTCTAATTGAATTTTAAACACGTTTATAATGTCCTATTAATCGGTCTGATTATGATATATGTACTTAGAAAAATTGTTCCATTAACTATTATTTAACTAAAATCAAGACAAAAAAATTCATTTCTACCGCGCATAATAAACGAATATCATTGTGTAATACCTTGCGTCATCTGCCTGAATTATTAATCGAACAGATGGCGAATAAATATGCAACAATATCGACATACAATTTTCTGCCAGAGGTACTGTAATTATCTGGAACATGGAACATTAATCTAATCTGATCTGATCTGGCGCGGCGGGGGATATCGATTAATAGGACTGCGAGACTTAGGGTTAGGGTTAGGGTTAGCCTAGCCTCCTTCCCCACCCATCCTAGCTCACTATTAATGTGTTATGGTGAAGGCTATTACTATATTATATACACGACGTCGTCATGGACACTTTTGACCCATATTATTATAGTGGTGGGTTGTTTATAGTGTTCGTTTAGCCTGCTTGCAGCTCGCTGAATGAGGCGCGTAGGCTAGGCACGTGCACTGATACGCTTACACGCAGGAGGTGATTCGTTAGCACTTTCCAGTACAGCTACCATAGATAGTATGATTAGCATCTTATGGACTATGCAGCTACGACCTACGAAGGTATGCCTAGATCGATAACATCAAGTCAGCATGTGCCATATTTTCAATCTTTGTCTGCATGTGTGTAGCTAGAGCGTAGACATATGACTTTGAAACCATAATTACTATTTTCCTATTCATAATGTCTCTATCTAGTTACACAGTCACGCCCTCTTATTGGGATGAAGGGTCTACTAATGTATGCAGCTTTGAATCCACATGAATTTGGAACTCGTTGCTGGTATCACAGTACTGAATACATTGACTACTTCTTAACACTGTTTCATGTACATAAAGCATTGT
The DNA here is from genome assembly GCA_013339895.1 of Ephydatia muelleri. Classification (NCBI taxonomy): domain Eukaryota; kingdom Metazoa; phylum Porifera; class Demospongiae; order Spongillida; family Spongillidae; genus Ephydatia; species Ephydatia muelleri. Next base: position 7,355,445 of record JABACO010000007.1, read on the forward strand.
CAATCCTAATTCATTGAGTGACATAAGCACATGTACTGCATATGTCAACACAAAACAAACTCAGGACATAAAGTACTCCATATGTCAGCAGCAGAGGGTCTTTTGGTGGGGTCAAATTGAGTGCAATCTTTGCAGATCTTCTTGTACCATCAGGGATATCTGTTGTGTTCCATCCACCACATCACCCCACACCCTTTTATTCTAGAACTACTCTTATCATCACACAGCCAAAAGAATATATGTTGACGGATTGACCTTCTAAATTCAAAAACATTTCAGGTGACTTACAGGCTTACGTGCCAGCTCCTGAAGACGTTGGATGTCTGTATTGCTGACATTTGATGGCAAGGCCCAAGACAAAATACAAATGTGTATCCCTCTGGGTAACCTGCAATAGCCAAAAATTACTTCTTTCAGAAAGTAAAAACAAAGAATGAGTACCATAACATTACTTGGTTACATGTAGCCTCCATGCACCAACCCAGCAAACAGACTTAGATGTCCTTAATTTGTGCTGGACATACAATACTTAGAATGTGACACCAGCATGGGGATGCAAACTAACCTTTACTGCACAAGTGAAAGCTGTTACATTGCTCTTGCCCTGTGATGCAGACTATATATAGCACAAACATACGCACTGACAAAATAACTCAACATACTCATCCCCCCTCCCCCCAAAGGCAAGGTACAAGCAAAACTGAATCATACGCACACACACAAGCTTCATAACACACACAAAATGTGTCATTCACACACACTCACACACACACACACACACATCTTGGTACACACACACAAACACACCATGGCCACACACACAAGTACACTCGCGCACGCGCACACACACACACACACAAGGATTAGCCCCTCCTACATTTACACATGCCATAATTAACCACAATACCACTTAGTTTTATCACCAAGGATGTGTGTATGTGTGTGTGCTTGTGTGTATGTGAAGATCTGTGTGCATATGGAAAGGAGGGGTAATTTGCTAGATATATGCCTTAGTTGTCTAGAAGTTATAGAAGTCTCGTGTGTAAGTGTATGTGTGTTTGTGATAAGCACACACACACACACACACACACACACACACACAAGGATTAACCCCTCATTTCCATATGCACACAAATCTTGGTGATAGGTCTACACACACTTACCATGGCCACACACACAAGCACACACAAACACAAGCTAGATTAGCGCCTCCTACGTTTGCATATGGATAGGAGGGGTAGATATATGTTATAGTTGTCCAGAAGTTATAGAAGTCTCATGTTGTGTAAATGTATGTGTGTTTGTGATAAGCACACACACAAACACACACATACACACACACACACAAAAGGATTAGCCCCTCCTACATATGCACACAGATCTTGGTGATAGGTGAACACACACACACACACACACATACACACACCATGGCCACTCACACAAGCACACACAAACACAAGATTAGCCCCTCCTACGTTTGCATATGGATAGGTATGTTTTAGTTGTCCAGAAGTTATAGAAGTCTCATGTGTGTAAATGTATGTGAGTTTGTGATAAGCACACACACACAAACACACACATACATGTCAACACACAAACAAGGATTAACCCCTCCTTTCCATATGCACACAGATCTTGGTGATATATCTACACACCATGGCCACACACACACACATACACACACACATACACACACACACACACACACACACACACACACACACACAAAAGGATTAGCCCCTCCTACATTTGCACATGCCATAATTAACCACAATATTACCCCTTAGTTTTTTATCACCAAGGATGTGTGTGTATGAGTGTGCTTGTGTGTGTGTGTGCTTGTGTGCTTGTGTGTATGTGTGTATATCACCAAGATTTGTGTGCATATGGAAAGGAGGGGTTAGTTTGCTGCATATTTAGTTGTCCAGAAGTTATAGAAGTCTCATGTGTGTAAATGTATGTGTGTTTGTGATAAGCTACACCCACACAAATACACACACACTATCTCTACTTTGCAGAAAGGCAAGAAAATACTTCAAAAGGAATCGCGGATACTGGGAAGGGGGGATAGTGAATAGTAGGAAGCGACAGCGAATTAGAACACAAAATTTCAGCTATCTGTAAATGTTCTGCACTCTGCACACCCATTTCTACTGCCATTATTATTAATAGTAAGCACTCATACATGTATGTAGAAGGATGATGCTGCAGACCTCTTTGAAACTTATTAGCATCACAAAAAATATAGTACAATTGTAATGCACTACACCATTGCAGGACCACTCACCTTGTTCTTCACAATAACTGAACAGCTAGAGCTACTTACGCAAACACATGTGCTTATAAACATAATCGGTATCACGCTTCCCAATGGTACACTAATAGGCCTATTTTTAACCAAGTGTTCTTTAACCGATACATAGAAAATTAACATAACCTTACTACTAATGTGGGTATCGTATGCGCCACTGCAATGACAACATGTATAATTTAACTCCACTATGCACACACACACACATGCACACACACACATATACATGTACACACACAGCCTTACAGTCTTACACTGTTCTGGCTTCACTGTTGCATTCAGGCTCAAGATCACTCAGTGTGTTCTGCCAGCAGTGAAGGGCTTCTGAAATGTTGAAATGTTGTCCACATTATTCTACAATCTAACACACATAATGCAAACACACATAAAATTAGTCCATGTGTTTACACAAACACTAATATGCATATGAGCATGCACAAATACTGATAACCTTAAAGAATCAATTGGAAATAAATCACAAGATGATGCCAATGTAAGGGCGATTTTTCAACATGACACAACTGACACGCAAACACTAAAACACATCATATACACACATAAGCTAACATGTCTGTCAGACATTCCCTGCATTCTCTGCTATCAATTGAAATGTCTTGTTGATAACAATGAATACAATAGTCCAATACACAACACAATATTTATTGAGTCAGTCGCCAACTCTCTTCATACATGTATGTCCATACGCAAATGTGCATATGTTAAATTGCATGCCCTTAACAAAGTCTGATACACATAACATACCACACAGAACACACACTGACACAATGATCCATTTGTAAACAGTCATACCTTATAAATCCAACCCCCTCTACCTACATTGTAGTACATACTCACGTTCATTTTGGGATGGGAAGAAAGTATATATCGCACATGCACTGGCTCTTGGAGAATTAGGTGTTGTTGTCGTTTAGTTTATTGATTTGTAACTCATCCAGGCAGGCCATATTGTTGATGATGCTGCACAAGTTAACAATGCGTATTCATATTGGTACTATGCAGACACACACACACACACACATATATATATACACACACACATATATACACACATACACACACACACACACACACACACACACACACACACACACACACACACACACACACACACACACACACACACACACACATGCACGATGTCCATACATCTACTACTGCATTTTTATTTTTCATTACCTGTTGGTTTGCTTGCTGGTCAGGTGGAGTGCAAACGATTATGGTGTCACGTGTGCCTATAAATGGTGTACCTGTACTGAACATTGGCGACCAAACTGGGTCAAATCATGTACAGCAAAACGCGACAGAACAGTTCAAGCAAGTTACGCTAAGCCTTCTAGTGGCGTACACCTAACCCTTCCCTTCCCCCCCCCCCCCCCCCCCCCCCCCCCCCCGTACCGTGTGCATTGGTTAGAAACAACATACATGCACACTACAGTGCTCAAGGTTTAAGCGCACGCCACTGTGCAGGGTACCGAGGGTATAGTGCTCCAGCAAGAGCTGGCAGCCGTGGGTAAGCGTTATGGATACGACGCTGGATATGTACAAGCTACTGTATATAGTACATAACACAGCATCACCGCTTCACCATGCAGTAGCCTAGAAACTACTTAAATGAGCGTGCGGCAGCGCACAATAGCTAGCAACAAACCTAGTACCTTTGGTAATGTTAGTAGCCTATCCGTATTTCAATTTTTGTGGGCACGAGACGGAGACACTATGAAATCCAGGCCAAGAAGGAATACTTCTGTGGAGTATGGAACCGAATTTTCAAATACAAAGACCTACGTTTAAAAGCGCAGAATAGTTGCTTTGTGTATCAGCTATATGTTTCTGTCAGGAGCTAACAGTAGATCTTTAAGGTTTTGACGTAATAGACTGTGGAATTTTGTGATGAGGAACTCTCCCCGTTGACTTCATGAACATTTGATAAAAAAGCCCCTACAATTCAATGGAACCGAAGACTTATTCGAGAAAAATATGGTGACATGTTTAAAAATCTTGCCAAAGGTGCAGCACTAACAATCTGTCAGGAGCTAAAACATTTGGCATGCTTTCCCCATATATGTATCACAACCAAAAAGTTACAACATTGTTACAGGATGTAAGAACCAACGGTATTGGTACGGTCCGTTTTCAGGACAGTACCACTACCGTTCGGTGCTTACATCCTGTAACAATGTTGTAACTTTTTGGTTGTGATATGGAACGAATATGTCGTGATTACGCAAACCGCGAATTAATGAAGGGCTCCCGTTGACCGCTCATTTCTCCGTATGACTACACTTCACTCACACTCACTTTCAACTCCAGGGCAAGACAAGAGAAAATTGCACATTGTGTGTATGGGATTGTTTCCGCGAAGTGACATACGCGCAATAGAAATGAGATGAAATGTATCGCTAATTAAAAAATCAGCGTCTTGCAACTCCGTGACAGATACTTAGATTCCCAGTGCGTAAGAAGCAGGACACAGACTTCTAGAGTATCAAAATACGCGTTAGGTATCCGTGGAAAAGATGTCATATATAAAAGTGATAAAAATGGGGGGGGGGGGGGGGGTAAACCGTATTCCCTAGGTCCTAGGTAGTACAGTCCCCCAGACCGAAAATTGCCCCGGACTGTAATGCCTATGACATCGGCACTGTACTTGTGTAAGACACCAAAATATATTTCTACGTACATAGAGCATGAAGTGCTGAAAATAGGCCGTCCGTGTAAATGTATGTACATCCGGTCCGGGGGAGGAGGCGGACTCAATTCCTAGCTGACTATATTTGTTGAACAAACGTTGGAAGTTTGATAAACACAGTTAAAATCGTAGGCATTTGTGTATTATGTGCGTATATTCAGCGAGGCTTTTGGCACAAAGTAAGCATTTAAGACTCGTTTGAATTAATTCCCGGCTGCATGCGGCATGAGTCGTGTTTTTTTTTTTGTAAGCCAACTAGTTTAAACAATAGTGCACATCAAATCAATTGCATTTGCCACAAGCATAAAATGGTGCATACAGACCAATTCAATGCACATTAATAAACATATCACAGCTAGTTGGAATAAGCTAGTCAAACTAATGGCAGAAAATGCTCTTTGAAATTGAGTACTTCAAGACATCGTCTTCATCATCTACTCCATGTCTAATTCTTCAAATGATAGTACATGACTGCAACCATGTGTTTGCTTGCAGCAGCTTGATAAGAAGCTATGGCATAAAGGAAGGATAATTATTTTCAAGTGCATTTCAAAGTAAAGGGTTTCACTCAAATACCATTCACTTTGTGTACCACCCGGGTATAGCTATAGACGAGTGAATTTGTTTGAGGATATGCAAAATCATCACCAATTGGAATCCCATATACTTTTTTTTTTGAACTGCTAAAACCTGTGGTGCATGATATACAGTACAGTACAGTATGAATGAACTTGCAAGTAACACAAAGCAAGCCTCATGGTCTGGGAAGTAGAACATAGTTCATCTTCACCTTTAGTTTTCATTTATCTACTTCAGGAGGTCTTGGTCCAACAGCCACAGTTGTATAGAAACAAATTTCTTCGATGATTTTTGATAGTCAGGATGAAGCCTCCTTCAGTAGGGCTGTTTTGGCTTTGCTGCAAAATTGGTTTTACATTGATATGTTCTGCTGTCATGAGTATTTGTGGGTCATTAGTGTTGTATCATTGCCCACTTGATTCCCTACAAAACTACATTATAAACCAACATTGCTGAAGCAAGGTACATGTATTATAGTCAGATTTTCTTGTAGTGTATTTTATTTTTTGATAAACTTCATAGCTAAAACTAACACACAACTGCAAATGTTTGTTTATTGTCTATTGAGAAAAATATCCTTTTAAGGCTTTGGGCTTTGGTCTTTCATGTATTGCTAAGAACGGACATTGTACAGAAATGTTTTATCAATTTCTATCACTGCATAGAAAGTGTACCTTGATAATAAATGGCATAATTATAATAATAACATCACAGTGATACTTAATAAATTGGGATGTTTGGCCTTGAATGGTATCAATACTCCAGTATTTTGAAACCGAAGACACCTATCTGTCTCATGAAAAAGGAAGTGCAATAATCAACCAGTGCCAGTGTTTATTTGATGCAATCTTTCTTAAATGCAGACAACAAGCTAAAAACATTCAATGATCAATTTTGAATATTTAACACGGGCAATCTACAACATGCATGGTGTATGATTTAGATTATTCCACTGTCAGCATGTTATTTAGGTGAGTAAAGCATCTCTAAGACTGAGGCCATGAGGTGGTCATCCCACACTCGTTATGAGACAGCTTACACTTGGTTAAGCCACTCCTGTACTGATCATCTACAGTGATTGCATAAAGTATACATGTGCTACGCTGCAAAATAGACAGCAGAACGTCATTCTGACTTCGTGAGAAGTCAATTGAAGGTTTTCTTATCAGCCATTTCTTCGCTTCTGTACATAGAGTAGTAGCGTTCAATGGGTGCGTCCTTATACATGCCTAAGACTACTACTAGACTTTACACTGTAGACATAAACAGCGACAATTATATTTCAAGATCAATTCGAACCGGATGGGTATTGTCTGTTGCACTGTGCTACAAGTTGGATATACGATAGTGTATACTCTGCGTATATGCTAAATATACATATGAATATACACATGCTATACGCAAAGAATACGCATTGGTATATTTTGCGGATAGAACCAGAATCTCATGTCGTATATTTTGCGTATACTCGATACTATCACGTGCGCTTATTATGGGTTTGTTAACATATGTCTCCGTGCACCATGTCCGCTTCCGTACTCAGCACATATTTGGAAACGTCTCCGAATCTGTTCACTGTATACTAGCTTGTTTCTATTTGTGTACTCATGATCAAATTTATAATAAAATTATCAATACAATCGATAAAAGAAAACATAAAATGCGTTATAACGTTCAAGCTTTCTCTCGAATCATCCAGGGTTGTGCAGTTGGTGGACTGGATGCGTCTAAGAGCGGTCCTTCAACTCTCTGCTTCTATGGATGGAGCCTCGAGTTGCTAGTTCCTTTTATTCGTTCATCCAAGTCATCAATCAAGTCATTTAGCGTGTCAGAACGTCACAACGGACGGCGACGTTGTAGAGTTTGAGCGTTCTGGTCGTCGCTCTCCTCTTCTGACATCATTGTAGGCTTGATGTCCCCCATAACTGCTTCTCTTCTTCTATCAGCATTTGGCACCCTTTCTCCCACAACTACGCCACAATAGCCTTTCTTCTGTCTGCATAACAAACCTTTTTACCAAATGCTACAGCAGGAAAAGAGCATAACAAGACATAGGTAGGACGTACGCTGTTGAGCTTAATAGCCTTCAATTACCCTGAGTTCGCTTGTACCACCTAGTAAAAGGAGGATATGGTGGTAGGGTGAATAAATAGGATTATGAATTTAAGGCTCTACCTTTAACTGTAGCGACAATAGCGTGAAGGTCTTCATCGAACTCTGCCGCGATACATGGTCGTGATTGCGTTAGAAAAAAGCGCACAATCGCTTACCTTTCATCAAGCCGAACTGAAGTGCTGATCTTCCTTCTGACTGCTAGAATTCTGAAATATGCCTTACCTATATTTCAGTGGGGCTTCCACCATATCCTTGCGATGCAATACAGCTTCATCGATGTGTCTTAGTATATCAGCGACGACTTGCTATTCCATGGCCGGTGAACTTACCTGAAATCCAAGTCCGCGGACGCTGCGCTGTCCTGGCAATTTGCCGGGTGAGGCATCGTCAAAATGTCTTGGCATAAACAAAATGGTTTACGAACTATGAACATCTCAATATACTTTTGGACTAACCTGACGTCCGTCATCCAGTTCTTTCTGGTGTGCTGGCAGCTGCCTGATATCCCTGCGACCTCGATCGCCCACTCCGCGTGGTAGTTTGGCGCCAAATTACTAGTACACTTGTAATTAATTTAATAAGTTTATAAACGTAGTCTACATGTATGACAAATGTCGTTTCAAACTTTCAATTCACTAGATAGTTTTACTATCTATGGTATCACGTATGTGTGGGGCTTGTGAAGTGCACTAATATTCACGGTAATCCACTTCTGAAGAAACGCGTAGCTGGGTTTGCTAGACTATTTTGTAGTTATGAGATTAGCATGCATCGTGCTATTTGTGTTCTGATTGGTAAGACGCTCGGTAGCCGGTTGAAGTTGTGAAGGGTATTCCAGTGTCACGTAACCACAATGAGCAGCTCAGCTTTCCCATGATGATATACGTATATAATCTATGGCACAAGGTGGGGGCGTGGCATAATAACAAATACAGCCGTCTATATAAGTTCGATCAGATGCATAGCTCCTCAAAATGCTTTCTATGCACCGTCACATGGTCTAGAGCCACAAGTGTATGTTGTATGCATCTATACTTGTACATGATCAGCCGCTAATAGGTATTAATCATGCACTGAACAAAACATTAATGTGCATGCATTGCATATTATTACTATTAATATTGTTATTTTATGTTTATGAATCTTACAACTGCGCATGCATCATGTAGGATGCAAACCTTGAGGTGTTGTTCTAACTGTGCCGGCATTAATTCATAATTCGATACATGCGAAATGAATGCACGCGCGTTCTTTATTTTTATACATGATTCAATCCGATATGTGCTATGTGAGAGAGCTGTGATAATCATGACCCAAGTAGAAAGTCATTCAGAACTGCTGCTTCTATGTTTATGCATACTTATCACATGGTATACGCATTGAAACATGCTTTGTTGGGATTTTAAAACAGGCATTCAGGTGTTCCTGGGTACCCGATCGCGAGCCCCTTTTCCTTTTGCATGTGATGATCATGACCCATGTAGAAAGCCATTCTGAACTGTTTCCCCTATGTTTACACATACCTATTACATGGTATAGCCATTGAAACATGATTGGTTGGGATGTTAATATTTATAATTGATGTTCCATTAACTCTCATTTTGGTCTTTCTCAGGGACTGTAGGTTTATACTGAGGTGTTCACATCTTTATATTAGGCTGTTCTAAGTGTTGAAGGTCGTAACAATCTCATTGTAATGTCCATAAACCATGTGATGGTAATGACCACGATACTAAAGTTACACATGTGTTAATCAATATGTACATATATACACGCATGTGCTGATGTACAATGATGATGGTCTGGTGTCAATAGTGGTGTGATGTCAAAGCTTCCTTGCCCTTTAAAGTAGCCAGCCATGATGTCCTGAATTGAGACAGAATTAAGGGCTCAATTCCACATTTGAACAGAAACACTATGACTCACGTGGCGGTAACGCCCACTTCCGGTCACAGGCTCATCTTGGGGATGGGTCACTCTCTTCACCCTGCAATGTGGACTGTCGTGGTGAGATGCTGCTCTGAATTGTGACAGAATTTAGAGCTGAATTTCACATTTTAACAGAGACACTATGACTCACGTGGCGGTAACGCCCACTTCCGGTCACAGGCTCATCTTGGGGGTGGGTCACTCTCTGCACCCTTGTCGTGGTGACATGCTGCTCTGAATTGTGACAGAATTTAGAGCTCAATTTCACATTTTAACAGAGACACTATGACTCACGTGGCGGTAACGCCCACAGGCTCATCTTGGGGATGGGTCACTCTCTTCACCCTGCAATGTGGACTGTCGCGGTGACATGCTGCTCTGAATTGTGGCAGAATTTAGAGCTCAATTTCACATTTTAACAGAGACACTATGACTCACGTGGCGGTAACGCCCACTTCCGGTCACAGGCTCACCTTGGGGGTGGGTCACTCTCTTCACCCTGCAATGTGGACTGTCGTGGTGACATGCTGCTCTGAATTGTGACAGAATTTAGAGCTCAATTTCACATTTTAACAGAGACACTATGACTCACGTGGCGGTAACGCCCACTTCCGGTCACAGGCTCATCTTGGGGGTGGGTCACTCTCTTCACCTTGCAATGTGGACTGTCGTGGTGACATGCTGCTCTGAATTGTGACAGAATTTAGAGCTCAATTTCACATTTTAACAGAGACACTATGACTCACGTGGCGGTAACGCCCACTTCCGGTCACAGGCTCATCTTGGGGGTGGGTCACTCTCTGCACCCTGCAATGTGGACTGTCGTGGTGACATGCTGCTCTGAATTGTGACAGAATTTAGAGCTCAATTTCACATTTTAACAGAGACACTATGACTCACGTGGCGGTAACGCCCACAGGCTCATCTTGGGGATGGGTCACTCTCTTCACCCTGCAATGTGGACTGTCGCGGTGACATGCTGCTCTGAATTGTGGCAGAATTTAGAGCTCAATTTCACATTTTAACAGAGACACTATGGCTCACGTGGCGGTAACGCCCACTTCCGGTCACAGGCTCATCTTGGGGGTGGGTCACTCTCTGCACCCTGCAATGTGGACTGTCGTGGTGACATGCTGCTCTGAATTGTGACAGAATTTAGAGCTCAATTTCACATTTTAACAGAGACACTATGACTCACGTGGCGGTAACGCCCACTTCCGGTCACAGGCTCACCTTGGGGGTGGGTCACTCTCTTCACCCTGCAATGTGGACTGTCGTGGTGACATGCTGCTCTGAATTGTGACAGAATTTAGAGCTCAATTTCACATTTTAACAGAGACACTATGACTCACGTGGCGGTAACGCCCACAGGCTCATCTTGGGGATGGGTCACTCTCTTCACCCTGCAATGTGGACTGTCGCGGTGACATGCTGCTCTGAATTGTGGCAGAATTTAGAGCTCAATTTCACATTTTAACAGAGACACTATGGCTCACGTGGCGGTAACGCCCACTTCCGGTCACAGGCTCATCTTGGGGGTGGGTCACTCTCTGCACCCTGCAATGTGGACTGTCGTGGTGACATGCTGCTCTGAATTGTGACAGAATTTAGAGCTCAATTTCACATTTTAACAGAGACACTATGGCTCACGTGGCGGTAACGCCCACTTCCGGTCACAGGCTCATCTTGGGGGTGGGTCACTCTCTGCACCCTGCAATGTGGACTGTCGTGGTGACATGCTGCTCTGAATTGTGACAGAATTTAGAGCTCAATTTCACATTTTAACAGAGACACTATGACTCACGTGGCGGTAACGCCCACAGGCTCATCTTGGGGATGGGTCACTCTCTTCACCCTGCAATGTGGACTGTCGCGGTGACATGCTGCTCTGAATTGTGGCAGAATTTAGAGCTCAATTTCACATTTTAACAGAGACACTATGGCTCACGTGGCGGTAACGCCCACTTCCGGTCACAGGCTCATCTTGGGGGTGGGTCACTCTCTGCACCCTGCAATGTGGACTGTCGTGGTGACATGCTGCTCTGAATTGTGACAGAATTTAGAGCTCAATTTCACATTTTAACAGAGACACTATGACTCACGTGGCGGTAACGCCCACTTCCGGTCACAGGCTCATCTTGGGGGTGGGTCACTCTCGTCACCCTGCAATGTGGACTGTCGTGGTGACATGCTGCTCTGAATTGTGACAGAATTTAGAGCTCAATTTCACATTTTGAATGTGAACGTGAAGCAAACCACTCATACCCATCAGTCACTTGACCCCTACCATTGGGGTGGGAGCTTAAACAGCAAACCTTGCATCACATACACTTGAATGTGCAGACATGAAAGTTTGTCATTAGAAGCAAACCACTCACCTGAGATAGCTATACCCATCAGTGTCACCATCAGACAGTCACATCCCCATTAGAGTCACATGACCTCTACTTGACCGGGTGACAACTCTGACCAATTTATACACCAAACCATGTGTCACATATCTACACAGATAGACATGAAAGGATGTAAATTGCATTATTAAATGCAAACCACTCACTTTAGATAGCCACACCCATCAGAGTCACATGACTCTTAGGAGACAATTGGGGTGACAACTCGACCAATTTGAAGCATATACACCAAACCTAGCCAGGAGATGGGCGAGGGGTGGGGATGGGGGGGTTGTTGGGTCGGGTCGGTCGAACGACCCCCTCCCGACGACTACCATCCACTACAAGTTATATATAGAAATGGACGGCTCCCGGGTGTGGTACTAGGCTGCCATAACTCGGACCTGAAGCGCCCCTTCCCCTCCATTGGCCCAGTTGTGAATCCACCGCTCGCTATAAGTCGAGTCCCAAACAGAACGATGTCGACACCCCGGCCACTTTCAAGTGGCTGGCTATGTATGATCCTGCATTGTCCGAATCGAATATTACGCATGTGGTCCCACTACAGCTTATAATTCTGGCATCAAAACTATCCTATTTTAACTGATCACATACCTTGTAAATTTTTAGTTGAAGGTATAGGTATTCGAATTTAAACCATCAAAATAGTTATAGGGTTATTAAGAAATTTAATGTTTTAAATTTGATAATTCATATCTACGTGGATATCGAGCATACTGCCTACGACTCGCGCTACGAGTCTTCATACGATTCTTGATATTTGCCTCTTGATCCAAGTCTATAGAGGCGTTCCCATGCTGGCAACTACCAATTCCTTTAATACCGACTACGAATCCGATCCATAAAGTTTTTATTGACCACTACTGTATGTCCACAATGCTCTACGTTCGAAATCACATTGGAAACATACAGCCATACATTCTTGATCGAGAGGTTCAAACTTATAATCTGAAGAGTCATATCAAAGTCATTTCTATTTTTACGTAAGTTATCTAATTTGCAAATTCATTGTGGTTTGTGTATTCTTAATACTTCGAGAATACGCGCAATGAATAATTGTCACCTGTGGATTCTTAAAATATACCAGGTGGATATTCGTAATATACACTACCCTTGGTATATTGATGGTATACGCAAAATATACGCAAAAATATACGCTATCGTATACTACGTTTTTTGCACAGTGTTGCATGCTCAGTACATGGTCTACAGCAGACCACGTACTGAGCATGCAACAGACAATTTCCATCCCAGGTGCAATGGGAGGGGGAAAATAAAATCATACGGCTCGAATTGAAGTATTATTGACGCTGTTTATGCCTACAGTGTAAAGTCTAGTAGTAGTCTTAGGCATGCAAGGACGCACCCATTGAACGCTATTACTCTATGTACAGAAGCGAAGAAATGGCTGATAAGAAAACCTTCAATTGACTTCTCACGAAGTCAGAATGACGTTATCCAGCGAAAGCACGTGTATACTTTATGCAATCATCTTTAAAAATCGAATGTTGCGCTCCATATTCCCCTATCACATGGGGATGAAAGAAAGTCCATTCCACTCGAAATTTACGCTTCCTTCCAAGACCTAAGAACGTTCCTTCTACTACACCTTCCGACCAAAGTGGACCAAATTAAAAATTTCATTTTTCGTTCGTACCTCGTGCGCGTGCTTTGACCTACCTCCCAACCTTTTCCGTTAACCAAAAGACGCACCACCAGCGAGAGTAACTCGAGAACTGCCTATACATGTACTTCCGCCATTTTTAGTACAACGTTTACTGAGGTGACGTATAAAAAGGGCTTCAAAAATTGTCCCTTACGCAAGACATTTGTCCTTCGTACGGGACATCAGGTGAATAGGTATTAATGCCCCTTCCTGAATATCATATAAGTCCAATTTTGTGGATAAGATCCCATATGCTCATTGATTTATGGTACTTCGATATTTGTAATCTTAAATTTCATTCCTTTCAATAGATCAGTGCTATGTCACCTTGAAAAACCATGCCAAATTGAACATTAACAGCGAAGGGAGAACAGCTACACATGCATGCAACAGTTCACCTTAGACATGTGTGGAAGTGCAGTGCTACATGTCTACTAAGTGTGTAATAAGTAAGCCTTCATTTAATCCAGCAACCGGCTTATTTGTTACCTTTGTGAGTGAAGAAGGAATTGATGCAGGTGGTCTGTATAACTTTGAATATTTTTTAATCTTCATTTGCTACCTATGCAAATAACGATGAGTGTTTACAGTGAATATTTATTTGCCGAATTTCATGACAAAAGTACGTATTTGTTACGGTAGCGCAAAAGTACCTTCTATTTAAAAAAAGAAAAAAACGTGTGTGTGCTTTGTTTGCACAAATGTGTAGCACGTTTTACAACTATCATTCACCTGATGACTTGGTAAACAATTGATATACTTAATAGAACAGCTGTGCTACTAATATGACCTTTATCTTTTACTCTGTAGCCCAATATTAGTGGTTATAAAATTGGCGGGTGCACGGCAAAAAATGGTGAGTCATTTAAATTTTAAGGCTAAAGTGAATTTAATAAAATAGATGTGAATGTCAGTGTACGTTAGCCTAGCAGCAAGTATCAAGTAATGTGTGTAGTGCTAGCATATTACGTAAAAATAAACCTGTACTTTGCTATCTTAATTTGGCAATTTGTACTGTATTTATCTACTTTGGTAAGCCTACCGAAGAATTGCTGAGCCTTTAACTTATGCATGCAGTTGAGATCAATACATTTGTGAGTGATTGATGCTCAGGGATAGCTATATTTCACAACTTATTTCATGTGTTAATAATGCAAAGGTCCAAGCCAAAAAGAGCACTTCTATTTCAAGGATGAAAAATACATGCAACACTCCAGCAATTCTAAATAATACTATCTATCTGCCAAATACTTAACTATCAATTCCACAGCTTCTCCTTTAAAGTTATAGAGATTGAGAATCTCACAGCTTAAAAGGCCTTATTAAATGCATCATCACTATTGCATCCTGACTTGATGCAGGTAACAGGTACCAGAGGGTGATCAGTGTCCTTCAAGTAGTTCTGTTGGTAGAATTAATCACAAAATGTCTACATTACAAAATAAATCACTTACATGGGCATAGGCCATTGCATTTTTGTTCTCATCTGCACTGGTTTCTTTACCAATCCAGATAAACACCTGCTTACCTGTGTCCACAATGAACACTAAAGATGAATAGAGCAAGAGATGAATGTGCGATGCTGAGTAACATCTTTTCCTACCATCCTTCTCATCCAGTTTGCTCTTTGAAATTGGGCCATCAAGTTTTGCCAAGGTTAGCTTCCCTGTTTCATCACTTAGCCTAATTTTCAAATTGAAGTAATGTATAAAGTAAAAAGCACCATATGCAACTGTAATTTTGGTAACCACAAAAATGCATAGCCGTATTATGTATCATAGCATTGACCAATATGCCTTTTTATTTGCATGAGACTGAAAATAAAGATCCTCTAATGAATGTGATCTATTTTTACAGATTAATTAGATCCCTTTCAAAGTAATGTAATATTTAATTTGCATGAGCATAAAAATACTAATGACACATTTCATGCAGTAATGAGGTTAATGATTCCAGGCATTTCTACCCCTAAGGACAAATGCATACCTGAACATGCATGGCGTGAAATCGCTTGAGTTGTGTACCACTTGTATGACCTGGAATACAACAAACAAATAGGTATTATAAATTCATTTGCCTCTTTATCATCATACCTCTTCAGTTTCCAAAGGGTCATCAGACAGACTTGTGTAGAATATGTGTGTTTTTTCTGTTGAATCTTCATCTGTTGAACAAATTATTATAAAAGTGCATTTGGCCGCAAAAAGGGACCTAACACATGTTTATCAAGATTTCACATTTTCGGATATTCTAGAAGTCTGAACTGTCCTCTACACATTGCTTCTTACGCACTAAGAATCAGAGTATCTGTCATGGAGTTGTAAGGCTCAGAATTTTTTATCAATCATATATTTCTATTGCACGTACTGGAAATTTTATAATGTATGCATTAGGTCCCTTTTCATGGAAGGAATTCATTTAATCTATAAATAATTGCATTTAAAATTGATAAAATTGGTTAATACATTTAGTACCATTTAATCTATTTAATGGTGTTGATCCTTCCTAAATCAGTCGATCGCACAGCAATAAATTGCTCAGCTACACTGTCTCCAAATGCAACATGCATGTACATTATATTCAGAAGTGGCAATAATACAGTCAATATTGTGGTTGTTACAAGTTTTGCATAACTAAAAAATCTGCATCACTTCAAATCCGAAAGGTAGATGCATGTATGAAGAATTATCTATAGCATGTTCACTTGGGAGATCAAGAAAGGAATGAAAAACACTGTTAGAAAAGATGTAAGATGTGTGTAAGTTAAGTTCATGACTGCATTTTGGCAATTATTGCCCTTATGTGCTACATTGAAAGGTATCACAATGCTGAATATTCATTTAACAAACTTTTACCTCTGTATAAATCTGACATGTACATCAAGGTATCTTACCTAGCACATCAACACTGGGTTTGCCATCTCTTCCTTGCTGCAAAAACAAACAAATAAATATCAGTATGATGCAAATGTTGATTAATATCATTATGATTTACAACAAGCCAGTTTGAATTAATTTTTTACCTTAATTCCTTGGATGTATTCAGCAGCCTTGTACCTCTCATCCTTGTTGCCAGTCTTCCCATTCCACTGGTAGAGCTTGAGCCCCATATCAAGTATGAACACATCACTAGAATCTAGGCAGTGCTTATTCAGAGGCTTCTCTACCACTTTCACTCCATGCTGAAGGGTGATAAGTTCGTGATTTTATAGTACCCACTCGAGCATAAGCGTATCGTACTTTGTCACCATGGAAGTGAAGGAGGCGAGGCTTATATTCTGTAGGCTTCACATGTCTGAAGCCACTGTCAGCTCTGCGATTGTGCACACATTGGAGAATGATAGATAAACGAACATATGCTTTCATATGAACATTGTTCACACTGCTTACCCTCCTTCCAAAATACTGATGCTCTTGAAGTAGGTTTGGAAAAGGTCAGACTCATATCCCATAACCTCGCGGTGTTGGATAGGCTTGTCATCCAGCTAAGAATAAGCACATAATAAAGCCTGTAAATGCATACACATAGCTAGGTTATTTCTAAATGTGCAATTGCTGTTTATCTATATGGTGTCAAGTCTTCCTGCCATATTGTTTTCATACTGCTGTAAAATCTTATTTGTATGTGTAGCTCATCTGTAACAACTATATGATGAGTGTTGTGTGAGAAATAGTGACCTACTAAATTCACACATTATTCAACCATTCATATGTATACATGCATAACTTCATTGAGCTCATAAACGTTTCAGAGATTGATTCTATGTCTACATCTCGTAATCTGTATTGAATGTGATACCCTGATTAACCATATGAATAAAGACCATAAATTGTGATCTAATAAGTGTGAGCTTAACTCTTTCACGGGCAAAGCCAATTATTACGGTACACATGTTTTGCAGAAAAAAAAGTGTTGTGCATTGCAGGAAAACGTAGTTAGCAAACAACTGACACAGTATATGACCAGGAAACAACTGATCAATATGTTGTTGTCTGCAAAGTGTTAACTGCTTAGATAAACAGAGTGGCTTTAGTATAGCACCTGCGGCGCAATATTGCTCTGTTGCCCATGAAAGAGTTAATGTGCCAGCCTAGACTCTTAAAGTATTATTCCATGCATTTGAACATGTGTGTCTACTACTTGCCAATGTGTCCAGCTCTACAGTTTTGTATGCAGCAGTTCCATACTCATCCTGACTTGAGGACTGACCAATCCAGAAGTGGACATCATACAACAATCCCTGAGATAAATAAAATAAAATGAATAACATGAATGTGTAAGTGATGAAGAAAGAGATGTGGCTCATGTACATGCATTAATTAGTAACCAGGAGTCAGTGCATCAAATTAATTTGTACCTTCCAAAATTGAACACCAATTGTCTAGTTTGTCTATAGATAGCTACATTTTGAAAAGTGAGGAGAATGGTTGTTTGATATGAAAAGTATATATGTATTAGAGTAATGTTATGTTAGTCCTAAAGGTCTGAACTATTACTACTTGTGATGAGTATGGATTTCTAATAGTCTGAGAGATGAATACAATCTATACATATTCATTCATTTTGATAGCTGTTGTGCTAAACAGACTCAGTACAATTTTCAGTAGCCACTACTGGAATGACAACTGCAGTTCCTATCTATTGACAGGTCACATCGATATGGAGGCAATTTACTCTCCTGTTGCCACTATTGTAGCTTTAGCGGTGATGCCACAGAAGGAGGTAAACAATATAACAGCCTCGGGCAATGTTTGAAGTAGTTTGTTGTGCAATATAAATGTGGGAGTAATTATCAATCCGTTTAAGGAGCAGCATTTTTATACTACACATGTAGCACAGTAGTATCTTTGGATTCAGGAGTAGCTCCATTGTGCCACTGAGATGGGTGTGCATCAGCACATCTCGTCAAATGGGTCAAATTTAAACAGTAATAACTGTTTTACATCGCATACTTTTTTAGTATACTGTTACGCACAATAAAAAATATATATAGTGCCACCAATGCAATACCCCTTCATTAAAGTGTTCAGATTTGATACTTGTGCTTCATGTTGTTCCTTTAGAAGCTATGTTTTCCAAAAAGGGGGAGGAAACTTCGCTGGCTGGAATGAGGACGTTCATATTATCAGGATATGATTATAGATATCCTCAGACGTGTGACAATACTATAAATTCGATTATACTGCTGAGGAAGGATCTGTTTCAGGCTAATAAATGGAACTGATGATGTTTCAGCTAATGAAACTATATGCTTACAAACACGTAAAAAGGATCATCATATTCAGGCTTGCATGCTTTTTCATCGAAAGATGCTTTCCTATAACATGTCGCAGAATGCGTCTTGCAGGAGTTCACTCTTCACTTTGCAACTATTGCACTTACAAGTACAGTCTATAGTACAATATAGTACATGTGCCGTCAGCTTGCATTGATAACGTCAATGATATTTTTTTTCTATCCGTGCTGCGTGCGTGCATGCGTGACTTCAACTGGCACAACGCGACTCACTTCCGTTTCCGGCTTTTTGTATGTGTTGAGAATGATGTACGAATCTCCATTGAAAAACGTTCCATATTCGTCCTTAGGCCAGTGGGTAACCTACAATTCATTGGGTGGGTGGGCAGGGGTAAGGTGGTTTAGTTATTGATATACTCTCCACTGCTCAGTGCTAAAAAAACCTTGCCTTGAATTTTACAATCCGCCATATCTGCAGTCCGACCTTTTCTCCTGCACCCTTCCACGCCGGCTCTGTCTGCGCTGACTCCTTCTTTACCTGTACCAACAAAATCGACATTTCATATAGTGATCTACGAATTTCGCCACATGTAGCTAGCTAGCTAGCTCACTTTTCGGTCGGAGTCAGACCCAATCAGAGCGATGTTGGAATCTTTCCAATCATACTTCTTTGCCTTTACGAGCCCTGCCATTGGCGCACTTATCGTCCAGCTAATGCCTTAATAGTAGCAGACCTTTTATGGATCGTTCTATTTACCGTGAACACAACTGATTTACGGCTTGGCATTCCCCCGCCTCGCCCCGCCCCGCCCCCCCATAATGCTGAATGGGTGGAGGATTATAATAAAGATTGAAAGAATTACCGTTAGCACTGCAGGAGTGTAGCGTGCTGTTAGTCAATCAAGAATGATCATGCGACAACTAAGGGGTACGGTCGTACCGATATGGTGGAGAAATAGCTTTGTTCAGGCGCAAGATAAGAAAAGCACTGTAATAGATACAAATAACTTCCCTCGCTAAATATTGACTCTCCAGTCATTGCGCCTACATTTAGGAATGCTTATAATTGAATCTCTCTAGCCCTGATGAAAAAGACTTCCGGAAGTGGATTATTATACATGTAGCCCTTGGTAAAATTGACTCCCTGCTGTTCCGTCATCATTAGTGCACTGTGTCCTGGCGGAATATATATCAATTTGAAGATAGGTTAGGTTAGTAGGTTAGTACGCGATCGGATGATACATACGTGTATCCGATCGTTTGTACGATGAACAAAAGGCAACGAACGCTTGGATCAATATGTTCGTTAGAGACGCTGTGGTTGACATGGACGCTATCTAGCGGGAAGGTGGAAACTGTTGTCGTTTTATTATAAAGTAAGTACTTGGGAGTGGGAATTAGTGTCAGACAAACTTGTTGTCCATGCGGATTGTGCAGAACAGTGTTTTTCGCAACACTGCCATTGTTGGATTGAAAATTGATAATTCTTATTAGAGCCAGGGAAGAAAGTGGGGAAAATGGTGTGTGTACCTTGTGCGCACATGATGTGTGTACCGTTCATGTGCATGGTGTGTGTACGATGTGTGTGCATGGTGTGCGTGCCTTGTGCGTGCCTTGTCTGTGCATGGTGTGTGTGCGTGTCTTGTGTGTGCATGGTGTGTGTCTTGTGTGTGCGTGCCTTGTGTGTGCCTTGTGTGTGTGTGTCTTGTGTGTGCATGGTGTGTGTGCCTTGTGTGTGCATGGTGTGTGTGTCTTGTGTGGTGTGTGTGCCTAGGCTGTGTGTGCATGGTGTGTGTGTGCCTGGTGTGTGTGCCTTGTGTATGCATGGTGTGTGTGCCTTGTGTATGCATGGTGTGTGTGCCTTGTGTATGCATGGTGTGTGTGCCTTGTGTGTGTGTGCGTTGTGTGTGCATGGGGTGTGTGTCTTGTGTGTGCATGGTGTGTGTGTCTTGTGTGGTGTGTGTTCTTGTGTGTGCATGGTGTGTGTGTCTTGTGTGGTGTGTGTTCTTGTGTGTGCATGGTGTGTGTGTCTTGTGTGGTGTGTGTTCTTGTGTGTGCATGGTGTGTGTGTCTTGTGTGGTGTGTGTGCATGGTGTGTGTGTCTTGTGTATGCATGGTGTGTGTGCCTTGGGTGTGCATGGTGTGTGTGTGCCTTGTGTGTGCATGGTGTGTGTATGGTGTGTGTGTGCGTTGTGTGTGCATGGGGTGTGTGTCTTGTGTGTGTCTTGTGTGGAGTGTGTGCCTTGTGTGTGCATGGTGTGTGTGCCTTGTGTGTGCATGGTGTGTGTGTCTTGTGTGTGCATGGTGTGTGTCTTATTTGCCCATGCGTCATGTGTGTGTAAATTTTTTTCCAGTGCATACATAAACTCATGTGTGAATACAAAGTGTGGGTATATAAGAGGATAGATTATACATGTGAGAGCAATACTATTTATGTCAGTTGTGTCCCTCATGGTATAACAGAAAGCAGTCAGTGCCATCATCTTTGCCTGTATGGCATAAGTGCACATCACACTCTGAGCAATACCATGTTGTCTCCCTCCTCCTCTTTTGCATAGAACAGTAATGGCATCGACTCACACCTTTTTGGCAATCAGTTTTTTTTATCCTGGGGTAATGTTTGATTTTCACACATGGTTGTTGACTTTGCGTAATCCGTCCTAGCTGTTTTCTGCTATTGTATGTGCCTATAAGATATTTAGCAAGCTGTAGCCGAAAATCTCTTAGTGTGATGTTAGGGCGCACTAACTGCCTTAGTAGAATAAAGGCATTAGCCAATACCATTTCGAACAAAAACCAAAAGATGTATTTGTAGTATTTCCTTCCTTTTGTCCGAACATGGTAATATTGGCGTAGCTGATCATTGCGGTCAACACCGCCCATATTTTCACTGTATGCTGTGATTGCCACTGGGCTATTGACCTCCAACCTTGTGCCATCTTTCTGTGTACGTTTTGTCGTGTCCATTACATCTGGTTGCACATTGGTTGATAGCACAGCATTGGCATTGTTGTCTAGCCAAGAAGTAGCTACCAGTGGGCCCTGTTGCCTTGCTATTGTGTCCCCTCTGTTCACTAGCCCAAGCTTTGCCCCAGCTTTTTTCCCTTTGCCATACACTTTCAAATCTGAGGGAAAGCCTTTGCTATTCTGCCGTGCGGTACCACAAGCATAGGTGCCCCTTTCAAGGAGCTCCATGAAAAGACTTGGGGAAGTAAAAAAATTGTCACAGTACATATGGTGATTTTTGTGTTTTAGATGGTCAGACAACATCAGAACCACTCTACTGCCTAGGGTTCCCTCACTTGAATTACTTCCTATCCCGGTATAAACATCAAAGTTGTGCACGTACCCATTTGTGCTGTCTGCTAAGCACCACACCTTGATGCCTCGTTTTACAGGTTTGTTTGGAAGGAATTGTTTGAGGCAAGACTGACCCTGAAAAGGGATCATTGCCTCATCAACCACGATGTCACGTGAAGGCTGGTAGTTGTCCATTACGCTTGTTTTGATAGCATTTAGCATTGGTCGTACTTTTCCTAAACGGTCATAACCTTGTTGCCCTCTTTTTGCCAGGGTTGAATTGTCGCAGAAATGGAGATAGCGTGAGATGTCCCTGAACCGATCTCTCGGAATCCGATCAGCGATTGGTGCATAGTGAAAGAAAGGATCCTGCTTCCAATAGTCTTCAATTTCAGGGAGCCGCACTAAACCCATCAAGACATTAAATCCCAGGTAGGCTTTCAACTCTTCAAGAGTTATTCTTTGCCAGGTGTTGTACTTAGCTGTCCCCATGGTTTGTTGTGCGTAGAGGTTTGACTGTTCAACGATGTTTTCTAATATGCTGTCGTTAAAAAGTTGACTGAATACATCTGATGGATCCCAACCCACCATAAATGCAGGTCCTGTGGTCAATGTAAATGGTTCAATTCTGATAGATGACAGTGTTGAACTCCATTCCTGAGAAGCAGCACTGCTCTCTACAGCAGAAGGTAGATTACTACTCTCAGTTGTAACACCTTCTGTAACCTCCATTGCTTCACTATGTAGGTTATAAGCTGTACTCATCTCTGCCATTTCATCCTCCTTCTCCTGCACCTCATGCAGTTCTTCCTCCTGGATATCCCCGTGTGAAACAATGGACAACAGAGATTGCAAAATTAATTAAGCTAGCAAAATTACACAGTTTTTTTTTTCGCAGTATGCTAGCACTGCACACACAAACCGATAGTAACTGCTAGGCTAATCTAAAGTGACATCCTGGGCATTTATTTCTTTTGCCCTAAATCCTATGACTCACCATCTTCATTTTGAAGTACAATATAATATAGGCTGTGAATATTTATTGGTCCTGCTAGACGCTTAAAACCATGTTTGCATCGTTTATCATTGAAACATTCCACCATCTATTCGTCAATTATCACTAATTTGTAAAGATAACACATGCATGGGCATAGGGTATTTCATTTTTGATCTCATCTGCACTGGTTTCTTGACTAACACCTGCTTTCCTGTGTCCACAATGAACCCTGCAGATGAAGAGAGCAAGAGATGTATTGTGCAATGCTGTACTATATTAATTTCGCTTCATATCATCCTCTCATCCAGTTGGCTCCGGTTTTGAGATTGGGTCATCATGTTTTGCCAAACTAAGCTTCCCTGTTTCTTCATTTAGTAGCCTAATTTTTAAAATGAAATAGTATATAAAACTGAGCATTGATTATTCAAAATAAAGATCTTCTAACGGAGAGAAGAAGAAGCTGAAATGGTGGAGCGGAAGCTGACAACAGCTCGAGGAAACTGAAAGACTGGTGATGAAAAATGAACATCAGAGCATGATATCATACGTTTGCAGTGAATTTGATGGAATTATATCATTGCATGATGAAGAAATATGTGGGCCATACATTCAATCTATGGGCAGCTTTGAACTCTTAATAAAGAAGGGATCATCAGTGCTCTGTCTACTTGAAGTGGAGAAGGAAGACTTAGAGCAAGGTACGACACAATGCCTGGTTGAGTGTGAGGCAGTTCTGACCATGATCAATGCAATGTTGTTTACAGTATAGTAAGCATTTTCAGTGGCAATGTTATGAAAGCAAAAATGAAGAGATTTGTTCTTATGAATCGTTTTGTGTGGTTTGTGTCAGCTTCTTACTGTACCTACAAAGTAAAGAAATGCAATGAACAAACTTTACTCATTGATTAATTTATTTATGCAGGCATCTTCATATGCACATGGCTCTATGTATGTATACATGTAGCAGCCAGCCAGCCAGCCAGCCAGCCAGCCAGCCAGCCAGTTCAAAGTGTTAGGGTTATATCACTGTGAGGGGGATAATAGGACCTCTGTCTTTGTGAGGGGGATAAAAGGATCCACTTCACATGGCAGACCTTGACCCACCTCACATGGCAGAGGTCCCTTGACCCCCTCACATGGCAGACCTTGATTTCTCCTCACAGTGGGAATCAAGGTCTGATTCCTGCATTCACCCAAGTGAAGCATGGAACATATGTGGGTTGCCTATTGTGTGTGTGTGTGTGTGTGTGTGTGTGTGTGTGTGTGTGTGTGTGTGTGTGTGTGTGTGTGTGTGTGTGTGACAACCCTAATGTCTCATTCAAAGCATGATGTCAAGTGGTTCACATGGGTAAGGGTAAGGGGAGGAGTAAAGGAGGTCTTCACATAACGGGGGATATCATTCCTCAGTTCAATGTATGGGACCTGCCTGTACTGAAATAAACCTGCCCTTGTCACATCACACACCACTCCACACTAAGTATAAAGCAATAACTAAACACAATAGAATGTAACTCCTCAATGTCAATCACTTCTTCCTCTTGTATGTCTCTAAGGGAAGTAATGCTGGTTTTCGTACAAGTGCAAGTCTACTCTTGGGGACATGCCTCTTTCTCCCAAAAGGGAGAATATTCCTTAGAGTGATGTTACCTTGAAGTATAAAAAGTGAAAGTGTAGTTTTAGTTTACACAGGATAGGGTAATATTACCAGGGGGCACATGTCGCACATGTCGCTGGATGGGGGTGGATGTGTATACTCCTATGATGAGAGTAATTTCAGGTAGTTATAATATTAGATGCATTCATATGCGAGCAACTGCCTCCTTTGGAAGCAGCCTTGTCTTCATCCTCTACACGGAGAGAGAGTGTGACAAAATGGAGGGACAGCAGAGGTGCTTACCTGCTTCTGCTGGAGCTGGTGATCCTCTGGGGACTGTGCATGAGAAAATGAAATGTTGTTAGTGCATATACAATTATTATCATTTAAAATCCTTAGGAAAAGAGGCACATGTACAGCTGTAACCATGTCCTTACAGGTAGATGGGAGAGTGGTGGCCTGAGCTGCCGGAGGCATAGTTCCAATGGAGAGAGACAGATGTGTAATGTATATTGCCCAATCAACTGCCCCTTATTGCACTGATTATCACATGCATTCAGGCCACACTCAGACCTGCCCATGGCGCCTCTGGGGCATGCATATAAGCCCATCACACACAACACATATCCTCTCAGTTAGAACTATTTCATCTCAGACACATGCCATATCTAACTTCGGGCCAATGCTCAACACATGGTTACCAAAACCCTGGGGACAACAACCTCTGCTGACCTCTAGGGTACATTGGCCCACACCTCATTAGCCTCACAATGGTTCAGGCAACCTAGGGCATGGCGGTCTGCACCCTACCTAAAGCCACACATACAGCCTGCACACTCCATTCACCCCTACGGTGGCTACATCTGCTAGCCTAGGGTATAGTGGTTGGCTCTTGCCTCCCTTATCTATCTCTAGTCAATTGGGCATGTGGTCTCACGGGGTGCTCTGCCTGACCCCCATTTTAAGGCATGCAGTCAACATGGTGCATGTGCAGGGCTAGCTGCTAGCCCACTTGCTAAGTAAGGCATCATCTTGATGGCAATTCTGTTAACTTTTCTTACAATTTACTGCAACCTGACACAAGCAGTACTCCAAAAAATGGCGAGAACCTTAATAACTTTGTCAGTTCTGTGCGATGGAGATAGGTATGTTTTTTTCCTAAACTTAAATATTTAATGGTTCATTAGATGATTTCCCATTTTCCAGGACTCTAATATTATTTTTGCTGCTAGGTGTTATCAAGGTGCACATTAATTGAAGATGGTACACTTGGTAGTCCTTTTATGTCTCCCCTTTCTCCATATAAGGTGTTGAAGATGTGTTGAACAGATCTACCATAATGCTGCCATTGTCCCAAGTTCCAATGTACATACATCCTGTACCCTCGTATGTTATTTGCGAAGTGCTGTGTGTGTATGTGTGTGTGTGTGCGTGTGTGTGCGTGAATCGTCATGTGTATAGACCTTGAATGAGGCAGTAAGACCCCTCCCTACCAGTCAGGTAGAGAGACGCCTTTCGACCAGTCAGACGGACCTACCTCATCACTGTGACGGGGAGTCCATGTGAAAACATTTAGATCATGCACTTTCAAAGAAATTGAATATTTGTTGCATCAGCATTAAAATGCTTTCGAACTATACTACTGACCCATTCCAGTAATAGGGCTAATGATTCCGGGTCATAGCATAGCTAAGGGCAAATGCAAACTTGAAATATGCATGGCCTGAAAATGCTAGTCATGTACCACTTGTAAGGCCTGGATTACAAATGGAAATACATGATATTAAAATTTCATTTCCTTTTTATCAACATCCTGCCTCTTCACTTTCCAAAGGGTCATCCCAAAGACTGATGTAGATATGTTCTTTTTTTTTCCGTTGCCTCTATATTTAATATAACTATAGCTGGGATCATTTCCCCGAAAAGTGCATACATTATAACTTTTCCAGTACGTGCAATAAAAATGTAACCCTTGCGTTGAAATGTATCATCAAGTATGGCTAATTTAAAATTCAGAGCCTTACAACTCCATGACAGATACTCCGATTCTTGTATGTTACGTAAGAAGCAATGTGTAGATGACATTGCAGACTTCTAGATGATCAAAAAAAAAAGAAAAGAAATCTTGAAAAAGCATGCATTAGGTCCTTTTTGCGGAAGCGATCCCAACTACAATAAATGCATTTAATGAACTTGAATTAAATCGGTTAATGCATTAGTACCATTCAGTCCACTTCATTGTTGATCTTTCCTAAACAAGCCAATCACTCAGCAATAAATTGCTCAAACGCAACATGCTTGTACAAGCTGTATGATCTGCATCACTTCAAACACATCGAACCAAAAGGTCATGCATGTGGAGTAATCTATAAGGTCACTAGGGACGTCAAGATATGAATAAAACTGTAAGATGTGTGTGTGTGTGTATACCCTAAGTGAAGCATTTTGGCAATTATTGCCCTTGCAGGCAAAATTGAAAAGTATTATACTGTGTTCATTTAACACATTGTTACTTTCGTAATAAAACTGTCATGGGTACATAAAGGTGTCTTACTAAGCACTTCAACTTCGGGTTTGCCATCCTTTTTGCGGCAAAACAAATAAATAGATATGATGCAAATGAATACAAATTTGATTATACTGCTGAGGAAGGACTGGTATATTTCTATTCAAATTTAAACAGTACATACTGTTCACATTGTTACTTTTTTAGTATCCTTGGTACACAACATGGAAAAAGAATAAAATTTGTGACACTAATACTATGTGCCTTATGTAAAGTGTTCAGATCGGATACTTGAATTGTGTTTCACGTAAGACACAATTGCAAGCTATGTATCCCAAAAGGGGGAGGAAACATGGCTAAGGGGTTGAAGGTGGGAATGACGACATTTATATGATCAGGCTATGATTATCGATATGCAGCTCTGACAGTACTATATGAATGTGATTATATTGCTGAGTAGGATCTGTTTCAGGCTAATTATGAATGGAACTGATGTTGTTTCAGCTAATGAAACTGATGCTTACGAACACTTATAAATGACCAGTATATTCAGACTTTACATTTTCTTTCACTTTCTTATAACATATCGCTGTATGCATGTATCAATGAAGGAATATATTGCACTTACATGTACATGTACAATCTAGTGGCATTATACTGGGTGTTCAAATGTAGGCAGATGAGGGAATAAATTTTATCTATTGTCGACAGTGAAATCCTAACAGGGATCTAAATTGAACTGGTCAATTGCTAGTGAAATCAAGCCGGACATATTTCTGGTCCCATCCTAGATCAAACGTACTGACCCACACGTTCAGCGTGTGGGAGTTAGGCGCACATATAATTAAAAATAAAAGGCGCTCGTTCATAAAGCGTAGGCCCATGTTACGTCATTAAGGACTGGGAAAGCGATGTTTGGAAGCGCCACAAATTACTTCACATAAATGTCAGTTTTCTATGAAGATAACCTCTTATTGCTTTCAAAGATGTGATGACATGGGAGTTTTCAGTTCAGGCAATGTAACTTGCAGATTCATATGGTATTGTATTCATTGTATAAATGTATCTCATACAGCCTGTTTGTGAAATAATAGAACATCAAAGCAGCGTGGCTTTATGGATGTAACCATACACACTGTAACAATGTTGATGATGTGTATAGCATGTCTGTTGTTAATTTAATGTTATGAATGGTTCTGATGCAATTGCAAGATACATACTGTATCACAGTCATAGGAGTGCGACTAAGGACCCAAGGAGTACAAGACGGAAACTATGTACTCATAAGAATGCAAGATGTAAATTAGTACTTGAGTTTCCTTATAGTGAACAATTTGTACTAGAGCAATATTATTTAGATCTGGGCAATGTAACTAGTCTCCATCCTTAAATCATGTGGGATTTCAAATGATGTTGTCCAAAATGATACAATCATAATCTTCACCTAGAGATTGGTTTGTAACCAAGGTCAACATGCAATATAGATGTTAGTAATATTGTATCAGACCTGTATCAGTGGAGTTTGGGATATATACAGTATATAATATACATCTACAATGTAATGTATCCTTTGTTTGAAAGAACTACAAACGTTCAACATATGGATTTTCTTTGCAATCAGAGATCGTCTCTATTTTAGGGCACTCTTAAATGCCTCTGTATCACATCCAGATTTGATACATGAGACAGGAACAAGAGGGTGATCAGTGTCCTTCAAATAGTTCTGTAGAGGAGTTGGCAGTGTCATTTATGGACATGTACTGTGAAAACAGCAAAATATGTAATGCCTTACATGAGCATAAGTCATTGCCTTTCTCTTTTCCTCAATACTGGTTTCACTTCCAATCCATACAAACACATGGGTTCCAGTATCCACCAAAAAGACTGGATTGAGATAATCGTGCAGTTATTGCAATCACTAAAATGATGTATCTACCATCTTTCTCATCCAGATTTCGACGTGAGAGCGGGCCTTTTTGAACAGGAGTGAGAACAAGCTTTCCTGTTTCATCACTCAGTCTATAAAATATATTGTTTTTCAAAGAATAACAATTGCACCTAATCATCACAGATTTGTATCCATACCTGAACATGCATGGAGTAAATGTGGCGGTATCATGTTTCACATGTATTTCCTTCAAGGGAAGAGGCAATGTTATTCCATGATGATGAAAGATTAATCATACCGGCTCCGGATCATCCAATGGCCTTTCAGAAAGGGTAGCATAAAAGACATGTGTTTTGCTGACACTGTACTCATCTGCAATATATGCAGAATTGAATATAAATTACAGAAGTAATGCATCTATTCCATTATGCATATGGGAGTATAAAACAATAACGAGACTTCTAAAAGTGTTTCCTGTCTCTAAGTTTTCCCTTCCCATTTTCCACATTGCATACATATATTATATTTATGTACAGTTGCATACACTAAGTTCATACCAAGCACTTCAACCACAGGTTTTCCGTTTCTTTCATGCTTAAGGGCAAAAAAAGGTAATTGCATTGATTAGCACTCCAGCATAGTCATACCACAATTGACTTCAAGTACTCAGCAGCCTTGTACTTCTCATCCTTGTTGCCAGTCTTCCCATTCCACTGGTAGAGCTTGAGCCCCATATCTAGTATGAACACATCACTAGAATCCAGATAGTGCTTATTCAGAGGCTTCTCTACAACTTTCACTCCACTCTGAAAAATGAAAATAATAATGGTGATTTCACATGTGCCCAAATCATACCTTGTCGCCATGGAAATGAAGCAAACGTGGCTTGTACTCTTGTGGTTTAACATGCCTGAAGCCTGTCTCAGCCCTGCAAGAGGAAACCAGAAATGTATATATATTATTGGCACTAATATTATACTTCAATTTTGCAAATTGCCTATATAAAACATCCAATAATCAATTAGTAATGGATACAAGATCATAATATTTTGCACAGATACATCACTACTTAAGTGTCAAATACCTCTACTTACCCTCCTTCCAAAATAGTGATAGTGCTAAAATAGCTTTTGAAAAGATCAGACTCGAAGCCCATCACCTCCCGATGTTGGATAGGCTTGTCATCCAACTATGTGCACATTTGAAAATATATATACATTCAGCAGTTAACAGCCAAGCAACACTGAATTATACGTGCACTTGTCAGAATTTAATTTGTTGCATATACAAGCATATACACAATATGAATGGATCACATACAACTTACCAATGTGTCAAGCTCTACAGTCTTGTATGCTGCAGTACCATATTCATCCTGAGTTGAGTACTGACCAATCCAAAAATGCAAATCATACAGAAGCTCCTATGAAGATAGATAATAATCATAATTAGTCAATAATCCCCCAGAAAAGAAAGAAAAAGGTTTTCGTTCTGTGGCCAATAAATCACCTTCTATGACAAGAATAAATACGGACAAAAATGGCAGGATCACTGAAATAAAGTTCTAATCAAGAAAGAAGCATGTAAACATGAGGGGGCCCGCCTTGCTGTGTGGAAAAAATAACGGAAAATCACTATATTTTTCTCCATAACCACAATTCGTATGTATAATTGTACTAAATATTCTTAGGGTAAACGCCAATGCAGCCTAAATCGCAATATGTTCTGCGGTTCTTTCCACACGAGTGCCTGTATTTGACATTGAACAGCAACCAAAATAATACGATGTCACTGGGGATGGGGGTTGCAACCCCCCCTTTTGGTGACACACAGAATAATTGGTATGTTTATTAACCAGAGATGATATCTGAAAGATCTAAGTATAGAATTGCAGCAAAAAGAGGCAAAATGTGAGAGATAAAAGCTCACATAGTATGAAAAGATTGTTCAAAAGGTAAGCATGATCACCAGTTGCTACCAAAGTATTAACTAGGTTTCAACTACTCTATTGGTAGTGTGCAATTGTGGCTTCTGTGGTTCAGAATGTAGCCATATTGATTCGTGCACTATATTTTAGTTATTTAGGTTGACAGAAACAAAGGATCATCTGCCTGCTAAGAAAATGTGAGGTCTTGTCACGAAAAGGTTGCTGTTCCAGCTGAATTCATGCAGTGCCAAATCAATGATGACATCCAATTGCATGTGATTGAAACAGCAGCAGTGTCTTTTCATTTGCAATTCATGGGTTAAGCAGAGCTAGAGGTGGCAATTGTCCCGACTAGTTCTTCGAGCCATTCTATTTAAAAAGAGCAAGCTGGCCCATCTCATGATCTGCAGGTTGTTGCAGCAACTGGTGCTGACCTTGGAAGAGTGATACAAGCAGCACACGGCAATTGGGGTACACTGAGACACATAGTACGTGAGTTGTCCGATGCACAGAAGATGCAATACTTTTCACATCACATTACAGCTGCCATAGGTGCTGCTTTCTATTCCCACTCTGTCACCAAAAGCAGAAAGACATGGATGGCACAAGAGGATGGACCAATTTCCATGGCTCTCATACAGCAGAATCCTTGAAGGGGGAATTTTAAAGTATTGCATCCTTTTCCCTGAGCAACCAAATAGAGGTGGCCAAGGTGCAATACCAGGTGTCTCGGTATATCAGAGTACCTACAAAAAAGGCTCTTGGTAAGGATGGCATTCTGATTTGCCATGAGAAAATCATAATGCAGTGCCATGCTACAAACCATGCAGATTTATTTGTCAGATTCACGACTTGATGTACACTTAATGGCACTAAGTGACCAGCAAGTAAAGGAAAATAAAGAGATTCTGAGAGAAATTGTAATGGCGGTTGCAAAAGCAAGGGTTAGCTTTCAGAGGACATATGGATGAAAAAGTTGATTTTACTAATGAAGATACGAACCAAGAGAATTTCATAGCAATCCTGAGAATGGTTTTCTCCAAAAACATCTGAGCAGTACAAACCAAATGCCAAACACCAATAAAACCATACCAAATGATATCATTCACGTATTTGCAATGAAGGAAATTTTAATCAGAGAGCTTAGAAGTCAAAACTTATTAGTCACCTATATAGCAGATGAATGCACAGACAGCCATTCAAACTAGGAAATACTCTCTGTATGAGTGAGGTTTGTGAACTTATCAACACTGAACAATCCTCACATAAAGGAATGCCTAGTTGACTTCATCTTCAAAGAGCAATGCCACAGAAATAGCTAGTAGCTTGTTCGAATCCCTTCATTTTATCACAATCAATAGATCAAACATCTGAAGTCAAAGCTGGGGCAAAAGCCAAGATAAAAGAGGTGTCACCATTAGCTTTTTACACCCATTGCCATTGTCACTGGTTACATCTGTTACATGCTTCTGCTTGTCAACTTCAAGAAATTCGAAACCTTATTTGCATAAGAAATGAAACTTTTTTTGTCTTATCCAACTGTGCAAATAGCCAGAAATGTTTAAATCTATATTTACCCACATGTTCACCAACTAAACTAGTCGGACAGGTGGAAAAGCACACTTGTTTTGGAGGCTTTTCTTAAAATGTATTGGCATTTTTAACATTTTTGGATATACACTTCACCCTCATCAACATTCTCGTTGGGCACAAATGATAATTGGGACTAGAATAGGGATACATTAAGTAATGAAGGCTGCACTAAAATGTTTCAAAACATTGCAGTGTTTATTATTATTACCAAGAACAACTTCGGATATAGTCAAATTGCAGAAGCACGATCAAGATGTTTTGGAGGCATATGCAATGATAAATGATGTTATAGTGTGCCTTGCATCAACAAGACATCAATCGACACTGTTTATGAATGAAGACATCCTTAAATTGGCAAATAAAGAAGGAGCAACAGTACCTGTTAAATAAAAGCAACACACCTAGTACTAGACGGATTGAACATTACAAAAGAATACCATTTATTGACTATCTCAGTGGACAGGATGATGGAAAGACATCATACACGCTGTCTGTTTAGCCTTGTGCCATCAATACTGATCTATCCTTCCCAAAGTCCCTTTCGAGTGAATTTAAACAATAGCTAGGACTGTGGAAAACCCATGATCAAACCCAAACGTTGAATGGAAATATAAGAGCAGAGTATTCCAGATAATCTTCTGCAAGCACTAGGTGCCTGTGACAGTGATGAGTTCCTAATATCCATTGTCTTCTATTAATTGGAGCTACACTGCCGATCTCAAGTACTGAGGCTGAACACTCCTCCTTGACGAAGAGAATAAAGATATGCACAAGTTTCATCATGACCGAGTAGCATACCAGTGATCTAGCGATAATGGCAATGCACTCCTGTGAACGAATTCCAGTAGTAGAAGTCTGTGAAGCATTCATCCAAGCAAAACCAAGAAGAACGTTTCAGGCCTCATTGTTTACGGACTAACTCACTGTATAACTATGATTCTCAATGTTTGCCCTACCATACAAATGCCTATGTTAATGCACTATTATCATGTATTTTACTCAAATTATGGTTAATCTATTTGGTGTGCACTTACATCCACATTAAATATATACTACCAGTGTAACGTACATTTCTGCATGGAGGTGTATAGAACTGAAGATGACATTTTTCAGCCAAGATACTTAGTACATGTAAGTTAATTTGCTCCTTTTGGCTGGAATAGTTTATTCAACCCTACTTTCATGCCATTTTGAACGCAGTTTTGAGTTGTAGTTTTGAGCTTGATGTAATGAAATAGCGTTGGCATCTGGGGTGGGTGAGTTCACAGCACTCCCGTATACCGCCTCTTAAGGTGGGAGAGGTGCCCTCGCGCACTTTCCTCCAGCTTTTTTCATTATTCAGTTAAACCCCCTCTTTTTATATATCCTAGATCCGCCACTGAATCTCCAGCTTTATCTATACGCAACTTGTTTTACTACATCGGTCCCCTCTTTGATAAGCGTTCGCTAAACTCTTAATCAATACTTGGTCTCGTGAATTCATTGCACATGTGAAACATTTCTACTCATGAAGAGTATCAAATTACCAATGGTTTGACCTGCTCAGTATGGCCTGAAGGACTGTTGGTTCGCACTATACCGGGTGTCCACGAAAGAACGCAATGCTTTTGAACGGGAATAACATTTGATAGATTGCGTTCTTTCGTGGACACCCGGTATTTAAGTAACTTCTCGTGCATATATAACTATCCATAAGCCACACTCTTCCGTAAAAACAAGCGGTGACCGTACAGTGATTCGATAAGTTGGGGAACCGACAGACATTATAACTTTACCGCCTCAACATACTAGTCTCGTGCCCAGACCAAGTTACGCAGCTGCCGGCGGATTACATCACCGCTACAGCTGCACAACTTTGGGTCTGGGTACGAGGCTATGTTGCTCCTTGGCCGCCCAAGTTAATGCTACAGGCTTGTTCTACACAACATTTTGTTCAATCACTCACATCCGACTCTGGCTTCTTGTATGTGTTGAGAATGATGTATGAGTCTCCGTTGAAGAATTTTCCGTA
>JABACO010000007.1:7392716-7427716 GCA_013339895.1 Ephydatia muelleri
ACAGACAGACAGACAGACAGGACAACAGAGCAGACAGACAGACAGACAGACGACAGACAGACAGACAGACGACAGACAGACAGACAGACAGACAGACAGACAGACGACAGACAGACAGACAGACGAACAGACAGAAGACAGACAGACAGACAGACAGACAGACAGACCGACAGAACAGAAGAGCAGACAACAGACGACAGACAGACAGACAGACAGACAGACAGACAGACAGACAGACAGACAGACAGACAGACAGACAGACAGACAGACAGAACAGACAGACAGACAGACAGACAGCAGACAGACATAGACAGACAGACAGACAGACAGACAGACGACAGACAGACAGACAGACAGAAACGCCAGAAGACAGACAGACAGACAGACAGACATACAGACAGACATGACATACATACAGACAGACATACAGACGACAGACAGACATACAGACATACTACATACAGACATACATACATACATACAGACATACAACATACATACATACATACATACAGACTACAGACATACATACATACATACATACATACATACAGACATACATACATACACATACAGACATACATACATACAGACATACATACATACATACATACATACATACATACATACATACATACATACAACATACATACATACCTACATACATACATACATACATACATACATACATACATACATACATACATACATACATACAACACATACATACATACATACCCTGACACACTGAGACACACTAGCTATGAAAGTTACGATGATGAAATATCCCCCTCCTGAAGGGAACATCCACATCGTAAGAGGAGGGCTCGGGCATTGGCTCGCACAAGAGTCAAATTAAGGCGGCCGTACAGGCTGCAGACAACCTTGGACTTGGGGGAGTTGGTCCTTGTGGCAAGGTATGATGCGAGCCGGAAAAAGCTTGCACCGCTTCGCTGCCCCAAGCTCCATATGACTCGGCCACAAGGGGAATACACGTCCACCCCAACTCGGAACACTTGGCATCATTGGCAGAGTGCTTCCTTAGCTCAGCGGCAACCGCTGCTGACCCTGCTGTGCGACCCGCTTCAGAGATAAAGGTAGGGTTAAGCGGAGACACCACAGTAAGGTCAAAGGCAGCAGGCTTGCCACAGAGCCAATTGGAAGCTAGGATGTCAGCAGGGCGTGTGTTCCGAAGCTCATGTCCTAGTCCACTACCAGCCTCCGCCTTGGCGCTTATGCAGGCACGATGGCAGGTCTGAAGCACTACATCCCTGAGCTTGTTGTGCCTGGATATAGCATCACCACCTCTCTTACATATTACTGCATGGTGGCCTAAGGGATCCAAGGGATGTTCTGGACACTTCTCTCTCAAAGAGAATTTTTTATTACCATGTACATCACACGTATGCTTCAGTTTTGCTGTTCATCCAGCTGGACGAAAACTCCAGTCATATGGAGAAATGGCCCACAAAAATTTTAATTTCTACCGCACATAATTTATTCATAAACGAAGTAGGCGTAATACCTTGCGTCATCTTAGAATAAAGTTATAATTATTAAAACTATGTCGGCTAGCTAGTGGGGTTAACACAATTTGAATTACAATTATAATTCAACCGATACACAAATTAAAATTAACTTATCGGCTATGCGTCATGTGGAGCGCATCAATTAGGCACAATGATGCATGGAGGGATCGAACTACGTATGCCCTTCATGCTTTTATCTTCTGAGACGCAGGTGTTATGGTGAGTATACTGTGTGCATTTAGTAGCGTAGGGTATGTTCGGCAGTGGGTAGTGTTCGGCCCTACATGTATGTGCATATCTTGGAAGGGTAGATATGGCCTTCACCCTATACTAGTACAGTTGGCCATCTCTATATAATTGTGCACATCTCCCTGTACTGTAACCAGTGGTAGCCTTCTCTCTTTACTCCTGTCGAACCGTTAATTGCCCGTCTTCTTATACTGTTGGTCTTCTTCCTTTATTGTTAGGCTGGTGGCCTTCTCCCTGTACTTCTGGTCTTCTCCCTGTACTGTTCGCCTTGTCTTTATACTTTTGGCCTTATACTGTTGGTCTTCTCCCTATACTGTTGGCCTTCTCCCTATACTGTTGGCCTTCTCCCTATACTGTTGGCCTTCTCCCTATATACTGTTGGCTTTCTCCCTATACTGTTGGCTTTCTCCCTATACTATTGGCCTTCTCCCTATACTGTTGGCCTTCTCCCTATTCTGTTGGCCTTGTTGAGTGTATATGGTATACTGTTGGCCTTCTCCCTATACTGTTGGCCTTCTCCCTGGGTTATTCAAATCAGGGGCAAACCAGGGGGTGGATAGGGGGTGGGAGCAGTAAATCCCTGCCCTGTCCAATACCATACACTGTATATGGATTACAACTGTTTACAGCGTACATACTGGTACAGGCCTGCACATCGATCCGGTGGGTGTGGCCAAAGCAAATCCAGCAGCTTGAAGACATTACAAGCCATGCCCACATCCCAGGCTGCTCCCAATGTTACTGCTCTGAACGCTGTGACTGCACTGTCCAATCCAAACGGCCTGCTGATCCAGTATGATGTGTGGGATAGGGGGGACACCTTTCTTGGGGAAACCCCACCCTTTGGAAGTGTTTGATCTCTCCGATTATTATATATACCCCACCCATTTATTGTGACCACCACTTGTATTTGTAGCCCCGCTCACGCCGCATGCTGTGTAAGTGCCACACACCCTGTATTGCAATGAAAATCAATGTGAGGCACGTGTGTGTGTGTGTGTGAACATATGTATTCATGCATACTCACATTCACACATGTATCACTCACACACATACTCACATATGTATATGCACACTGTCGTGTGTGTGTGTGTGTGTGTTTGTGTATGGTTGTCACATCTTGGTCCCTTTCACAGCACCATTGGGGGTTCCAAGCCCTCAGCTTCTGGCACTCTCCTCTTCCTCTGTCAATGTGAAGTAGTTTAACCCCTCAGTTCCCAATGGGATCATCACAGCCTGCAATGTGTAAGCTGTTTCCGTACTAGGGAACGTCCTTTTCACTACCTCCAGTGTCCCGTGGTACATAACCTGCAGCCGTCAACACAGTACAGCTTTGTGGAAGCAGCATGCACCACAGCTGGATGTCAGACTGGT
The DNA here is from genome assembly GCA_013339895.1 of Ephydatia muelleri. NCBI lineage: Eukaryota > Metazoa > Porifera > Demospongiae > Spongillida > Spongillidae > Ephydatia > Ephydatia muelleri. The sequence goes on from JABACO010000007.1 coordinate 7,395,869, forward strand.
GGTGTTGCCTATGTCACAACACTGGATAGTGGTATGTATACGTTGTGTATGTGGACCGTGTGTGTGTGTGTGTGTGTGTGTGTGTGTGTGTGTGTGTGTTGTATGTGTGTGTTGTTTGTGTGTGTGTGTGTTGTGTGTGTGTGCATGCATGTGTGTCTGTGCATGTGCACATGTGTATGTGTGTGTGTGGGTGTGTGTTTACATGTATGTGTGTGGATGTTGTTTGTGTTGCAGGTACATGTACATGTGTATGAATTTGGTGGTGTAGGTACATGTTTTAGGGCCTTCTTATCTTGCCTTGCGTAAAGAAAATGGCAGTCATCATTCAGTTTGTACACTTAGCAGACACAAGCAGCATTTGCATGCATGTGTGCCATGTGCACATGATGTGTGTGTGTTATGTGTTCAATTATATTCAACAAAGCCCAAGTGGTCATTGACAACCACTTTGTATCTTTCTCACACCCTTAGCACCTGTGGGCCAAGCTCCCCCCTCATCTTCAATACCAATTCCTCTTCCATGTCCCTCCAATGGAATGCTCCCCTCCAACCCGACTACATGTATGTCATCACTGCCCACACCTTGCACCATCGAGTCCCCAGCCTTAAGTCCCAGTCAGAGATGTGGGCACCTCCTTCGACGGTAGGGGCCTGGCTACATTCAGCGGGCACATGTTCCTTTGTGGTTATTAACCAGGCCACAGTCCAGTTCCATACCTACAACCCCAGTGGCATTCTCTTCTACCAGATCAACAGTGTAGTGACTGACTTCCTGGGGGTGAAGCTTCATGGCGAGTTGCCATGTTTAATATTTGATGTGGGCTCTGGACCGGCTGTCGTTGGATCCAACAGTACCAGAACCTTCAACAATGGTCAGTGGCGCACTGTGAGCTTCAGAACTCATCGGTCATGTTGAGCTTGTACGTCGGTGCGAGTGTGGTGCAGTCCCCTACTGTAACCTCTGTGATGGCCAGGGGTACGTGGTACTGTTTCAGCAGGCCTCCAATACCTTCTACGTCACCGTGGATACGGTGCATGCGGCGGCCATCACTGCCGCGATTGTCCCACTGCTGACCATGAAAGTCTACTTTGAGGGATTTCCCAGCATGTCGAGCAGATATGGCATTGCAACCCCTTACAGCATGTGTCTTATCCCCTCCTGAATTGTACCTCGGTGTGCGTGATTGTGTGTGTGTGTGTGTGTATGTGTGTGTCACTGACTGTGTATACATGTACATGTATGTGTGATGTCATTGTGTGCATGTGATGTCATCCTCTTCCCCCTCCTTCCCCCAGCACCGGATGGATTTGATGCTTTGTCGGTGCAGAATGTGGGCTCCACCTCCATCATTGTGTCTTGGGACTTGCCAACTGACAGTAATGGCATCCTCATCAACTTCAGTTTGTATTGCAATGGTGCTCTGGTGGGTGTCCTGCCCCTTACTGTGATCAGCTACAACACCACCGGCCTCCTCCCTTCACTTTGTACATGTACATGTATGTCTTCTCTGCTACTGTGTGCAACATGTGCAAATAACAGTGTGCATAGTACATGTATATGATCTGTGCTCAGTACGTTATCTGTTGGACAGGTCCTCCAGTCACGCCCGCAGGCACTGCACTCCAGTTGGAATGGGCGTCATCAGTGCTGCAGCCTGCCTGCCCAGGTACATTGTGTACACTTCAATCACTTAGTTTGTGTTCCATCTTTCTTCCTCTCTCCTCCTTCCTTTCTTTCTCTCCTGTCTCACCTACTCCCTCCCTCCCTCCCTCCTCACTTTCTCCCTCCCTCCCCCTCCCTCCCTCACTCACTCCCTCTCTCCTGTCCTCATGTAGTCATGTACATGTACACCAGCAGGGACATCTCTGGCAAAATTGCACATACCATTTATCCTCCCTGTATGGAGTCATGAATGTTTGGGGCAGTATGATCCCAATTAGTGCCCTCTTACCAGGGGTCATGCTAAGTCAGTACATATTGGTCATTTAATACAACATCAAAAAACAACCACGGCTGACTGACGATAGGGTGGCACGTGATGATCATGGTAGGCACATTGAATGTGGGGTGTATCTCACTAACCATTCAAGGGAAGTGCGATTTGAAGGCCCTAAGCTCTGAAAAAATAATGATAAATAAGTTCATTGATTACTCTCATGTAATCCGTGAGCAGGTAAGGAAAATATCATTTGGTTTGGAAACTATTGATGACTGAATAAGGAAATGAGAAAAAATGAATGGACATTGGAAACCTTGCATAATTAATGTGGAAGTGCGGATATAGGTACTTAAGTTGCTAAAAACTACACAAAATATGTCAACTAGTCCCCACATTGCAAATCCGAGAGCAGCTAGTCAATACTTGGTTTTTTCGGCAGTTAGCTGCAGTTTTCTGAATGCGTCCATACATTTTCTATGGACATTGAATTACGCAATGACCGAATACCGCGTAATCCTTTTGATCGCCAATTTCTCGATATGTATAGAAATTAGCTACATTTTTATTCATCCAAATACTGATCTGACGTACATGTATCTCTTATCTTGTATATACTTGACTTATCTCAAAATTGATAAGCTAAAACTCTGCATGTTGATTAGTGGGCTAGCGCTCCTGTCATGACATAACCACACCAATTATATCTATATCTAACTCCTGCATTGCTAGCCGTTTAGAAATTTTGTTATTTATTAATTGACATATTACCTTAAAGTGATTATTTAAATCCTGAATCAAGAGGACAATCACTTATTGAATTAAATAAATTGTAAATACATTCACCTTGTAGTTGGGTATTCATAGCGTCTGCTACTGTACATGGATGTATTAAATGTAGATAAAAGGGAATATAGCCCCTTGCCAATAATGCGTAGTTCAGAGGCAGCACTTACAATAACGGAACAGGAAAAAGAGAGTTGAATTAAGGTATCTCGCTTAGAATATCGTATAATTGCAAGCGGACTGTCGCTGAAATTTTGGTCCGGGACCAAATTATTGCGGACCAAATTTCCAGTGACAATGTCCCTCGTTACCACGGCTATTTACTACACACAAAAATTTCCGCACAAGGCCTCATGTACTGTAAGGTAAACTACGAATACATGATATAGGGATTAACCAACACGTTCTTGGAAATACTTTCTATTGTGCTCAACAAGCTTTCGTCTTAAAGTTGTGCGGCAAGGACTTCAATTTTACGCGCACCCAAGCATCATTGCACTACGTATGCTGAAAGATCTAGGATTTAAATATTCAATAATAGCTAATGTAGATGTGGCAAAGAACACATCTTGTTCCTCAGACAGATGCAACTGGATTGTTCCATCTTAAAGTTCTGACATGCATGTTGGTGTTGCATGCAGGTACTACTTATACATTTTAAACGCTTTTTGCGAATCTCAGTGACATCCAATGCTAGCAGTACAGCTGTCAATGTTACTACCCTATAAATGCATTGTACACAAAGTTCATCCAAAAGCAGCTATTCTGCCTATTGCGTACAGGGATATTGGTACAACTTTAACCCTTTTTCCCAGTATCTAGCTATCATAAACCAGAATTAATACATATGATCTTCTTCTACTGTCTCAATGGGTTTTAAATCTCCTGTTGGTATGATTGAACAAAGCCCAAAGCTTTGAAGAGAAAAAAAGGGAACGAAGTAAATCAAAAACCTGACCCTCAACGTCCGTCTTTTCACTGTTTTTTTTTTTAATAAAAAAGAGCATAAGAAGATAACATCAAGTGTGATAAAGTAATTTATGAAAACACAATGCTTCTTCCTCACCTGCATTTACTTTCTATTTAGAACAGGTGGTGTATAGACATGACAGTACAGCAAGATTACACTTTTAATAGTCTCATCACAAAATCTTTTTTTAAATCCTCGTATGGTCTCGTAATCAATCCACTGTATCCACATCTTGGAGAATCTCTTGATGATATAGTTTGTTTTGACGTTGTGTTTTAGTGATCAAGTGTCCATACAATGCTTGTGAATCACCACCACACGAGCCCGTAAATGACATTGAATGCATTCAGATCTTGAACGGGCATTACATTTAAATACAAGTCATGCATATTGTTATCAGGTTCGGCATAACAGTGCATATGGGGTAGCATGCATGGACAATGTGCATGGGAATGTTATGCAATGTATCGAGCCGATCACTGTATTTTTCAGCAAAATCACTGACAAGATTAGTACTTGCAATGAAAATGTCATGATTCCACCAGAGGCGATAGGAAAACAGTTAACTAGACAATATGTGATCACAGGTAGAATGAAAATACACCAAGGTGTTATTGTGGACTAGATGAGGATTTCGATTAGACAATGTCTTCTGACTTATCATACGGTTTCATTTTACATGTGTTGGAAATATTTTTAAAGAAAAAGTCATTGTCCAGATTGCCAGACAGTTTAAGTGATTCATATTGTAATATGACATTTGTACGTTGTGCATTGATGTACATATGTGTCATTTAATCAAATTGATGCTGAAACAAAAAAAAAAGGAATTGGCATGATACCATTCTACACTATTCATGAGATATTATCAAGAATGTGCATTATTGCCTCTTTCGGCGAACACCACTGCAGAAATTTAGAGTCTGACGTTCCCGTCCCGGATCAGGGAATTAATTGTTTTCTCGCTTGCATCATTTATAAACTAGGGACCTGCCGCATGCGTAACCCACTAACACGGATTTAGCATACAATACCAATATTTCACGTTTACGCGCTTTGCTCAAAAGATTAAAATTGAAATCTTCAGACAGTTACAGTAATCTCCTCCCCAGACCAACATGAGGTAACGATTATCGCAGTATGATCTGCATTATTCGTTACGTTATATTGATCTGGGGTCGAGATTGAATAAACAGCATGGTGATACAGTACTTACACATTCAGAGCAGTTAAGTTTTTGCATGCTTGACGTTAGATCGTAATACTACTAGGAATCAGTTCTGGTATCAGGGGTGTATAAGGCTTGTCTAAATGCCTATTCCTATCCCGGATTTGCATTGAGATTATGTCCAGCGCCACTCTCAAATTGGTGATCAGGTCCTTGGCTTTCTGCTCCGTGAACCACTGGTAGTTGAAGCTAGCAAGATGCGGGAACTTTTCCATGTATGCCTAGATCAATTTGGGCAGAAGTGCAAAAACAGGTTAATTACTGCCGCACACAAGATTTTACTATATTTAGTTCATTACACGTGACTGCAAAGATCGTACATTGCCCATGCAAATTGCTCCAGACATCCTGAACATGCGATTATACGCACTTTTAAAATACACACCGTACCCTGGTGCTAGCATATTGCGATAGATGCAATGACATGGACACCCCTTTCGCCGACATCTCTTCGTTCGGCAACGAAGCTATCAGCGTAACCATATCCGCCACGCCTTTGATGGCTGGCGGACCCATGGCCATACTGTAAGGAGCGTTTGGTACGAAGCTGTAGTGCCTGAATTGGGGGGCGGTGACGGCTGCATGCAGAACGCTGGCCGTGAAGATGACAGTGGTGCATACTTCGACCAGTAGGTCTTTTGACTCGATCCTCCGCGGCATGCCGCACTCGGGTTCCCCTTGTCCGCGTTTGGGGCTCCCGTGCTCATACATGTCTTCAGCCCAGTTCTGTAATTCCGGATCACTCGCTACGTCCTCATCCGTATCGTAGAAGAGTGCCACTATCCCTTCCACGTAATGCTGGAAAGCGTTCCATATTTTGAGACCATCGTCCCGGTAATAGTATCCCGGTAACTCCTCCTGATTATCCACGCCCCTTTCCGTCAAGTCCTTGGCTATATTGTTCCACTGCAAGTGGAATTCGCCGGCCGCTCGCTTGTATAGTTCTTTCCTCCCTTGCTCCCCAAGAGAAGTGATCTGGTCAAACACACCGCCGTCGTTTAGCAGCGTCTCACGAGCCCGAGAGTTGATCGACAGCGTTGTGCGCATGTGCGGACGTAGGAGTTTGAAAACGGGATGCTGGTCTGGGAGGTTGCGCATGGTAGCAACGATGTATGCTTCCATAATGAAGTGACAGGAAAAATATTGAGCAACTATCTGATGCACCTGCATATAAGGCAATAACGCTAATGTTAGCACACGCCTGGTGCAATATGCATTTTATCCGCATACAACACATTTCAATAATTCACACGCTATAGGCTACGCACAAATATGGCGCATTACTGACCTGCGCGAAGGCATTTTGAAAATGCATCTTCGCCAACAACCAGTCAATCCAGTTGTCGCTGGGAAAAAAGATGGGATTATCCTCGCCTGGCTTCTGCTTCAACTGGATGGCGATGGGAACGAGTTCACCATACCCATTCACAACCAGCAAACACAATGGAGAGGAGCAATAGAAGTACTCTCGACACGGAATGCCATCAAGTATCTTCAGATCGCAGATGTACAAGCGACCATTCTGCAGTGATAAAGTGTGGTTAATTTATTTCCACAATACTCGATAACGACTGAATTGGACAGAAATATATTAGAAAGAGCATCATCAAAATTGTATCTCAACGTTTATAATTGATACCGGACGAGCGTTACTCACCTTCATTTCATCCTCTAAACTGGCACCCTTCGTTAGAGACCCCTGTACCATTTCTGTGGTGACAGGGAAATTGCCTGGTAGATTAGTACATTTTCGAATTGCACGTGGATTCACTCCATTCAGTAACTCGAAACCAAACTCAACATCTCTGGTCCATCGCCCGAGCTCATAAATGGGCTTTGGTTCGTAAGCTGCCGTCTCAGATTCGGCTAATACTTCAAATTCTCGTAAGTGTTCCACAGTTAGACGCTTCGACGTAACCGCTTGCACGACCTTCGATTTTTGAATGCTATTGGCGAAGTCCAGGTTTTTGACGTAGTCAAATTCCTCGTCCAAGGGTAATTCTGCCACTTTCGTATCAAACCCAGATGGGAGCATAGTGCCGGGAAATTCGCGCCATTGATAAAGCCGCCTCCTGCTTTCAATCTGCTTTTTTCTGTACTCGATAAGTACACTATAACCAGCAACAGTTTTCAATGTAGCTGGTACAGAACAAAATTAAAAATCATACTAAAGTAACAGGTTTTTTATTTTTCTAATGAACAGATCAAGCTCAAGAATACACTTCGTTGACGGCATATGTAACAAATAAACTACATTAGTGCAATTTGCACCGATCAGGTTAACAGTGAATTCAAACGTCATGTGCAAGTACATTCATATCTGGTAGGCAAACTGCCGCATAGTTTACGGATTGATCGTCATACACACACACACCCCACCCACACACACACACCATCCCGTTTTAGTACCTTCGCAATATATATAACTGCCCAACTGAAATATAATACAATCTTTATATTGCCTCAACAGCACGTTTTTGAATGTAAAGTCATTCGCACGTGACCTTGTCCTTCCCCCTCGCAGTTAACTTATTGCCTAATTTAATGGAAATTCAAACTCACGCTTTATAACACATTTTCAAACCTTACCGGTGCCAGAAGTAAGGCTTACTGAGCCTCCGAACGCTATCCAATGGTAGCAAGGAAATGTCGTTGTGTACTTGCTTTGGAAGTTGTGTATGATGACAAACTCTACAAACCACGGCTTCCCTCCCTTGTCAAACAAGGACGTTTGCTCTGGATCACTACCCACTGTGGTGACAAGAATCTCTCCAAGATCACCACTGGATTCTATCTGGAGGAGGTAGGCGGCTCCTTTAGACGATGCGATGCTGAAGAGTTTCCTGACGTAAAGCTTTCCTGATGACGCCTTCGTTCCTTCTATGACAAGGTAAATGCCTCGATCGAAGGCTGCGGTGCCCTCCTCCTCCCCAGTCGACACCAGTACTTCGTAGTAACTGTGACCAACTGGGTTTTTAGCACATGACAAGTAATTCCCAACCGCGACCTTTCACCCCCCCCCCCCCCCCCCCCCCCCCCCCCGCGCACTTACGCTTGGGTTTCTCCACCAAGGACATTGTCGGTACATTGATAATTTTGTCCAGTTCTCCATGTGAGCGTTTTACGATTTCACATTTTTTTTCTCCTGGGAGAGAAATGACCTCCGGCTCTTCATATTTATCTACTCTGGTTGCGCTCGACACCTCCCCAGCTCTCTGCGGTACAGGCGCGCCTGATTCTGCCTCTGTCTGACTTTGCACAGAGGGATTTTCCTCTTCCTTCTTAGGATCTCGTGATGATTGCCCCGATTCCTCCAAAGGCAGAGACCCGATTACTCCACCTTCGTCCAGCTCACGTTCTTTCTGCAATTGGATTTCTTTCTCTTCCATCGTTGCAGAAGACCTTCGCTCCATATCTACATATAGCAAACAAATTTAAAAAGTACATCATCCTCTTTAAATGATGAATGGTGGTTCAGTTGCGCATGGGCATATTATGCTGCACTTTGTACTTACTTTCAATGATGAAGCCGGTCATTGTATGGACCTTCGTCCTATAGCTGTTAAGTGATGACGACCAAATTGAACTCGGCTAACCTCCATTCAATGCCAAGCTGCATATGCACATTCAAGGAGCCCAATGCAAGACCAGGGGACAACTATTGTCATAAACCTACAGTGCATGTCAACGAATTAAGAGCGGTGTCAGCGAATTAAAGAGCGGCAGCCTAATACATGTATGTATGTAGTCATAACCAGAAAAGCATTTATATACAGTAGGTAATGCGAGTGTGATATTTGGGGTTCATATAGAAAAGACTGCATAGCTCAACTTACTGTCAATAACTACACTTAACCGCGAGAATAATTATTTATGGGGCACGATCGATTATCGATTATGGTGCACTTTTAATTGGTGCCGCGGGGGAATCATGCAAAGCTAGTGGCCGCTTCACAAAATAGGCCCGTACAGTTTCCCGAAGTGATTCCAGTTAGTTCTCCCTTATTATAGATAGAGCGTATTAATAATCTTAATAATACATTAAACCTGTCGTTGTTTTACATGCAGTACATGTATGAACGTCCTATACGGCTATACCGAGAGTTCCCAGTAGTGAAAAAGATAAAGCGCCTTGTGCTGCTAATTTCAAATACATATACAGTATGCATCATTTGGAACTCGTGTGTAATATTGAGTAATGCGATCAAACTAAATCATTGTTAAGTTAAAATGCCTCATTCACAGTCAAATATCTACTACTGCAGATGTATAGGTGTCGGGGCAGAGTGCTAGTCTATTGTTCTAGTAGCAAACCAGTAACTAATGTATATATGTAAAAGTGAAACCCACCAATCAAAAGCTGATGAACTTCACATATGGAGAAATGAGCGGTCACCAAAGTTGCAAAGTTACGTGTTGAGCATATTTAGAGAAACAAAATATGATTTTTTTTTTCTCGTGATCCGTTTTTCTAAAATATTGATGCACAGCAAAAACCTATACTTGATAATTACTAACTCGTCCAAGATGAAACTTCACTTGCGGCAACGGAATCTTGTTGCTCAGCATCCTCTGTCATTAGATTCTAAATAAAAAATACCCCCTTTATATTGGTTTCTGGAGGCAAAATAGTGGTTTCCGTAGACAAGTACATAAAACAGATTCTGGTCCACTATACAACATTGTGTTTTACTGTGGTGAAAACAACAAATACACACGCATACACTTACACACGCTATACATACGTTGGGGCATACAACTAGGAGAGGGGAAATTTGTAGGCATGCAGCTACATGTATGCATACACAGAGCCATGTGCATTGTGTGTGTGGTAGAGATATGCAGACTTATACTTGTAGGTTTTCTAAGAGTGAACATGTATGTCGTGACCTTTTGCTGAGCTGGTTACATGTAACACATACCATCAGTTGCTTTCCAACCACTGGGGTTTTAAGATTAATGCAATTATGAAATTTGATACATACGGTACTGTGGTCATTATGCAGGCTGTCTAGTGTTTGATTGGCAGTGTGAAAAAAAAATCATTGTGAGCTGGAGTACAAAGTACAGGTGGTTAGTTAATATTCTCCACATTGTCCTGTAAAACAAGTGTCCTCACTGACCACAATCATCTGTGTACATGTAACGTGTTTGTTGATCGTGCCCACCTTGGAGCAGTTGGGCAGCGGTCTTACACCTGACCTAAGCCATACCCACCCAGTGGATGTATTTGTCCTCAATTGGGAGAGAGGGAAACTTTTATATCATGTTCACCTCTCCCTTAATTCCTTCAAGCCTGTCTGAAGGGGCTGCAGCAGAGGAGGCTGAGACCAGAAAGCAAAAAATCAATGAAATGTATATGTATATACAGAGCACCAATGCACCAATTTGCCAAGCTTGAAATTGAGACAGCAACCTCTCCATAACACACACACACACACACACACACACACACACGTAACACACATACCACGGCCGGATTGAAGCTGGGTATACATGTGCGTAACTAACTGTGGGTACGTTTTTTGTGCTGATCATGTTTTTAAAATGTGCTACGTGTAGTGTTGTGTGTGAGATATGGGGGTCTTGTTATGTACCATGGTTATTATATATCGCTTGAGGGCCTGAAACAATGCTGAAAAATGGTTGAGTTTTATCTTGTGATTAATATGTGTAATCCAGCCAGTCAATTGAGCGCTCCATCTAAAGCACAAAGTCAAAACTAGTACTGGTGTTCAAAACATGTATATGAAGTGTACATGTACATCGCCAAGAATTTCTGTCATGATAGAGCGTCTATCTAACCTATTTAATTATTTGCTGTTGTGTTCAGGTGGAGGTCTTATCTAGCCACAACAGTAAGATCTGCACCTGTGGTAATTTTACACAATGCTACACTTCCACTGCAATTCAGGGAACAGTCTCGTAGAATGACACATGAACATCCTCAGAAGACGAAGTGGATTATTGTTCTTAAAAAACCATCAAACTCTGACTAGACTGGACCCGGGGAGTGCACGAGAGAAGGGGATCATCATTTGAAGGTCTGATGGAGATTACTGTCTGAGTCTTTATCATTTTAAGAGTGTGCTAGATATGGAGTGTTCACAATTTGTGTTTGACTGTTGGAAGTACTGTGGTTAGAAGAGGAGAGAGGCTATTGAGAAGACACCTGGAGAAGTGACTAAGCAGAGATGACATTGAGGAACTCTAGATTGCATCAGCTAGTGGTCAACGTAGTTGTTTTTTGTAAACTTTACCATGGTTGCAGACCTTACAATTTCTGTTAGATAACAATATACACCCGTATGTTTAACTTGTCGCTTGAGAGCCTGAAACTGTAAAATAGTTGGTTGTGGATCATTTGTGTGTGCAAATCCAGCCAGGTGCACTGTGCTGTTAATTCTGCCAATTAAGTGTTCCATCTGTGTGCAAAGTCAAAACTGATGTTCATGCAAAAACATGTATGTGAACAAGAATAGCAAAAATTGCGCCATTCCTGCCATGAAGGAGCAACCGCCTATCTTCGTATCAATTGTATACCTAAACTGCAGATGGTGTTCTTATCTAGCCCACAACTGTAAGGTCTGCACCCCTGGTAAGTTCACACAATGCAACCTGAGCCCACATGAACTGTCACTGACATTTCAGTGACAGTTCACAGAAAGGTTGAATTGTCTTTGATATGGGCTCAGGCAAGGAGCTAGGTACGCTTTTAACGTGCATGCATGTACAAGTACACGTATGAAATAACTGTACATAATCCAAAATATAACGGCCCAGCTAATGGAGCACTTTAGGAGTTCCTTCCCAAACTGCTCTATAACATTATAAATGCACATGCTGGAAAAACATACAGTGCCATGGGTAAAATGAACATACGTTGGATTTGGTCTGCTGGGCGAGCAAGGAGCAGAATCCATCCATGCCAGGTTTAACTTCTTGCAACGTACGTACCATGTCCTTGATTATGAAGGAGCACCTGCTTTCAATAGCTCTATCAAAAGACCGATCACGTGCATATTGTGTACGGTCATCCGTGCAGCTGACCATGGCAAATACAGTGGAAGCTCAAACTGCTGAGGAAGCTGTCCAAGACTGAGTGTGTGGCCGGAAGCCCGTAATAGATCTGCAGATGCCAGCCAGCCAAAATCTTGCAGTTCACAGTAATATCAACCAGTTTCAACGTTCGATGTGTGGCCATGGTGCAGAAAAAATGACACTTTCACGCTAGTCTGGCGTAACACAGCCACGTTTATTTGCGGAGGGTTGTGCTACGCCAGATTACTTACAAGTACACATATTTATACGAGTACAGTTCATTCCCGTTCAGGGTACCGATACTAGCAGAAGCAGGCCAGAATTGAACTGTGTTGGTTGATCAAATACAGGCTGAGGCGCGGCTATAAAGCTCAGTTGCCACCTGGTACCTCCAATTTAGAAGCTTTTCCGCAAATGGTTATGTGTTAAGGACCGATCTGAGATCTCGTGCAAATGCTTGGTTACATTAGTTAACTAGTTCATGACGTAAAGCATGACTCACTTCATTACGTAATGACCGCGACCGCAAGTACTAATTACTTTTTTTCCTTTCAGTGCAAATGCCATATTTTTGATTTAAAATGCATAGATGTCCTCTCGATGTATTTGAATTTCTGGATATGAATGAGGAAAGAGGCATAGAGCAGGTTGAATTTGAGACAGGATTGGATTGTAGTATCCTCAAATAGCAGCTTTATTCTCCAAGCATTATTTGTCTGTGGGGTGCTTGCATATTGCATTATGAAGCCAAAGAAGATGATCAAGCCTTTAATGTGTAACATTATGGGGCATGTAGTGTCTGGAAAGGGAAGTGAAACAGACCCTGCAAAAATCAGAAGTGTTTGTGATTGGCCCACTCCCTGAATCAGAAAAATCTGAAGCGATTCCTTGGATTAGCATCATAATAGCGCCGCTTTTTTCAGGGGTTTTCACAGGTGGCAGCTCCACTGAATGCTCTCACTAACAAGAGGAAGGAGTGTACACATGCATTTTGGAACTCAAGAAGTGGCTGGTGTCTGCACCAGTGGTGGTTATGCCACAATTCACACAAGAGTTCATACTGAACCCTGAGGTACTAGTGGTGAGGGCCTTGGGGCTGTCCTCTTTCAGGTGATTGCAGGTCAGTAGAAAGTGGTTGCTTATGCAACTAAGACTCTCACGAGAACGGAATGAAAGTATTGTGCAACACGTCGTGAGATGTTAGCATTGGTGTGGGCCACACACCACTTTAGACCTTATTTGTATGGACATAGGTTTGTGTTGTGCACAAACCATAGTGCTCTCCAGTGGCTTCACAGTTTTAAGGAACCAGAGGGACAAATCGCCTGTTGGTTGGAGCCGCTATCCAAGTACATATACACAGTGGTATACAGACCAGGAAGACAACACACAAATGCTGATTGTCTCTCTCGCATGCCTTGTAAGCAATGTGGCCTCTCAGAAGCCTTGGATCCTGCTACCAGCTGTGATGCAGTACAGTTGGAGACTATACTTCTAACTTGGTCACTAGAAGAAATTCAGTCTGCTCAACAAAGAGACGTTGTCTTTGTGCGGAATACGTTATTAAACGGTTTGAGTAAAATTCTATTCCTCATTTTTCTCCTGCACAGACAAATCTAAAGACACTGTGGCTTCAGAGAGACCAGCTAATGCTGAAAGAAGTTGTCCTGTATCAACAGTGAAAAGATATACCTGGAGGCGGATTACACAGGAGACTCCAGCTCTTGTTGCCAACATCACTGGTACCTGGATCAACAGTAGGATCACCAGAAACTCAATTATGACAGATCAATCAGATATAAACCTTTTCAAGTTGGTGAACTTGTGTTGCTCCACTGTCTGCAAGTACCCAGAGGTCGTTCATCAAAACTACACAGGCCATGGTAGGGTCCATTCAAAGTAATGTCAATGTTAGGACCAGCCACTTACCACATTTGTGAACTGTGCGAGAGCAAAGAAGAGATTGGTTGTGCATTTCAACTGGCTGAAACCATGGGTCTCCAACGACAATACTAGAGAACAACTTAAAGAGCCAGAAGCGACACCTAATGGCATATATAACGGCTGCACCTCACCCCACCATAAAAAGAGACAAGTGGGAAGATATAGTTTAATATCTTCCACTAGAACAGGAAAACCCACCTCCACCCACACTGGTGGTAGATGATAAGGTGGACAGGTGATACAAGCCCCTGAGGAGCACCAACCTAATGATGCAGTTATGCAAAATGAACCTGTCTCAGAACCTCCTTCACATAGACGGTCAACTAGAATAAGACACCCCCTGGCTCGTACGGGGGTTGTATTGTACTGCCTGACACACCAGCTTGAATTTGAGGTCACACTACAAATATAGGAGGGAGAAGTGCAACATTATGAGACATGCAGATTTCTAGAACCTTCTTCCCCTGATCAGAACTACAAGTGGCTCTAGTGCTCTAGTGTATTGTCACGTGTGAATATTGACTGTCTGTATAGTGATGTATGTATTGGTGCGCATGTAAATCAGATTTCATTTCTCGGCTGCTATACCTTGTCAACCTCTTGGCGCAGGTGATTTGATGCAGCAAGGTAGCGAAGATCTAATTAATCGGCAACTAAGACGTGGGTGATTGGCATGCATGTGACGAGTGAAGGAATTACCTAGCCATGTATCAGTCTTGCAGTGTGTAATACACACTGCAGAGAATGGAAAGGTCTAACGTGAGCTTGCGACTCTTGGACATATGTACATCAAGTTTGGTACGGTAATAAATTATGTTTTTGTCTGCAGATAGTGCTGCAGAGCATGGAACACCCCACACACTACACATGCACCATTATGAAGTGCGAAAACGGCACATTTTAGTGTCTATATGGCAGTGTAGTCGATATTGCATAGCTATACTTGACAGCATTATTGTGTGACAGAGATAACATTATCTGTTTCATATAAGTTGGAAAATTAAAAAAAAAAAATCATCTTGATCTATAATTATGCTTGTTGATGTAGTTGGGGATTTTCATTTTGCATTTCATATCCCAGCCCGCGTCTAGTTATCACATTTGATGCTCTTGTAGTTACATGTACTATCCTCACTGACACAACCATCTCTTCCACCAACAATTTCATCAACTGCATCGTGCATCGATCTTCAGGCACTGCAATAGGAAAGTGTACGTGTGGTTTTTTTTTTAAGTAATCATCAATTAAATCATGTAATTAATATATGTTACCCATCTATTCAATCATGCATTTATTTTTTCTGTATCTCTCAATGTACGTTATATGCAACTTCTATTTATTCTGTTTTTTTGTCAGTGTGGCATATTCAAATGAATATGACTATTCTCACTACTTGCTTTGTGTAAACTTATCACTGCTCCTGACCTACCACAATCGTATCGGAACTACGACAATTCCCTTATCTATGACCTCTCTGTGCGACCTACTTAGTCTGATTCTGTTCATCTTATAGTCGCGTATGAGGGGCGTCCAGAGATTTTAGTATACATGTACATACAACTCAAACACATCATGTGGCGATATTTGCGATGCTGTTTCAACTTTCGTTTCAAAACCAACACGACCTGCAGTTACGTGTGGATGCACACATACAAGGGTAAACTTGGCTTTTTCATGCTTCAACCGTCCTCGCATTTATCGGAGCCTGATGAAAAAAGTACGGAAACCGTTCAAGTTATAACCAGTTATTGCTATTATTATAATAGCGCAAATTAAAATTCGGGACTCTGGCGAAGATGCATATGATCGATGATACGTACCATTACTGCATGAATGTGCATACTGAAATACTATATTTGATACAGGGTTAAGGGTTAGGGACACCAAATCTGTTCTCTCTGCTCCGCATATCATCCCTCATGCATTTCAATCGACGTATATCAGCAAGCTTTATACTTACAAACGTGATGCATTAAGTATGCATGCATTAAAATGCACGCTAACTGCTACGTCATCATGCATGGCATTGGGATGTCGCATTAGATCATGCATGTAACACTTGGGCTTACCAGTAACTTCATATCTGCCTTCAATCCGCTTGCCAATGCAATGGATTCCCTTATTGCGGCATCGCAACAGAAACAACAAGTCAGAAGTAGAACCCACTGGACTTTAACTGCACTAAGCATTTCGAGTATTGTCTTGTAACTACGCAAGTCTTTTTACATATGCCATGCATACTTCATTTGTATTCAGTTTCACAGATATTACAATGTACATAACAGTTGCTGGGCAACAATATGAAACATTATGCTACGTTGCTATACAATAGTGCAAGGGAGTAAGGTATTTACTATGAATCCCGTCAAGGGCAACTCACATTAGCCAACAAGGCGGTTGTATCATCCTACGCTTTCACATACAACCCACCTATCCGGTATCGTGAGACATAAAGAAAAAAAAAAAAGAAGCATTCCGATCAGAGCGAGTTGCAAATTTAATTTTCGAATTCCGTTGTCACTAGGCAACTGCTTCATGTGTTTCAAGCAGGATGGGCGTTTATTCAAACAAGAAATACATTGTCATACATGTGCCTTAATGCTTCAAATGCTAAAACGTGTGTCTGTGTATGTTAGTTTGAACACTGTAGGACATAGGACTGGTCCTTTCTGCATACTTCGATCGTATCCCAGTACGACTGTCCTCCGAAACAAGTAGAGCCGTGATAACTAACTCCGTTAGATAAGCGGTCCCTCTGGACAATGTATCCGAGGGTACTATGTCCCCCTTTAGGATTATGTGCCCCCCGGACAGTGTATAGTGCATCCAAGTTTCCATTAGGATTTTATGCCGATCAATGTGCATGTCCTCTGTCCGGTGATAGTGTCGTACTAATTTATGCAAAGACTTTTAAAAAAAGCTTTTTTTTCTTGTTTAATCTACTTGTACCTTTACAAATCCAAATACAATAATCCACATACTATACAAAACTATGCATAAATGGTCAGATGCTTCATTTGTGTTCAGCTTCACAGAAATTACAATGATACAAACAGTTGCTGGGCAACATTATGCGGCGTTGCTATACAATGCGTAAGAGAGTAAGGTATTTACTATGAATCCCGTCAAGGGCAGCTCACATTAGCCAACTATCTTTTTAAATGGCTACTACATACAACCCACCTATCCGGTATCGTGAGATATAAAATAAAAAAAGGATTCCGTGAGTTGCAGATTGAAATCCGTTATCACTAGGCAACCGCTGCATGTGTTATCTAACAGGATGGGCATTTATTCAAACAAGAAATACATATATGTGCCTTAATGCTTCTAGTGTTAGTGTGTACACTGTAGTGACATAGGACTGGTCCTTTCTGCATACTTCGATTGTATCCCTGTAGGACTGTCCTCCGAGACTAGTAGAGCCGTGATAGTTAACTTCGTTAGATAACCAGGTGAAAAGGAACGAAGGGCATGCATATGCAATAGGCAATCGATTTTCAACAGATGTTCTGCCTAATGCCCCCTTTTGAAAATGTTATGAGTGTGTATTGAAAACATAATAGTGCCAATCATGTATGTAGCACTGGCCACTGGTTACATTGATTGCTCTTGAGACAATTATTTGTGTTCCTGCTTTCGTGCATATTCAAGGCGAAGCATCCCAAGTTATTGTTATCATTATCATTTGGTATTGAGCAGCATTGTGCTGGTTGAAGAAAGTTTATAATATGGGAATGCATTTTCCAATTGGTGAAGATCAGCTTTGCAAGCAAATACCCTTGCTTGGCTGCTTGGGATGTCCTGCTCCGGGTCATATACGCAAATGTGATGAGTGCATGACTTGCACCAATTAACTTTAATGCGCGTGAACACTCTTTTTGCCATAGCTTATGCCGATCACACTGCAGCAAATACACAGTGACAGATATATCCAATCGTATACTGAGGAAGCTGATATGTCATAAAGTACTTTCAACGAACATTTTTTGCTGTGCGGAAAGAATCTTATGCGACGTATACACAGCACTGGCGAAAGGAACGCTCCTGCAGATATGGCATTATTTTACCAGGCAAACTGAAAGTTATGTGACGATATTTGCGATGCGTCCTTTACTTTTCAGGAAACGTGATTGGTTTTAAAACCCTAGAACTTGCATGACCTGCAGTTCCGTGTGGATGTACAAATGCATGTAGCAGGGTACACTTAGTTTTAAAAAAAAATCAATTCATGTATGCTTCAACGTTAACTGTCAGCGCTTTTATCGAAGCCGTGATGCGAAAAGAACGGAAACCGTTTAACTATTATTATAATAGCGCAAACTAAAATTTGGGACTCCGGCGAAGATGCCTATGATCGGTGGTACGTAACATTATTTGTGCTTACTGAATGTGCATACTGAATACTTTATTTGATACACGACTCCGCAATTAATCATGCACTCCAACTTTGCTACTTAATAACTTCGTGCGTTGAATGATGGCAGCTTTTCTCACGATTTTTGCTATTGCATGTATTCATCATGCAGTTCTGATGTGGTTTCATGGGAACTATACATAGAATAACATACATAACGTTTTAAATTCGTACGGTTGGATAAACAATTTTGATAATGTTTCGAATTGCTGAGGAATTAGTCGACTGAAAGTTGCTTTGTAACCAATCCTGTGGGTTCTGTTGGTTATTTGAATCAGGTAGTCGGTCGTACAGAGAGCTCATAGATGAGAGAATTGTCGTACTTCTTTGTTGCATGATCAGTATCTCCTGGGTGCGGTTGAAAGGGGTGGTTGTTTCATTCAATCCAGGTTTATTGATGACGTAGCGAAACTGCAATGAATTGGCACATATATGTAAACAAAATGGTCTCTATACTATACGTGTTTAAAGTGGTTCACATTGAAGTACTGTTAGGCACAGTTTCAAAGATGGTAGTACATTTAATTCGCTACTTACCCAAGAACACATATCAGCTTCTAATTTTCCAAGGACAATACTCAATACGTCGTCCCCGAGTCCGCTTTGAAACGTTTCTTTCAATTTACGGCTAATAACAAGTACATTCAGTAGCTTTTGATATAAGGGCTTGAAGTTGTTCACGTTTGAATATAATTGGTTAACATCCAGGGTGCTCAGGTGATCCTGTGGAAATCAAGGGTTAAGAGATAGGGACACCAAATCTGTTCGCTCTGCTCCGCATAATCATTCCTCATTTCAATCGTATATCAGCAAGCTTTATACTTACAAACGTGATGCATTAAGTACAGTATGCATGCATTAAAATGCACGCTAACTGGTACGTCATCATGCATGGCATCGGGATGTCGCATTAGATCATGCATGTAACACTTGGACTTACCAGTAACTTCATATCTGCCTTCAATCCGCTTGCCAATGTAATGGACTCCCTTGTTGCGGCATCGCAACAGAAACAACAAGTCAGAAGTAGAACCCACTGGACTTTAACTGCACTAAGCATTTCGAGTGTTGTCTTGTAACTACGCAAGTCTTTTTATATATGCCACACTTCACACAGTTGCTGGGCAACAATATGTAACGGATTTCGAAGTTTCAATTTGCAAACTCTCAGAATCCCCCCTTTTTCTTTTTTTGGGTAGCATAGGAAGAAAAAAACCCCTTAGCGACGTTGCTATGCAACTGCGTATGAGAGTAAGGTATTTACTATGAATCCCGTCAAGGGCAACTCACATTAGCTATGGGGGTTTTTTCTTCCTATGCTGCCCACCTATCAGGTATTGTGAGACGTTAAAAAAAAAAAAGGATTCTGAGAGTTTGCAAATTGAAACTTCGAAATTCGTTATCACTAGGCAACCGCTGCATGTGTTATCTAACAGATTGAGCATTTATACAAGAAAAATGTGCCTTAATTCTTCAAAATCGATACTTTCTAATGCTAAAACGTGTGTCTGTGTATGCGTGTGTGTGTGTGTGTGTGTGTGTGTGTGTGTGTGTGTGTGTGTGTGTGTGTGTGTGTGTGTGTGTGTGTGTGTGTGTGTGTGTGTGTGTGTGTGTGTGTGTGTGTGTGTGTGTGTGTGTGTGCATGTGTGTGTGTACACTGTATTGACATAGGGCTGCATGGCATACATCCCTAGCCTCTCAGAAAAGTAGAGGATAAGGATATGGCTTGGGGTGAAACAAGCTCAAGTGGTCTCTTCATAGTGAATTGCTATGAATATAAATTAATTAAATGAATGTATAAGCACAGTGCGTACTTTGTACTAATGGTGAGATCCACATGCATTCGAGAGTAAGACTCCTCTAAACATGTTCTCTGCACATGCATCAGGACCGATTGAACAGTTCAAGAGGCCACTGATTCAATCTCAGATTATGTACCACTCTCTGTGTTTCTTCCCTTCGTACACTCATCTAGCACTCTGTACTCGTCTGACATTTAAAAGCGTATGCTATGGTCATAGCCTTTTCTCCTACAGTATAATGAATAATGTTACTAACTTGCAATCGGTATGTCTTGTGTAAACTTACCACGGGCCCTCACCTAACACAACCTGCAACAATAGGGTAGCTCTAAACGTCATGTATGCATAATTATCATATATATACCCATTCTTTCAATATTGGTGCAGTGCACGCCACCTGTACTACTTCACATGCATTTAGTACACGATATACGCTATATAACACATACTGCCAGCACATGAGCAGGGTTCATGCAAGTATTTGTGCTTATATTTAGAGGAATTGGGCCCACCTCCTCCTGGAAAGAAAAAAAACCCTAAAAAGGGTAAAACTGCTCCAATAATTCATGAATGTCTTCATGGAAGAGTTTTTGCCATACATTCAGTTGTTCACCGGAACTCTCATCGTGTACGTACACCTGCTAGCTCTCATAATGGGGGGGGGGGGGGGGGGGGGGGGGGGGGGGGGGGGGGGTGGAAGCGGGAGTTAGCTCTGCAGGTGGCTGTACACAATATGCCTAGACTGATTCCAACACGCATTCACCATGCAACCTTATATGTAAGCCCAGATGAGCAAAGCACACCTGACTGAAGACTCATTGTACAGAACATGTGACCTCATATCTACAGCTGCACATTCACATACACCCCAAGTCCATCCTTTGATCTACATGCTTACATGTATGGTGCGTGCACAACACATGACATGCATGTATATAGGCTGAGCCTCTATATTCTGCTGGGAGCATATTTTCTGTCTAATTCGTTTCTCAAACGAAAAAAAAATGTATGTACTGACTACAATAATTTTATCGCAGGCCTGCAGTACTTTTTCCATCAGCATAATGTCGAATGTCCCTTGTCGCACTGGTTGAATCCTGGGCATAAAACGAGTGTACATGAACTCAGATTGCTTATGTACAAAGAGTGCAAAGTACGTACTGTGCTTCACATCCCTTACACTCATTTAATTTACTGCATACAAATTAGTACAGTGCTGCCTCTTGATGAAAAAAGATGTATACCACGCATGCAAGTACGTTTTTTTTTTTTTTTTTGAAGAGCGATGTTTCTGCCTGGCGATGAATTTCCCTATCATTGCTGATTGCGGACTGAGTGAGTCAGGGTCCACTACTATCATTGCTTGAAACGTGTGTCGAAAAGACCGACGCCCTGAAATGAAAACGTACAAAATGTCCGCATCCAAGTACCTATGGAATGTTCACTATTTCCTTTACAATATAACAAATTATAGCAGCTGCTATGTATTGTTTTTCTAACTTTACAACCAGTTCCTTACACGCTTCAGCAGCTCCATAATTCTAGCATATGCCGCTCGAAAAATCATGAGAAAAGACAGACGCATGTCTCGCGGTAGAACCTTTGCTAATTCGCTTATGCACAAACTCCGGAAGTTATTGAATCAAAACGAAGAACAGTACCTCATTATGGATAGGAAGAGATAGCTATTTTAGGGGTATTAGTACTCGCTCTAATATAAGTTTTAGAGCAAGCAGTATGTATGAGCGTCATAGCAACGAGTGACTGTACTGTTAACATATTTAAAAAAGGAAGCATGCATGGATTTGAATCATCAGACATTCGACCTTGCTTCCAAGAACTGCATGGACGACATCCCACAGCACACATTCCACACCAATTAACACAACGATCGAACTGTGGCGCGCCGAACTCACGCATACCGTTTTTTATATGTACTTGTATAAACGGTGAGGTCATACAAATATTCCTAAGAACTACTTTGTCAGTTTTCGGTTAACATTACACGTTATCAGCTATCTGCTTTTCTCTTCAAAAGACTATGTGGGAATATCTGATGTAGTGTTCTCTTTCCAACATCAGGGCAGTAAGGTCATGGTGTCAGGGCCAGGGCTTTCACATTCAAGCACCACAGATTCGTCTTATTCGGCATCAAAATTCAAAGACGTACTGCTATCACTTCCTGTGTCTGTTTTGTTGTCAACGTCTACTACATTCACAATATGAATACATTTAGCTCCCTTCATGCCTGATAAAGTTGACAGTATGGCACTAATGATAGGGATGTTTTTCTCAACCTTGGACTACAACATTTGAATTCTGCAATGGATTCAGCGCGCCAATTGAAAACTCTGTTTACTGTGTTTTGGCACATGTCATAAAACTGTTGCTATGCCAACTAGTAAGTTCTAAGTGCTTAATTGCTTTCCTTGAGTATAGCTTTCAACTTATAGCTGCCTACTTCATTGTACGATAAAGTAATGTGCATTAAAATTTACCATCAAAACTTACAAGACATAAATAGGTTCACAGCCATAAGCGTTGGTCTGCCTTAATTAGTGAATTGCAGGTCTACACAATTGGCATGCAAGCCCATTTAATCGATTAACGCCGAGAGACGCATATCTGTTTACCGTTACCGAAGAATTCTTTGAAACAGTATACTAATTAGAAGTTATTCATGTTCACAGCTTCATTTAATATTATTGAAACCCTCCTTCTTGCTACCTAACATTCCTCTGCTGCCTCATTTAGTTGATTTTGGACAACTCTACTTTGTAAAAACGTATATAGGCATGTTACCCAATGTTTCACATATAGGTAGTTCACCCACTTTTACAATTCCTTCAGAGCATTGATTCAATGCACTACTCTGATGATAATGCAATAAACTGGATTTGGTAAGTTTAACATTTTAAATTATAAATGTGTCTAATCAATATAGGCTGTCTCTTTGCAAACAAATGCAGTATCAATCAAAGGGGCACCTTTGTGTTTCCAAATGGGTTATGTACTTAACCGATTAACGCCGGAATATTATTTAACTAAGTAGAGTTGTCCAAAATCAACTAAATGAGGCAGCAGAGGAATGTTAGGTAGCAGGTTTGGTTGTACTACCAAACTCCAATTATTAGCTTGTGTATAGGAAAGAGCAATTTCTTGTGCTGAATATATCTTCCCCCTACAGTCTAGAAATTGTGTTAATTTATGCCAGAACATACATGACATTTCAATTTTGAGTGCCTTCTGACTGGCAAGTAACCTCGTGCTCTTAACAGAGGAAGAAAAGTTGGGTCAAAGCTCATTATCCTTTTCCCATTTTGTTTATAGAGATATTTAAATATTGCACTGTTGGTTGTGATAGGATACTGAATTAAATACTCATTTGCAGCAACCCCTTGCAATAGTTCCATTTAAACAGTGCATCACTAATATAAAACAAAGCATTAAGTGTACATCATTCTTTTAGAAAGTGGTCATCATCCTTATTTAAGGATGGCCATCCATAAATAGGATTGCGGGAGATTAAACATTAAGAACTTCATTACCATACCTTTGAGTCAAGTTGGTCGTTGAAAAGTAGTTGTTGCAGTTCATTATTTTCAAGCTGGAATACGTGTATAGGTATTGGAACTCTGAGTTTTAACTTAACAAGAGCGATCGATATACATGACGCTGAAAACTATTTCAGCTTTGTACCTGAGCTTCTATGTGTGACGTAGGCCACTGTAGTCCAGTAAATCAATTTCTGTCTGGTTACATGCATTGTAACTCACAAGTACTCCATTGTGGGGCCCAAACAATTAATTCCAAATGGCTGCATGTGCAGTAATAATGATGTATTTCTGCATGCATTACTTAAGCATTTTACCCTCACCTTTGTCAGTATGATGTGTAAATTGCGATGCATACATTCTCCTAAAATTCGAAGAGTAGATTACTATACTGCTATGCTATAATATACTGCTGTGACAGTATTATTACAAACTCAACTATTCGAGACAAATTAAAATCTGAAGCTGTTTTTATGTTTTTATTGAATCATCAGGGTGATCCACTTTTCACATAACATGCATTGTGAAATGGAATTAATGCCCACTAAGTGATTTAATAATTACAATGGTCATTTTATTAAATCACTTAGTCCTACTATGTCTTTTCCATGGTGTATCTATAAATATGGATAAGATAAAACACTTGCTACCTACTGATATGTTACTAACCAGAAATGCACAAAACTCATAGTAATGTCTTTCTTTGGAACCGGAGTGTGTAAAGTTGCAAACCCTGGACAATGTAACATAATAAATAACGTTACCCTGGAACATTCTTCTGTTTGTTTAGTTTTCTACCTTGAACAGTGAATTGTACTCCACTGTAGTTCAAAATCAGTATGCAATGAAATGAAATATGTTTCTCTTGCACTTTAATTGCTTGTGACAGAGCTCACAAATCCTGTATAATATGATAAAGCACTTACATATAGATTTCAAGTCCAGTATATTTTATTATCATCCATTAATTCATCAAGCCAGTTGCTCAAGTATTTCCATCTTGCTAATATCCACTGATTGATGTTCAGCACTAAATGAAATCACAGTCCAACTTGAATCATATACCATGCATTTGTCTATAGAAGCATTGCATACAATGAACATAAGGGTTTCCTCACCTGTGAACAGCATGTAGCCATTTTAGTTACAGTTGTTGTTTTGAATTTTTTTCAAAACGCAGTTTGCTGTCTGCCATGCAGTCATTTAACTGTTAGTAGTGGGGCCGTCAGTGCATATAACGCTATGCATTGGTTAGCAGTATACGCTCAAACATGCAATGCAATGTGACATAGTGTGAGAGATATTCTAATGCGCCATATATCAGCCATATGTAAACTATTGATTATGACACATATTTCCACCATATCAATAATGCGCCTGATGCGTCGCCCCGGATCCCATGAGGGAAGGGACACCTTCTCCCTAGACTATCCCCTATTACCCAAATAATAATTTGTACGTCCGCCGTTGTTGAATACATGCAGATTTACTTCTATGCAATGTTGAATAAGGGGGTAGATCGAGTTACCCAGGTTATTAAAAAAATGTATTTCATCAATTTGAAGGTTGTATTTATTTAGATGTGTTAACACTAATGGATTGTTGAAGCGGGCGGCCTTCTAGCTACAGTGTAGCTCCTGGACTGTTTATCCCACATAATTAAGCGACAATCATGCATGCAGTCGAAGTACTCTTTGAGTGTTCTCACAGTCCAACAGATACATGTAATTGGATCCGAGAGTATAGCGGTTCGGCCCATTAGCATTACATTATCTATACGGGGAAAGACAAGGGAAAGTACCGAATGAATATGTACCCTCCCACGCATTTTCGATCTGATTTTTGTTTGCTCTTGTTGTGCAATAAATGGCTGCACAAGGCGAAAAACTTTTGGCTGCGGCATTCTCAGCGATGCTTGGCATCGACGTAAAGCCTTCTGCAGACATTGCCCCAAGAAGTGATGCCGAGTCAGGTGCTCCCCAGAAACTCACCGTGTACGACCTGTTCCGATGCACATATGTCATGCAACCCTACGAGGCAGAAGGCGGCAGAGGAGCCTCGGAGGTGCACGTCAAAACACT
Organism: Ephydatia muelleri; assembly: GCA_013339895.1. NCBI lineage: Eukaryota > Metazoa > Porifera > Demospongiae > Spongillida > Spongillidae > Ephydatia > Ephydatia muelleri. The sequence goes on from JABACO010000007.1 coordinate 7,421,630, forward strand.
GACCGGCGTCTCTTACACGATTCCTGTGAATGGCGGGACCTCCGTGGCACAAGTCAAGGGCGCCATTGCATCCAAAGCCAACGTCCCACCTCAATGCCAACGCCTGATTCACGCCAGTAAGGAGCTACAGGACCACCAAACCATCGAGAGCGAAGAAATCCTTCACGGCAGTACGCTGTACTTGGTAATAACGGTGCCAGGGGGAGGAGGAGGGTTCCAATTGGACCCCTCTCTCCTCGATCCGACGTACAACTACAACTTTACCGACAAACAGGACGACGGCAAAGTGTACATGCGCGGAGGGTTTGTGTACAACCGTCCATATGGGTGGATGAGGTATGCCATCAAGGTCCTGCAAGTTCCAGAGTATGGAGGCGACCAATGGCTAGGACCGAACGGAATAAGAGCTCATACGACCGGTGAGGAGTGGCCTGTTTCTTATCATGGAACGGCAATGGAGAACGTCGATAAGATAATTTCTCAGGGCTTCAAGCCAGGTCCAAGGCAGCTCTTTGGAAAGGGAGTCTACTCGAGTCCCTCGTTGGACATGGTGGCCAGGCTGTATTCTAAGGAGTTCCAATATGAAGGAAAGTCATACAAAGTCGTGCTTCAAAACAGAGTGAATCCAGATCAGATCAATGGTCATTTAAAGGTAGTGCCAGCATCAGACACAGGGGTAGGGGCAGACTACTGGGTTGCTACGAAGCATGACCCAAAGAGTTCAGTGTATGATGTTAGACCTTATGGAATCCTTATACGTGAAGTGTAACTGTTTCTTGATTGACTAAACTTTTTATATGATTTGTTGATAGGCTTAATTGATGTTGAATACATGTTGTGCACCAAATGTTATAGCATGTGATTTGTACATTATATTTGATAACAGAATCACACATGGGTGAATTTCTGCAGTGTTATGGTATGCTCTTCCTGCTGTCAGAAAGCTTTGCATTTCTACATGTAGGGAAAGTAAATGAAACTCATACACTGCACTAGGACTGTACCGTGCCATTCATCAACTTAATACACTCCCAATATATCTGGACTTCATGAGCACTACCTACGGTTGTGACTCGTCCTGTAACCGTATCTTGTGTCATGCAGTCATACACAGCAAAAACAGATTGATGCATGTCACTCGAAATCGATAATAGGGCACTCGTTTTTCAAAAAACGAGTGCCCTATTATCGATTTCGAGTGACATGCATCAATCTGTTTTTGCTGTGCATGTTATGGCCCAATTAGAACCGGACACACTTTAAAGCCAGTTGTGCCCTTAACACCGGTGAGTTGGCCTGCTTTAAAGTTGACGCCATTAAAAACCAATATGCAAAAATAATGGCTTTAAAGCCTGTTGACTGAATTTAAAACTTCATTTTTGTGTATAGTTATCTAAACCTCTGAGATGCCTGTGGCCTCCTTAAAATAACTCGCCATCACCTAGCTTATGTGTCAGGGGTTTTTAGTTGACTGCATCTCAGAGGAAAGCCATTTTTATATTAATATAATGAATCGTAAGCAAGATAGGCGTGAAAGGTTTACTAATGTGAAGAAAATGGACACTACACAATGATCAATAACAAAATAAATAAAATCATGCTTGAGTCAAATGTCTCTTGTTCAGAAGATGGCAGCATGGAGAATAGCAAGCTGATAACAGCTGGGATTGAGATTATGGTTTACTTTTTAAATCTAACCAAGTCACACGGCCGCCAGCAGTACAAAATTGAACACACACATTCCATCTGTAGACAGGAAAAAATGGTATGAAAATATGGCTGATACTCAACGCGATCTACATGTAACATTCTTTGTGATAACATGAGTTATTGAATACATTATAAGAATAATTACACAGCATGAATAAATATGAGCACACATCAACTTTACATTTATCATAATTGCCACCTATATTTGAATGGCCATCAATACATCCACTCAGACTGTGGCAAAGAATAATATAGAATACTCTGCTTGTAATTGGATTAAACATTCCCTACTAAATTTCGCACACTTATACCATTCCATATATGCAATCATCTGAACCAACTTTCTCACAAAGAAAGGGTTTCATTCAGTTCAGCACTGCATGCAGCAAATCCTTTAACATTGTCAGGTTTGGAAAACATAGATGTTTGAGGTTTATCAGCTGTACAGAAACATTTTATGTAACAACTTCAGTGAGTATTTTCCCATCTATAGTAAGAACAACTATATATATTTGTTTCTGCATTGTACTATATACATATGGGTATATTAGCTTCGCTTAGGCTCATCACTGTAACATTAGAACACCACATCACCTTGGCCGGTTGACCTCCTATTGTGGACAAAAAGGATTCAGATCATTGTAATTCGGTGATAAAGGGTTCGGAGGAATAGTAGATATGAAGTAAAGTATATTACAATAATAAATCCAACATATTGCTTCTGTAATGTCTTATGGTCTCTGAAATGCACACCTCTGAAAACAGCATTTTACTTCCATGATAATGAGGATTATAAATTGTATGCATATTCTACCAGATGACATTTAGATGTGTACAATGGAGACTAAATGAACTGATGATTTTGCATGGTTTCTATAACATTTACTACTAGATGTATTTATTCACAGGACAGACTTTAGATGGTGCATTCACCACAGCTATATATTCAATCAATGTCCAATTCCTGCACTCCAACAGGTAGTTTGGTGTTCAAGGTTCGCAGTTCACTTCAGCAGTCTACTTACAACTTCTTTTTGAACTCCTGTGTTTGGGGTGACTAGTAATTGACCGGTTGCTTGCTGCACTTGTAACCTTATAAGTACATGCATGCATGTGGATTGGTTCCTACAAAGTAACGTTTCTTCCCACATCTGACCAAAACCTCATTATTCAGATGACGTAACTTCACTAATGCTCAGTAGTCCTACAGAAATGTGGAACTCACATCAGTGTAGAGTACCATGTTTAAAATTCCAGTTCACTTCTCTCGTTTGCCAGTTAATAGAAATCATTTGTTGCATGATGGACACACAAAATGTACCAATAATAATAATTCCCTCGCGTACAGTACTCTACGTTCGTAAGGTAAACTTTTTGATTTATAAACAACGAAAAGTGACTTCTAAATAACCGACCAATGATCAAAGCAATGGCTTCCTTTCTTGTGACCAGGCGCCATGCATAAACATGACAGCAGTCTCAAGAGTGAATTGATGATCGCCTGTGGAAAACGACCTAAATAAAGGGTAAGGTTATCGGCCAGCTACAAAATGTAAATTGAGGTACATAGTATCGTACCCAGAGCCAACATTTCGTAACGATGATTATCGCATACAGTAGGTTTGGCAGAGAATGAGGTCGAGGAAGTTGATGAAGTATCCTCTGTATGCCAACAGCTAGGCATACAAATCACTTCGGTGGATGACCCCTTGGAGCCTCACGACGGGCGGTGCACAATTCAGCTAGGGATTTCTGTCAACAAGCTGGAGCGGGATTAGGCATGAAATACTTGCAAATTAAGTGGCCTAATGAAGCACATTCAGTGGAAGATTGTTTCAGCATAATGTTTCCACACAGCTACTTTGGCAAAATTGGGGAAGACATTGAGCTTGCCTCTGCAGAGGGTAAAATATATTCCTTGAACTTGGGAAAATCGTGCAGTAATGGTAACCATAACCATTTGCCTAATGTGGCCCTAAATCTGAACGTACCTGTTTCACAGGTTCATGTTGCATCTGTTTTAAAAGTGTGTTGCATGCATTGTTATGAGGTTCTTAAGGCATGCAAAAGACATCTCTAGTCAAGAAGCTGTTTTAGCTGTATCTACTACACAAGCCTTTTACAGAGACAGAATGATGCGTTCCATAAATTTTTCGAAGGTGTAGTGAATGACTTGCAGGGGCTGGGTATCGGAGAACCCATCTTGCCACGATTGAGGAGGCCTCCTAGTACATTTGGTGGAAGCAATCAGCATGAGTTTGGCAATCCGTCGGCGTATTATCGAAAACAGTATTTTGAGGCCCTAGATCTTTTGATTCAGGAGCTTAGTGAAAAGATGTGATGCAACCAGTACTCGCTATTGAAGCGCTACTGATGAAGTCAGCAAATGGAGAGGAGTTGAAGAATTTTGAACAATCAGTGTTTAAAAGCGACTTCTGCATTGAAAAGCTTAAGAGAGAACTATAGGAGTTCTTATAGATGCTATTCATGATGCTGCCTCATGTGAAGAAGGTCACAAGTATTCGGACGATATCTGAAGCAATGTGCACTTACGCCAACAGGCAAATGCTTACAGAAGTGCATAAACTTTTGAGGTTGTATTTTACGATCCTTATAACGTCGTTCACGTCAGAACAAAGCTTTTCTGCTTTGAAGCGATTGACATATACCATGACAGAGAAAAGATGGAACAGTTGCTTTTTATACTACACGTTCACAAAGATAGATGCTATTGATTTGGTAGAGGTTGCAAAGGATTTCATCGCGTGCAACGATGAACGCAGAGCATATTTTGGAACGTTTAAGTGTTAGCCGAGTAGTATTAATAATTAATATCCATGGATTTCATTAACTTCATTTATATAGGTCCCCCCCCCCCCAATAATTTTGACCTTCCGCCGCCGCTGAACCCACTGAGTGGGCGAGGCACGAATAAGACAAGCAAGAATTATGGCAAACTGGAACGACTAAAGGATTATGCGAGTGCGTTGCAAATAGCCTTACGCGCGCCGTGCTGAATACTGCCATGGGAGACTGCAACCATTGCAATTTCCTGAGAACCGTTAATTTGGTACGAACATCTTGCTAAGTGAGAAGTCCTCTTCTTTATTCTCTTAGTCTATCGGCATAAACTCACTGCCTAGGAGAGGCAAAAATAGTTGCAAACTGAGGCTAGTTTAGTTTAAGGTGAGAATGGGTGGAGAATGGGTAGAACAAAAAAGTTATCGAAATTTGTTGTGGAATGAGAGAACGGAACGCGGGTTGCATGCTATAATGGAAATGTGCATTAACTTTGCACAGGTGTACCTCCGTAACGGATATAGTATAAATTAACGAACAGAGCACATCAATAGCGACAGGATCCCTCTACCTATGCACGAAAATTGATGCGATTTGAACGTTCCTACCTGAAGTTGTGGAGGTTCTGAACCCCATGGGGTATCGGTCCTTTTAACGTCGGCACTGTGCTTGTGCAAGACACCAAAGTATACTTCACACGCAGAAATGGTATAGTATAAAATGGTGAAAATAGGAAGCAGATAGCGTTAACCGTTTAGAAGTAATAGTGATCGCGATTCAAAGAATTTGTTTAAAAGACGGAGTGCTATTAATTTTTTATATCAGTTAAAGTTACGAAGGTACTAGTGGTATACTGAGGTATGTATAAATAATTGTGCTCGTATTAATAATGCAAAAATGTATACTATCAATATTCTTGTAAGCAATATCATGTATTATTAATAATACGCCATTTCACATAAGAACCATTGAAACCAAGAAATTTAATAACCAATAATTGTTTTAATAATCCCTCAAATAACCATTATCGATCGCGATAGCTATTGAGACTAGGTTCCAAAACCAACCACTGTTTTACCATGGCTGTTCAAAAGAATGCAAATGATAAAAATAGAATAATTATGATTATAATAAAATGGCACCTTACAGTACACCTGACACAGGCGTTGGGAAGACAGCAACTCTCCATTCTCTTTGTTTCTCCGTGGAGAATTTCCATTGAGTGACACTACCAAGTCAACGGAAACCAAATCAAACAGATATTGTGCCCTTTGATGAGGAATGACCCAACATCAGCAGCTCTTTCACTTTTCGGTAGTCATCTCCGACAGAACCGAGGCTATGCCACCCATGCACCTGTGGAACAATGGAATACAACTAGGGGAGGAAATTGGGTGGACCCCGCCCAGGCCAGAATTGAAGGTCCCCAATACCTTGAACTTGTGAAGCTCTCGTCGTAACCACTACACTACAGTGCACTAATACAGTTGGAACTTATACTTATGTAGATAAGCCCCAAAGTTATAATAAAAGGGGGAAAAATAAAAAAAGATATTTCGGCACTTTAACCATGTGCTT